>CM042215.1:22394293-22899293 GCA_023566465.1 Cottus gobio
GGTGTTATAAGGTCTATGTGTACTGTAATATGACTGACTCATTAAGATTAGGTGGAGCAAAACGTTTCTCAATGTTTTTTTGCATTTTGTTTTTTGACATTTTGTGTTTAAGAGCTTATTCCTCAGAACAAGGGAATTATTAAGTTTACAAATGTGTGGTATTGGTCTTGTTTAGTGCAAGCCACGAGCATTAGAGGCTTTATGAATGAACACAAAAGAAACACCAACTTTTAATCCAACTCAAAATGCAATGAGTATTGTCACCCGTACAAATTATTTCAATTCAAAAACTTTAAAGTGGGGGAGCCCCGTGCCAAAGACGGTGGCGATATAAAAAAAACAACAGTAGAGACAGTGCAGAGTAGATTCCCACTTTGAGAAACCAGGGCCTCATCGTATATGCTTCTCTGTGTTTGTGTTCTCAGTGAGTTTGTTTCGTGGCTGATTGAGAGCGGAGAGATCAGTAAGCCGGACGAAGGGGTCAACCTGGGACAAGCCCTGCTGGAGAACGGCATCATCCACCACGGTGAGACGGAGCACAATCCCTCTCGAATAATGTGTTGAGGGAATGAAAGACACTGTCATACACAAACGTATAACGTACTCCTGAAGGGCCTTTGTACAAAGTAAAAGCAAGCAGCCAGATTCATACACACCACCCTCTTAAGGGAAATTTGCTGAAACGCAACCTCCACATTCCTTAATACCTGCGGAAATTCCCCTGAAATCCTCCCTGGCAGAAGCCTCCGACCGCAGAGAGGTGCAACGATGACATGCAGGGCTCCGTGTGGGAAGCCAGGGAGGCTTTTGTGGGCAAACCGGTAGAGGGCTCAGGCCCGGCAGGCAAAGTGTAGGTGTCCACTGTTTAGTCAGGGAAAAGAAACCACACACACAGAGGGAGAAAGGTAATGTGACACAGTAGCAATTCAAAGCTGTACATCTAACCCTCACATTTGTCATGAAGAGACGCACACATAAAGAGAGACCTCATAATTATAGTTCGGCTGTTCACGTTTGATCTGCTAAATCGCGCGAGAAGAATGTTTGCGCGTGTGTTTGCGCGTGTGTGTGTGTGTGTGTGTGTGTGTGTGTGTGTGTGTGTGTGTGTGTGTGTGTGTGTGTGTGTGTGTGTGTGTGTGTGTGTGTGTGTGTGTGTGTGTGTGTGTGTGTGTGTGTGTGTGTGTGTGTGTGTGTGTGTGTGTGTGTGTGTGTGTGTGTGTGTGTGTGTGTGTGTGTGTCCTCCACAAAAAAGTGATTTTAGTTCCACAGTTGACACTTTTCAGTGACTGGCCGTGTGATGCTTCAGGGTTTTACGAGGACATTTGAAGTCTAGACTGAGTAAAAAAAACTCAGCTTGTTTGAGCCCATGCCGACGTGTTGTGGTGCAAACTGCCTCTGTTGTCCCATCTCACTGTTAGCTTCTCCAACAGGCATCTGTTTGTGTACGTGTTAGTCATTTTTCATTCTCTGTGTTGGATTTATTACAAATATAAAATGTTGTTTTGTCGTAGTTCATTTATGCGATTATGGCGCTTTTATGGGAATTGGCAGCTGTTGGCTATGTTAAATATTTTATTGTCATGGTTTACCCGACGGGGACAGAAGTCACAACGTCACTGTTTCCTCCAAACTTCTTGCCTCTCGTCTGTACTCACCCCTCTACAAATTCAATTTGAAACAAAGTTATGAAACAATACACTGACAAGCTAATGCTTCGCTGGTGTAATTTCAGTGTCTGACAAGCACCAGTTCAAGAACGAGCAGGTGTTGTACCGG
Source organism: Cottus gobio (assembly GCA_023566465.1). Taxonomy (NCBI): domain Eukaryota; kingdom Metazoa; phylum Chordata; class Actinopteri; order Perciformes; family Cottidae; genus Cottus; species Cottus gobio. The sequence continues at coordinate 22,396,070 of CM042215.1, forward strand.
TTCCGCTATGACGATGGCACCTACAAGGCCCGCAGCGAGATGGAGGACATCATGTCTAAGGTAACTATAATTAAGTGTCTGGATATCTTCTGGTTGGTAGAAAATGTCAAATTTATAGTAAATTAGAAGGCAAAAGAAATATGCGTCATGAGTTTGAATGTTGTCCATTAATGTGTTAATTGTAGAATATTTCAAAAATATTATTTCAGATACCAAAGAAAAAAGAATAAAGACTTTATGGTCTATTTGACTATAAAGGGACCATAATGATTAAAATGAACATCACGCTCTATTGAATAAGACTTGAAACTAAAGATTGAGACATAAACTCACGTTTACAATGTTTACTGAGGGAATACATCAAGAGAGAAGTTCTACACAATCTGACAATCTTTTTTTAAACCAGAAGTTGGCATTGAGTCACTTCCTCAGTAGCTTCACTTTTCAGACCCGGAGGTTACTGCCCGACTAAAATGTGCCAATTGTATCTGTCTTCGACATAATTCTTAGTACATTCTTACAAGCGTTAACCTTTGTGACTGGTTTATGCAAATGTTCCCACTGTGGAGTCACTAATCCCTTCCCATAGAAAACTAAATCTAAATTCGGGAAAAAAACAAAAAGGACATAATTATTAGGTTTTTATATTGTAAGGTTGGTTCTGCTGGCCCACCTCTGCTCTCAGATCCTGCTATGGTTTTCAAATGTCTATCCTGAACCAATAACCCTGCGGTAACTCTTTTTCACAGTCGACAGTTCAAATGTCTTGTCCCGAGGCCATGCTTGTACTTGTTAATCCAAGGTGTGTATGTTCCTATGAGTCATCGCCTCCGTTATTTTCTTTTCTCTTAGGGCGTCAGGCTGTACTGCCGCCTTCACAGCCTCCACACGCCTGTCATCAAGTAAGTACCTGCCTTTCCCTGCTCCCTCCTCTCTCCTCCCTCCTTGCATATGCTAATGTTCCCGCTCTCCAGGTGCAGTGGATGCATATTCATGAAGGGTTCACATTTGGCCCACAACAACCTTTCTGAACTAAAAGCAGCACAGCCCCCCCCCCCCCCCCCCCCCGCCATGCTTGAGCTGCTATAGGTTCATGTGTACCATGATCCAGCTCAGGTGGAGGATGCCAGGCTTTCGTGACTGAACGTTTATATGAGGTAGCTCTTGAAGGATTACGGGGAGCCGCATGTTATGAACATTTGTCTCTTAATCCTTTCAGCGTTATGGTTGAGCTGAATTTATGTCTCTGCATTTTTAAACATGAGTTTAGTGGGAGGCCAAACACTTCTCTCCTTCACGCTCCCTCCCTCTCTCCCTCTTTCTCACATGTGCACACACACACACACTTTCTCACTTTCTTACTTACACATGCATTACACATACTCATACATATGAACTCTACAGTTCGACTAATTCTCCATTAGTCCTGTATTGTTCTGTAAAACAATACATCTTATTTTTTATCTTATTACTATTCTGTAACTTGACACAGGTCCTAAAACTATGGCTGACGTTAGGGTTAAATGTAGAAATTATAAATCAATGCTTGTGAATGATCACACTTTTACAAAAACGTTTCCCTGAAGGTCAAATAGTTGGAACAGAAGTTCAAATTTCTATAAAAAGCAAAGAACACGCACATTGTCTCCCTGTGACACCCCCCTCAAACACACACACACACACATTCTTGCAGCCTCTCTCCCTACTCTTAACCCCCTTACTCCTCTCTCTCTCCTCCCCATCACTCACCCGCTGATTGAAGTGCCCGGGGTTGCCATCGCCGCAAACAAAGAGCTTTCAGTGCGGGGGGACAAATCGTATTAACATACAAAGGCAATCCCTCTGCCCTGCCATCCAGATATGATGTAAAACGGCCCTTCTTTTTTTTTTTTTTTTAATCCATCACTAAATTGCCATTGTAAGTAGCACCCATTAATTAGAATGTTGGAGTGATGGATGCATGGCATTTAATGAAGCATAAATGATTACAAACCGGGCCTCTGTTTTATTAAACTTCGTGGAGAGACAAAGCGCCGCCGGTTTCATAACGCAGGGAAGAACAATAACAACGATGAAATGGATGTAAACCTTCTGAAATCAATCTTTTTTTACTTGGCTTCCGTTGCAGCAGTTTTTACAATACGGGCGTTCCTCTCCGGACACACCTCATGTCTTACTCACAACAGATGATTAAGACGTGGGGTTATCAAACAGGCCGTCCATTTGACGGGCCCTCAATACACCCGACGAGTCACGCTGCCAACCACACGTCCTCTGCGGCATTTCCTGTTTTGCGTGTGTTTGCACGCCGAGCGCATTGGTCCACAGCGGTTGCTTGTGCAATCTCACAGAGGCTCAGAAACAACCGAGACACTGTTGAGTGTTGATGCTGTTGACCACCTTTTACCTCGCTACAAGTGTGCTGTGAAAATACATTTTGTGAATGCTTTTTCTTGTTTTCCGTTGTTTTGTGCTCCTTTAGGGACAGAGACTACCATCTTAAAACCTTCAAATCTGTGGTGCCTGCCAGCAAGCTGGTCGACTGGCTCCTCTTGCAGGTGAAACTTCTATTGTGCTTATTTAATCTGAACCATATCGCTAAACAAGGACAACAAGGGTGTGTAAAAATGACAATAAATCATCACTGGAATTTCTTTTCCTGAGTACATAATACTTGTCAGTATTTTACCTTTGCTCAATTGCATATTTCACTATTTCCATGTCCGTCCATTGCAAATGAAACTAGCCACCAAAAAAAAAACACGTTTTAAATGATTTAGGGTTTATTTGCAAAGAAAGGCTCTTCGGACATTTGTCACCGCTCACAGACCTGGAAGGACACGCAGCATCGGCCTCCCAATCTCTCATTGTCTTTATCACACACACACACATTCATTAATCATCATGCCTAGTTCAGCAAACGTACAGAGAGAAGCCCAGGCCAGCGGCGCTGCAGCCCGCCGCCTATGAGCAGGTGTAAACGGTCATCGTAACTGACTGTGTGTGCGTCACTGATTTTGGTTTCCCAGGCAGACTGCTTCACCCGGGAGGACGCGGTGACACTGGGCGTGGGGCTCTGCAACAATGGCTTCATGCACCACGGTCAGTTCATTTCTCTTTTCTCACACACATGCACCAAGACAAACTAACTATTTTTTTGTTCATGCTTTATTTCAGCATGAGATTAAAGGAATGAAACCCTGACATGACAAGTGCATGGTGTGGCAGTGTCTTTTTTCTGTCTCTGATTATTTATAGCCTCCGCTGCTCACTCTGTTGTTGTGCCCTTGCGGCCCCCCTCTCCCTTTCCTCGTCTCGCTCTCTTTACCCACAAACATGTAATATCAGCCTCTCCTCTCTCAGGCTGTCATCGCTTGAAAATAAATAAACTTGCACACCTGGTGCTGACCAAGCGTCGGTAACCTCACTGACCACATTGTAGCAGAGCATTGTCGGCTCTGTCCCAGCGTGTTGAACGTAAACAGCATTAGCAGCGCGCCCTAAGCCGGAGCTGTTTGGTTTAGCTACATGGCCGTCTGGGTCAGTCCACTGAACCGTGCCTGCTGGTTGAGGCCTTCAATTGAATCAGTCCGCTTCATTGGCACAGCAGTTCATTATGTGCAAAGTGAGACCCACTTAACAGAAGCACTTAATGGTGGAACGCCGAGGAAGTAACATGACGACGGCACTTCCTGACGCACGCAAGACTGAAATCTAGTCTTGTTGATTTCAATTGGAGTGGCTTGAATTCTCCCGAATGTTCCTGGAGACCCTTTAACTAAAATACTGCACAGTCGTCCCAGTGGGGAATTGCATTATTACAGGTTACACTAGCACGCAGGTTCCTTTCACCGGCTGCTTCTTGGCCTGTCCTGCAGCTCCCGGTACAAAGTGATGGATCTGATCAGAATGTAAACAGTACCAGGGCTTAAATGTACCCACGGTGTACACATCTCATTTAAACTCATTTAAACACACAGGAAGTTATACTTTGTTCTCAGATGGCCTGATTGGCACTCACACATACGCCTTTTCGTCCCTCTACCATCTGTTTGAAGGTGTCCCCTGTTCTCCCAACTCTCTGCCCTTCTCCGGGTTACAACCTTTTTCCTCTCAGCTCTGCTGCACTCCTCACCCCTCCTCCAGTCATCTCTGTAGTTCTCATTCAGCACATCTGCTCTCCTGTCACCTGGTCCCTCGCGACCTCCTCTTCTTTTTCTGTTTTATTCTGTCCTTGTCTTGAGTCTGTCCTTTTATGTGGCTGTCTGGATGTGTTTGTTATGAGGTTACTGGTGGGAGGATCACTGACGATGGATAACACGGTTAATGCGCCTTTCATCCGTCCTTACCTGCTTGCATCATTCATCTACCCGTGAACGTTGTGAACATGTGTTGCGTTTCACCTTACAGGCAACGTAGCATACAGGGCACAGTTTCCATGTATCCTCCATTGGTCCTGTAATACGGCAGCCAAAATGTCGTTTACAAGTAGTTATCCATATGAGAGTTTTAAATACAGAATACCAATAATGAAAGTAGCGGTGAGTAATAGTGAGGTTTTATAAACCACAGATTTCCCTTCCAGCACAATGTTCTTGTGTGTGTGTGTGTGTGTGTGTGTGTGTGTGTGTGTGTGTGTGTGTGTGTGTGTGTGTGTGTGTGTGTGTGTGTGTGTGTGTGTGTGTGTGTGTGTGTGTGTGTGTGTGTGTGTGTGTGTGTGTGTGTGTGTGTGTGTGTGTGTGTGTGTGTGTGTGTGTGTGTGTGTGTGTGTGTGTGTGTGTGTGTGTGTGTGTGTGTGTGTGTGTGTGTGTGTGTGTGTGTGTGTGTGTGTGTGTGTTAAAGATATGCCAGCTTCCGGAGTAGCACTCCCTCCAGTTGAATAGGTAGGGTTCAGGTATTATGTGACCACAGACTCCGTGACTCAGAGGAAATAACTCTCGTTCGGGCTTCATCCGAGTTGGCGTAAGGCCAGCGTGTGTGTAATCAGTTTGCTTTTGTTCACCTGGGAGTGCCAGATGCTCGCCAAATCTCTGAACAGCTGGGTACCTTCGGCTTTCTGTGTTGCCTGTGCACGCGCCATTTTACAGATTCATAGACCAACGGTTAGGAGATTTGGGCTTGTATGACACAAACAAGATAAATATTTTCTTAATTCTGTCCAACACAATAAAACCTTCCTCCCACGTACTGGCTTTAGTTCGAATATGATCATCACGTGTGACTGTCATCATAAGGCACGGCACCTGTTGTGGCAGTGTCCAGCAAATGAAAAATGACGGGGGAGAAGTATTCAGACTGTTATATGGAAAGCATCAAAGTTCAAAATATGAAAAGAAATAAGCAATCTTCCATTCAGGAAAGCTGTTCTTAAGCGCAGTAAAGTCTCTCCTAGTATAACTGAGGGGCCTCATTTCAGTGGATTTACTTCTTTTCAGAGAAACGTAAAACATGAATAAATGGACAGCAGGTTTAATGCAGTGTGTTTTGGTTCAAGCTCAAAACACGTCAGCGTCAGGAGAGCCCCATGTGTTGGAGCGGGGCTCCGGCACACCGTTCCTTGTGTCTTCCAGAGGGATCCTTCCCGGGCCCAACCCGAGCTGACTGCGACCCAGATGTAGTTTGACTCCAGATGTTCCTGCTAGCCTCATTAGCTAATTGAGCTAATTAAGCGTGTAGCTTGTCTGTGTGATGTCCGCACACTGACGTGGAGGTTTTATGGGCAAACACTCATGTGTTGGAAGCTTCAAAAGACCTGCAAACAGCGTTAGCGCCGTCATGTAACGCACTTTACACGTTTACGCACCACTTTACTTCTCCTCCTCCTCCCCAGCGACTTTTAACTGAGATGTGACCCATTGCTATTTGAGAATTTCAGTCGGCTGCTCTCTGATCACACGCTGTGTGTCTTTTCCCTCCTCAGTCCTGGAGAAGAGCGAGTTCAAAGACGAGTCCCAGTTCTTCCGTTTCTATGCGGACGAGGAGATGGAGGGAACGAGCACCAAGAGCAAGCAGCTCCAGCGCAATGACTTCAAACTCATCGAAAACATCTTGGCCAAGTCCCTGGTGGTGAGCTGGAACACGGGCACCACACACACACACACACACACACACACACACACACACACACACACACACACACACACACACACACACACACATCCTTCTGGAGAAAGAAAGAAATCAATGTTCAGAAAGGGAAACAATCGATCCATGGAGATGGATTAGAATACTAAAGATTCTATCCACATTTATCTGGATATGCGTCACTCTTTCATGCTCACACGTGCAGTGTGTGTGTGTGTGCGTGTGTACAGGGATGATATAACAGAGTCGCATTGTACTGTATAGCTAATTGAACTGACATACAAGCATCTACTCTATGCTTCACTCCAGTTTGTTTGGAGCCGTGCACACGTGCGTTCTTCTCTCCGATCTCCACAGCTTGAAGTAATCCCCCCCCCCTTGTCCCCATGGGAGCAGGGGACTGCTTTGATGACAATAAACACCTTTTGAAAATGGACGAGGTCCCTTTTGTGTGTTGCTACGGAGGCAAGAGATTAAACTAGCCAGACTACTAACGAGAGGTGACAGCAGATGATTTCTTCATCTTCTTTTGAAGATTTAATTTCAGTGCAGGGGACGTGAGTCCAGATTGGATTTCTACCCCCTTTACTCATTATTCTGCTTAAAATTAAACATTTAAAAACGACTTGTTATTTCAGGCTTGTGACCTGTTATGTAATTCCAGTCTGAGATACCAATATATGTATTTTACTAACATGCTGGTCAGTTTTTCTAAGAAAGCAGAGCCTAATTATAATTTAAATGCAACAGTATGTCCGTTTTCCCTCCGCACACAGCCTCTTTTTTTAGTGCATGCGAGTTAAGGTTCATTCTTATTCTGTGCCCTCTGTGAAAGAAAAACATTGAACAGCCCTCACTCATGACATGACACAACAGGTGCTGGGAGAGGAGAGTGAAGAGGTGAGATGTTTAAGTGCTGTTTTCATGACAAAGAAAACTAAAATTAGTACAGAGTGGATTAAATCTCTGAAATGTGTTGAAATATCTACATGTAGATCTGGTTTAAAGCTTCTACTATAATATGTTTTTGTAAATTAAACAGCATATTGTGAGAACCTTTATGAAGTTTCTGGAAGTTGAGTTCCATTCATGATGAGACATAAAATACGCCACCAAACATAAAGCATGTTACAGGCGAGCAGAAGGGTTAGGTGGGGCCAGGTTCAAGCTCACGTCATCATGCGCGGAATAATGATTTTATTGCTTTTCTAAAGTAAAAGGAATGTCCTTTTGTCAATTTAATTTGTGCAATCGGACACAGCATATTTCATATATGTATTATTATATTATTATTAACTGATTATAGTACACTGTTTTAGGTCTAGTTGACTGTGTTTTCCTAACCTGAATCAGAAAGTGAAGTGTTTAGTTACATTACATTACATTACATTTCATTTAGCTGACGCTTTTATCCAAAGCGACTTACAATAAGTGCATTCTACGGTTACATACAAGAATCAGAACAACAAGAATCAAGAAGGTACAATTTCGACAAAAAGTTCAACTACAAAGTGCTATCAGTAAGAGCCATTTCAGTGCTACTAAAGTGCTACTTCCTTTATTCAAGGTATAGTCGGAAAAGATGTGTTTTTAGTTTGCGACGGAAGATGTAGAGACTTTCTGCTGTTCTGATGTCAATGGGGAGCTCATTCCACCATCGAGGAGCCAGGACAGAGAACAGTCGAGACTTTGTGGAGTGTTTAGCTCGCAGTATTGGAGCTACAAGCCGATTGGCAGAAGCCGAGCGGAGCGCACGAGTTGGGGTGTAAGGTTTTACCATGTCCTGGATGTAGACTGGACCAGATCTGTTCGTTGCACGGTACGCCAGTACCAATGTTTTGAAGCGGATGCGGGCGGCCACCGGTAACCAGTGAAGGTCGTGGAGGAGCGGAGTAGTGTGGGTGAATTTCGGGAGGTTAAAGACCAGTCGAGCTGCTGCATTCTGGATGAGCTGCAACGGTCGGATGGCACCAGCAGGTAGACCCGCCAGGAGGGAGTTGCAGTAGTCTAGGCGCGAGATGACCAGAGCCTGGACGAGAACCTGTGCCGCCTTCTGGGTGAGAAGTGGACGTATTCTCCTGATGTTGTGCAGCATGAATCTACAGGAACGAGTTGTTGCGGTAATGTTGGCAGTCAGGGAGAGTTGACTGTCAAGGGTCACACCGAGGTTCCTGGCAGTCGGGGTCGGGGCCAAGACTGAGTTGTTGAAAGTAATCGTCAGGTTGTGAGTGGGGGAGACTTTTCCTGGAAGGAAAAGTAATTCCGTCTTGTCAGGGTTAATTTTCAGGTGGTGTGCGGACATCCATTGTGAAATGTCAGTCAGACAAGCAGAGATTCGTGCTGCTATCTGTGTTTCCGATTGTGGAAACGAGAGGATCAGTTGGGTGTCATCAGCATAGCTATGGTAGGAAAAGCCATGCGAGCGAATGACGGAGCCAAGAGAGTTGGTGTACAGGGAGAAGAGGAGAGGACCGAGGACTGAGCCTTGAGGGACCCCAGTAGTGAGAGGACAAGGTTCAGACACAGATCCTCTCCAGGTTACCCGGTAGGTCCGATCACTGAGGTAGGTAGTTGAGTCCATTATCACCAGGGAAACCTAGAAGCCTCACTAGCATCCCTCTTCACATCCCAGTGGGAAGTAGGCTCGCTATTTGGCCTTCCACAAGAAGTGGAAGCGGCTCCCCCCTCCCCTTGATTAGCAGAGCTAATCCTCCCCTCTAGGCTATTATTGAAGTGAAGTGCAGGAACTCGTTATTTACCGCAGCCATCTCCTCTGATGTAACCGCAGAGATCCCCATCTTATCAGGGCCGTGCAGCAGGAACATGGGCCTGGCAGCTTACCTAATGGAAGTGGGCTAATGTGTTTGGTGATGACAGCGTACAGCTAAGCCTCACCTCCACCGGGGAATAGAATGCGAGAGGCAGGCCGAGAACGTCATCAGGAGCAAGACACCTGACACGCAACGCAAATCACAGATTGGAAATTAGCAAGATTCCAAACGGTGATAATATATATATATATATATATATATATATAATTTGTTTGTAGGACCAAAGGGTGGCATGTATCACCTTTTTCATTTACAGTCAGTGAGTCCTCAGAAGAAAAGTGGGTCATTTCGACAACAGAATGCTGTTGACTTCTGATTCAGAGTCAGATGTACGAACGACAAGACAGGATGTGAAAAATATCTGCAAATCGCAATGAATATGAATGTATACCGTTTGTCATGACAATTATTTTGCCACTTGCTCAGTCGTGGTGCTGAACCAGTGAAAGGCGTTTTGGGTCCAACAGACAGTCAGCTGTGTAAATGTGGCAGTAATTAGGTGATTTTCTCTGCGCTAGATTCACCCCGAGGAAGAAGACTACGGCTTTGAGATCGAGGAGAAAAACAAGGCCATTGTGGTGAAATCTGTCACCAGGGGCTCACATGCTGAGGTAATGGCCAACACACACACACACACACACACACACACACACACACACACACACACACACGCGCTGCATCTCCTTCCTGCCCCGGGGCATTAGTTCCAGTAAGTAATGGCTGTCTACTGTTTTGACGGCTGCTGTCAGTCTTCCTCTGTTTCGCTTTGGAAGGACTTCGTTCTGATTGGCTGTAAAACCATTAGACATACTTCACAAAAAGAACACACACACACCCCACTTTATCCATCTATAGGGATTTGAAAATGCAAATGAAGTATTTACAACCAGCATGAGTTTCTTTTGAACAAGGCCTGTTTAAGTATTCTTGTTATGTTCAGGGGCAGCCTGTAAACATGGGATTTGTCATATCTGTGGCTACTCGGTTAGCGCGCAAACAGACTTTAATTTATTTTCCTGTGATTTCACCTTTGCTGCATGACAGCCAACTCTTTTTTGTTTTGTTTTTTGGGACGGGAGCACATCAGACCAGCAACCGAACCTGTCTGCCATTTACACAATCTTTTCCGGTATCTTCCTACTTGAAAAACACAGATTTTTGTAGAATCTTCCTTTCCCCACAGGTCCGGAGATGGGGAAACTCTTTACTTGTGCTGCACTATTTTAATTTACCATAATTCCTCTTGCGTCCCTGGTCTTGTGGTTCAAGTTTCCTCATCCCTTTCTGTTATTTTACTCATTGCAGTTCTTTCCCACATTGCTCCTACCCTTAAGTCGTTCTCTGGACAATCGTTCTCCTTTGCCTCTTCCACCCTCCTCTGCTTCTCTCTCTCTCCCCTCTTTCTATGTTATTCATCTCCTGTCTCCCTCGTTCCCCCACAATAACAGGATTGCTGGTTGTGACACAGCCCCGTGTGCCAGCACCGTGAATGGAGCTCAGCTGATTCCCATGGGGGCTCTGAAAAGGGGCTGACGGACACATACAGAGCTCTTTCACTATATGATGCTGTTATAGCAAATCACGTGCAGACACACACATCCTTCCACATTCTGTGGCTCCTCCCAGTCGTTCCTACAGCCATCCCGGGCCGTTACCCAGAGCCAGGGGGGGTGGGGTGGCCCCCGGCTTAGCTAAGGCCACCCCACCGGATCTGTGCCCAGGACACCGGACTCACAGCACGAACACACAGAGGCAGCATTATTCTCTCAACGTGACTGAAGATGTGCAAGATGACTGCATGTGATGACGTGCACCAGCCTGTGTCGCTGCTCATTTGGAAATAGGGTCATGCTTGATACTTGTGAGCATGCACATTTATGTGTGCGGCTGTTGCCCACGTGCACTGAGACTGATCGGACTGTGTTTAGTTCAAGGCAAAAAGGCAGAAACATGAGGCAGCGTCTTTTGTATTCATGTGTATAATAAAACATGAAAGAGACTTGGGTGTAAATATCATGCACCTTAATCATATCTCGGTGACATATAAAAAAAAGCCGGTTCATATGCTGGAAAAAAAACACAACAAGATTGAACAGGCTGTGGAAATATTGAGCGGTGCTCACTGATTTTCTCACTCATGTTTTGGTCCGTCTCCTGCCGTGCTCCTTGGAGGCACATATACCGAACTTGGACTTGTTTCTGGGTTCAGTGAGGTAAGAACTTGGATGATACTCTTTCCGACTGTGGTGTCACTGTGACACTGGAGAGAACGGTGCCCACCTGAAGCTCTTGCTGTGCCAAAAAGAAAGGGAGGGAGGGAGGGAGGGGCGGCTTCAAGGGAGCTGGAAACAAGCTGCAGGCTAAAAATAACCACCATTGTCTGTGCGTCTGTCCATCCAGATGGCTGGCCTGCAGGTGGGCAGGAAGATCTACACCATCAACGAGGACCTGCTGTTCCTCAGGTCCTTCTCCGAGGTGGAGACCATGATCAGCCAGGCCTTCTGCATACGACGCTCCCTGCGGCTGCTGGTCGCCACCAAGGCCAAGGAGTGAGGGCGCGCACACTCGCTCAAAAGACACACACACACTCTCACACACAGGGCTCACTGGTCTGACTGGTCTTTTCTCACCCAGGATTGTGAAGATCCCGGACAACCCAGACAGCCTGTCCTTCAGACTCTGTGGCTCTGCCCCTCCTCATGTCCACGCTGTCAGGAAAGGTTAGTGACTTAATTTGACAAAGGACACGCAGTATAAGGACAGACTACTTCACATTTAGTAATCAAATAACAATAAAGCTTCCAATAAAGAAAGTTTCTCCCAAACTAAATGACCTCATTGTTAGGTATGATCCTCTTTTACTCTGCTCACAAGAAAGGACACAATATACATTATACTGTGAACAGATTAATGGGAGTTTGACCTTGTTATTGCAGACTTTTAGTGTCAGAAAGACAAATCATTTTGGGTGAAATCGAGGGGAAATATGAGTTATGGTAACTCTAGCCTCCAACCACCTGTTACTTTCTGTTTTTAGTGAGTCTCCATTAGGGTTTTATGGCCACCTGTCAGCCAGACGGGCTGCTGACAGGATTCAAACCTCTAATAGACTCTACTTGTAAGACACACATGCTTTATGATCAGAGCTAAAAGGGTAATAGGTTACTGAAAAAGCCACCCCACATGTTGGTTCTCCCGTCTCATTCCTCCCGCTCTGTCCTCGCAACCAGATGTTTTCACCACCTCCTCGTAATAGAAACACGAGTGATTCACGACAAGTTAAATGAGGGATTAATCCAGATGTGTAAACCAGACGGGAGCAAGAGAGGACACACACATACACAGCATATTACTTCACTTTATTATGACTGGGGGACTTCTCTTCTTCCTCTCGCCCTCAGTTCCCCCCGTTCCTCCCCTCCCTCTCCACACGGTTTCTCCTCCTCTCTTTCCCAGGGTCTTGTATCACATGTGGCCTCTCTGCTAAAACAGTTCCGAAAGCAACCCTGTGTGACATCCATGCGTGGGGTCAAGTAGCCCAGAGTTGGGTAATTGTTGCCGCGCTTGGGTGGGAGTGATGCCAGCGCGGGTATTTTTAGGTCGGAGAGGAAGACGATGGAGGTGTTGATTGGACTTCCAGGCTGCAGGGCCATTAGTCGCTTGGGACAGCGTGTTACGGCATTGAACTGAGTAATTTTCTATTTTCCCCAGAGGAACAAAACGTGCAAGGTTATGTGCTCATGTGGGAATTGAGGCTAAAACCAGATCCCATATGAAGTTAACTAGATTTAATATTTTGGAGATTTCTTTTTTCTAGATACGGAAAACATGTGTCCGGCACTTTGAACTCCTCCTTTCTCCTGACTTATGTTTTCACAATAGCCCGATGCGTTGTGTACAGTTCCACTGTTCTTGCATCACCTTGTGACCTTCGACCTCTGATCCTGTTCTGACACTGCAGGCTGGGAGGCAGCGGCGTCGGGTCTTCAGCCCGGCCAGGTCGTCCTGAAGGTCAACGGCAACAACGTCAACCGCAGTGATTACCAAGAGGCCCTGGAGCACTTCGCTGCCCAGCACACGCACCAGGAGCCTCCCCAAGCGGTGAGGAGACGCGTGAAAACCAACAGGGACTTTTCTTTATCGGAGCAGGTTTTGTAGTTTCGTAGCTCGGCATTTATTGAGTGTTTGAAAATAAACACAATCTTATCAATTGAAGGTTTGGAGGTTTAATTAATCAGGTCATTCAACAATGCAGGACAAGCTCACTAAAGTCACATTTGATGAGCTAGCAGACTGGAAAGTGGCCCAGACATTCCTGCTCTGAGACGGTACATAAAACAGCATTAGCTTTAGTTGGAGCTGCAATGTTTGTAAAGAAGGATTCATTTCAAATCTTCATCTCTGTGGGTTTCTTCATTTCATTAGCGTTCCAACAGTGGGTGGCCTAGTGATCTCGAACATAAGTCACTGGCTGACACGTTGTCACTGCAGGCCACTTGTAATCAGGGTTGAACATTTTCAATACGAGATACAACCCCTGGATAGAATAAGGTAGCCCCGAGCCACAAATAAATGACCTATTTCCACTGAACTTTCATCCACTCATTTGGCTGATATTCATGTTTTGAGTCATACGTGGTTTACACATCATATAGCTAACTTTCAAACCGCAGCCCCATGTCTGGCTGTTCGGACATTCCTACAACAGCGGCCTGTGGCTCCAGGCGGGTATTTCACAGGTCTGGCATCAGTGTAGGATGTCCTGCTCTCCGTGTGAAGCACATTGTTTTGTTTTATTTTGCCTGGTCTACTGGCTCAGCTGAGCAGCCTTGTTTGGGACTTGTTGCAGTAAATGTTTGCCGGTTCATTTAACAGCAGGATACATTAGCTGTAGTTGTAGAGGTGGCTGACTGCACTGCTGGTTTTGGGGCGGTGCAATCAACCCTGATTAGCTTGTCAGGTGAAAAGTGTCCAGGTCCACGGGCCATGTAAAAATACTTCAGATTCCTGCCTTCAGATTCGATGTATAAAACACAAGACATTGCACATACTGGTACTTGAGCATTGTCTCATTATTTTTCTTTCATGCTCTCTCCCTTGATCTCACTTGTATGTCACCTTTTCTTTTTGCACATTTTAGTAATACCATGTAATATCATCTCTCTCTCTCTCCCCCCTCCCCCCACCCCAGTGTCAGTGGGTGTATCGTGCATTCGAGGATGTGGAGGAGCTCCAAAGAGAAAAGGGTGCAGGTGAGAAGGAGGAGAGTCCTTTCAGTCCTTATCCAGCGGAGAACGGCTCGGACCACGAGGAGGAGAACGGCACCAATGGAACAGGTGACACACAATGTTCCGCTTTTTGTAATTATTTTTTTCTACGCATAGTTTCTACACAATTATGAGCAGCACGTTTTATTTCAGGCCGCAAAAGGCATTAGAATGCCGTTATTTGGGAATGTACCTTAATATAAACTGGCTGCCTTGTGTGTCCCTGTAGATGGATTGCAGGCTTGATATATTGCCGTCAAAAACATTGCATCAGAACATTATGTTACACCTAAAATGTTATTTTCAGATGACTGAATTTGGTCACTGTCAGTAAATAGTTTCTCTAGTGGTAATTTTTCCCTGGATATTAAAAATCTTTCAGTTGAAAATGACATACAGGCTGTAATCACAGTTGTACGACATCATTGAGTTACACTGTGCCAGTTTATATACAATACGTGACCAATTTATTTTACAGTGCTGGCAGGGTAAGTACATTGACAGATGCGCGGCACACCGTGCACCTTTACATGAGTTGTTACTAAATGGATTTATGATATAATCGTTTATCTTTCCAAAGCATTTTTTTACATTTACTTACCTCATTTTTAGGCCATAACTCTTTTTTCTCTGAATTCACAATGCTGGTCTTATTTTTCTGGCAAATACATTTTAGATTTGCTATATAAATGGTAAATAGACTACTTGTATGGCGCTTTTCTAGTCTTCCGATCACTCAAAGCTCTTCCAAACTACTTCATCAGTCATCCATTCACACACTGTTGTGAGGGGCCACCAATCAAGGTGCCACCTGCCCATCAGGACTAGCTAACCATTCATACACCGCAGGCGGCGGCAAACCAAGGTGTGTCTTGCCCAATGACACATGTACTAGCGGAGCTGGGGATCGAACCACCGATCCTTTGATCGAAGGACGATCCTGCTCTACCACTGAGCCACAGTGCTCAACTTAAATAACTTGAATCCCTTCTGAGTACATGCAGAGTTTACACACTGACAACAAAAAAATGAAAACCGTGCTTCACAGACCACCGGCTTGGCAGACTCTCCCTCTCCGATCAGCTGCCGCTGGTCAGCGTGACGGTAGATAACGTCCACCTGGAGCACGGCGTCGTCTACGAATACGTCAGCACGGCCGGCATCAAGAGCCACGTCCTGGAGAAGATGGTGGAGCCCAAGGGCTGCTTCAGCCTCACTGCCAAGGTAGGTACGGGAGAATGTGGAGAAAGTTTGATTACCTGAAGCTAATGAGCGAGTGGAAAATCTGAACCAAGGAGAGAACGCCGCCATTCCTTTGTAGCTAAATGTTGAATAATTTCCATTTTTGTAACAGTTGTTAAAACGTTTTACGTGTTCTAAGCTAAAATATCCCATCACATGGATCATAGAAGATCCCAACTTGGCCATTTAACAGGCCACTGATATTTGTTCAACGACTAGAGGCTGCAACAGGAGTCCCTTTTGGCCTCACTGGTGGTTTCAGTTGTTAGTAATGGAAAGCTGAATGTTTAGTTGGATGAAAAACACACTTGCTGCTGTTGCTGCCAGGACTGTTATTTTGGACTCTGGATTGTAGTAAAGTAAATCAAGTTTATACACTTTCACTGTAGGAGTGATCCATGCTTTACCGATGTCTCTTGTCTTCACAGATCCTGGAGGCATTCTCTGGCGATGACAGCCTCTTTGTTCGTAACTGCAGCCAACTCATCTCCCAGAGTGACCGAGTCGTTACCATGCCTCAGTACGAGTTTAGGCAAATCTGTGACACCAAGCTGGAGAGTATCCGACGGCGGATCAGCAGCTATCAGCAGGTACAAACACATAGACATCAGACCGTCAGATCCAGCTTCTACACATAAAAACATTGACTACTTGTTGACTTAAAACTCAGAGATTCTTTATTCATGTGAGTCTGAATCGCAGTTGTGATTTAAAAATCATCAATCATTGATGTGCCTACTCTCTTCTTGTCAATACATTTCTTGGTGGATCTATTTTACAGCCATGCTTTTTAATGCTTTAAAAGGCTGAAGAGAGGCTTTTAGGAGCAATGTGAAAATGCATTGAACGCTGTCTGTCTTGTCGTATAGTGTGTCTATAATCACACTCACAAATATTATAAAATATGCCTCCTCATTGCACAGTACAACTCCTCTATATACACTTATCATAATAGTTACACACAAGCTTTTGAAGACAGCAAAAATGATACATTTGAAGATTATTCCATTAATGTCATGTCATATTTTCTGCTACAGTGTCTGCAGTTTATCTCGAGGGGTGAAAATTCAAATAATTTAATGGTGAACCCAAACATTAGAGCTGCCATGTGCATTGTGCTTTCACTAATCTAAGCCCGTGTCCCCCTTTATTCACGCAGTTCGCCCTGGAGCTGAGGAACAAGGCGTGGCCCTCCTTCAGGCAGGCCGGCGTGCGCCCTCACCCGCTGGGCTGCATGGACTTTGTTCCCACCAACTGCCACGTCAACTTCATGCAGGTCTCCTACCCCAAGAGCACTACCTCGGCTGGCAGGACTTTCAGCATCCGCTTTGGGCGCAAGAACTCCCTGTATGGGCTGGATCCTGACCAAGGTAGAGGGGGGAGGGAGCACACACACCTCTGTCAGATACATTTTGAAACCACCACTTAAACCAAGCTTAGACCACGCTTCACTCACATCCGTGCTCTCCGTGATAACACCGCTTAACACCAGTGTTCCTTTTGACTAATTACCCTCCAGGACCATTTAAACCCTGCAGCACAGGGAAGGTAATGTCGACCCCGGCCTCCCACAGTCTCAACAAGGATTCCCATAGTAAATTAGATGAGTGGTTGGCCATTAAGACTCCATTAGCCCCAGGCTGTACCCATGTTAGTGACATGTGAAGTGAATGAATGATGTCAGAAAATATGTTGCCTCGAGGCAGCGCAGGAATTCGCTGCTGCTGCTGTTGATGTTGCTGTTGTTGTTGCTGCTGCTGCTGCTGCTGCTGCTGCTGCTGCTGCTGTTGCTGCTGCTGCTGCTGTTGCTGCTGCTGCTGCTGTTGCTGCTGCTGCTGCTGCTGCTGCTGCTGTTGCTGCTGCTGCTGCTGCTGCTGCTGCTGCTGCTGCTGCTGCTGCTGCTGCTGCTGCTGCTGCTGGGGTCAAGTGGGGAGAGAGTAGTAGAGAGTGAGGGATTTGATTGGGAATAGAATGGAATTTTGACAAAGAATAATTTCAAGATGAGGTTGCGATTTAATTTTTTCCTTCTCGGTCCATACTCTGGATTTTAAAGGAATGTGTGGAATGTACATAACATGTAGGAGAGCTTTTATTTTTATTTTGTAATGTTCGTTTTGTGTATTAATAGCACACACCCCGGGTTCACTGGAAGAACTTGATCTGTCTGCAGTTTTGGGATGTCTCAAGTTATTGCAGCTTAGTCTGGCACTAAGCCCAAGTAAACAAGTCTGTGTCCTGTGCTTTCAGAAGTTGTTTTTCCTCCAAGACAGAAGGAGTGTTGCCTCATATGGTTTTTGAACATCTGGGGTGACGTAATTGTCAGAAAGTGAAGTTTCTTTCACCCACACTGCAAACATGCGCTTTACTCCCCCCCTTCTGTCCTTTTCCTGCAGCACAACTGAACCCCATGTCCCACACCCAGCACTGTGTGACCAGCATGGGCGCTCCCTCCTGGAGCTGCTCCGGCCTGGACGGGGACGAGGAGGACGGCGGCAGCGGGGAGGTGAGCGTGGATGGCGGCAATGGGGCGGTGGACAGCCGGCAGGGCGCCCACGGGGAAGGCGGCTTGAGCTTCCTGCTCAAACAGGAAGACACAGAGACCCAGGACGCCTACATTCACTTGTACAGCCGCCTGGACGTCGCTGTAAGGGAGATGAGGCAGTATGTCGCGCAGATAGATGTGTAAGTGTTTTCACTTTAATATGGTCAAAACAATGTGTTCAGCTCTGCTGGTGCTATTATCAAATCTTGGCATTCCACTGGTGTTTAGATGTGATTGGACTATTTTCATAGCCTTCACAGTGACATTTAGAGATCTCTGCATATAAAGCAAGGAGCTGTTATCCCTACACCAGCCTCCCGAGGCTGTTCGTCAGCCTATCTTTGTATGCCTGCCCTTTTGCCTTGTTTAAAGCTGAGGATTTACAAAAGGAACATTCTTCAGGCCCAAAATATTTATGGGCCCCGGCCCAGAACAGGGAGTGAGGCCAGGATAACATCAAGAGAAAGAGACACATAATGTGTGTCTGTGCCGAGGAAGGGGTGTGACAATGTGGCTGAATACTGTTGGATTGTGAAGGCGTCCGTGCACAGTGTATTATAATACAAATATAGACATAATAGTGTCTGGACAGTATTTCAATGATTTAATTTCTATATTTTTTTTATCTTTATCTTTTTAGAGCTATTCATTTTAAACTATTTAAAAATGCAAAAGAAATACGACAAATGTATATTATATATGTGCTAAAAAAATGTGTTGTGAGTAATACATCATTAGCCCTATTTTATTTAATGTGTTTTCAAATCAAATGTTGTAAATAAAACCTTCCCCCCGCCCCCTTCAGCCTCTTGTCGTCCATCACCGAGCCCACACAACCCCAAGGGGAGGGTGGGGAGCCTCCGGCCTACGAGCCCAGCCAGCCACCCTCTCTGGCCCCCTGCGAGGACGGCTGCGACCAGGACAAAGTGGAGCAAGGCGGCATTAAACGGGTCTGCTTCATGGTGAACGAGGAGGACCAGGAGGACTCGGGCCACGACACCATGAGCTACAGAGACTCCTACAGGTAACGGTTAAAAGCCTCGCAAGAGAAATCAAAAAAGTTGGAATGTAACCTGTTTATGAGCTCTCGGGCTTAGTAAATACAATTGGTTATCCTCGAAAACAAAATCTATATTTAGCCTTTATAGGAGCATGGTTATAAAGCACAAGAAGGGAAACATCGGACACCCTCGTGTCACACCTGGATTTCTACAACATTAAACCTCCCTCTTTACCCTACAAACCCATAATGCTCATTCCCCCCACTTTTCGGAGGCTGAAAGTCATTCCAGATGTTCCCCCCTTTCACTGCGACGAGGGCTAAAAATGACTTCAAAATGTTTTGGTCAGATCTGGTTATGTCATTTGCCCGTTGCAAGTTCATTCAGATGTTTCTGCATGTGTGCATGTGTGTGTGCGTGTGTGTGCGCATGGTTCACTGGGCAGTGCTCCACTGAGCCCCACCCTCCACCACCCACTAAGATGTAGTTATTGGTTGTTGGTGTGGTGGGCTGGTGTATAATAGAGCCAAATGTTTGGGGCGCGGCCTCCTCACCCACTCTGTCATTAGGGCCCCGGCCACGCCATGTGAAACGTGACTACCTCATTGCAATAAAATGCATAGGAGAAATGTAGGCTGTTGTTTGTGTGGTGTACACACACACACACACACACACACACAAACTCACACACACACACACACTCCGTGAGGTGTACTCAGGGTTTGGAAACCCAGTGGGAAAAAAAACCCTGTTCAATGTAGCGGTACAAGGCTGTACAGTGAACGTGGAAGAGTCTTCCCACTTGTGTTGAAAATTGCTACTGTGTTTCAGAAGGCGGGCGGTGAAACCTTTTATTTTATTTTTTTTGTTGAGTCTTGCTGAGAGAATCAGACATGAAAGCCCGAGGTGGTGACAGACCGCGACAGAGCTCTGCAGTTGGAGGTCACTGCCTGAGAACAGTTTGTGAGGAACATAATGTGAGAACGGGAGACCGGAGAGAGACACGTAGATGAGGAGAGAAAACAGAAAGAGCGATCAAGCTTGTTCTAAACTCTGGTACATTGTCGGAAATCGTTGGCTCCCGTATCGGCCCATGACCCCGCGAGGACCTTTTGTCTCGAATTAAGACGGTTGAGTTCGGGTCCAGCTGAAACGGATCACAATCCCCCCTCCAAGCATCAGAATGCATCTCGAGCAATTTGTCCTATTTGTTTCTCCCGTGTGCTTAAACAGCAGCACCCCCAGAATGAATCCACTACAGACGGTCTCATTTTCTGCTTCCTTTGGCAAACCAGCTGGCTCAAGACACTTTCTGACCACATACGAACCTTCATTTTTAGACTTAAAACATTCCAGCTTGAACACATTGTGTAAATCAAATTGGTTTCCAATTATTCTGTAAGTGTATGTTTTTGTTCTCTTTGTTCCCAGAAGCTGTCCTGGCAGCATCCACATTTCATTCAACCTTTTTAGTAGCCGAGTAGTTCCTCGGTTTCCTGCATTGCATTGTGGGACAATATGTCCATTAATGCCACACTCGAAATTCAAGTGGTTACATTCTGCATGCTGCCACTTGTTTGTGTCTTTGATGTTCGCCATTTTTCCAATTTGAATGCTACATCGAGACAGTTTGCAAATGGGACACGGCTACAATTAACAAAGCAAGCTTTCTCTGGTATTCTTGTGTGTGTGTGTGAGTGTGAGTGGGTGGGTGTTTGTGTGTTTAGGTTTAAGCCAGATTCGCTACTACAAGCGGAATAATTGTCACAGTGGTGCGCACACTTTTGGCAGGAGCTCTGTGGTTAAATTTAGAGAGCGTGTGTGTGTGTGTGTGTGTGTGTGTGTGTGTGTGTGTGTGTGTGTGTGTGTGTGTGTGTGTGTGTGTGTGTGTGTGTGTGTGTGTGTGTGTGTGTGTGTGTGTGTGTGTGTGTGTGTGTGTGTGTGTGTGTGTGTGTGTGTGTGTGTGTGTGTATTAGGCAACAAATAAAGTGAAAAGCAACGGGAGGCCTGGAGTATGATTAGACAGAGTGGAGGGAAAGAGTACAAAAACCTTGGATTTCCTAGTGCATACACACATATTAGAAACATTGGAGTGTAGCACAGTGTGTTTGAATGAGTGTGTGTGAATAAAAGTCAGCGGAGAATTCAAGCCAAACTACTAAAAGATGGTCGTATTAACTCTCTCCCCATAATTGTAGCAGCTCTGACGTAGCCAGACACCACAAACGCACACTCACACCTAACATACACACACATTAGGTGATATCCACCCCCTACTCCCAAACATCCTCATCCAGCCGAGCTGGCCACTGGCAAAAATAGAAAAAAAAAAGACAAAGTCGTCCATTGTCGTTTCGTATCGCTCGGAGTCGCTCGTGGGCCACTTGTCATGGTACTTCAGCCTGTGAATCATGCAGAGCTCATCCGAGGGGCATCGTGAGCGTGCTGACTTGGAGCGCCGTATAATTTGAGCCACATAAATCTTCCACGTGCTCCCGGTAATCATGTCGGATCACGTAAGAGGCATGGATATAAATACCAGGCCATGCCGTTTTGCAAAACTGACTCAGGCAGGTTGTCATTCCCAGCATGAAGGAACGCACCGAGCTACGGAAGAGCGCGCGTTTGTAAATGTATCTGTGCAGATGGGCATGCTCCACATCAGCGTTTCAGTTGAACCTATTTGTTAATCTGTGAAATGTGTGCGACTCTTGAGTGCAAGCCAGTGGCGGTTGGTTGCTGCATGAAACATTTAATTACCTTTCGGCCTCGCATACTGTAAATCAGAAAAAGGCATTTACAATCAGAGGGATTACTTGGCAGCATAATTACAAGACGCAGCTCTCCAAATCCTCTCTGTGGTTTTAGAACGAAATGAACCCTTTGCTTTATTATGCATTTTAAACCTCTCTGTGTGTGTGTGTGTGTGTGTGTGTGTGCGTGTGTGCTTTATTACAGCGAATGCAACAGCAACAGAGACTCAGTCCTGTCCTACACCAGTGTGCGAAGTAACAGCTCGTACCTGGGGAGCGACGAGATGGGATCAGGTAAAGGAAATGTAGATGATCTGACTTTTCCATCTGCACTGACGCAAAACGCAAGACGTGAGTGAATTCAACGTAAACAACACGAGCGAGGCCGCAGCAAAATGCCTGCTTCCTGAGTGGCAAACAGAGTAACAAGAAGTAATGGATGTTTGCATAAAAAGAAAAGAGGGCTTCCTCTTCAGTTTGTGATCATGTTGACCATATGTCACGCTTCCAGAGCGCCAAAACAGAGAAATACTGTAGATGTTTCTTGGCGATGACTGTGGTCAGATATTTCAGACACAACATTTCACGACCCCGCAGCCACATTCTTGCTCCGCGATCCAAGTATGTGTCCACCGCTGTTTGTCATTATTTTGACCTGCATTAAGTCTAAGAGTCCCCAATGAGGCATTCTATTGGAATTATGTAATAGCCTTCATCCCCTCTGATCTTTGTCATCAGAATTTGCATTAAGACAGATGGATAGAAATGTTTGATAAGTGCAGATGGTTAAATACAAATAAGTGCTCGAGTCTGAAATGTGTGACCTCTCCTCAACTGTTTTGTTCGGTGTCTTTGTACTGTTGCGCTGCTAGGGGATGAGCTGCCGTGTGACATGAGGATTTCCTCGGACAAGCAGGACAAGCTGCACGGCTGCCTCGAGCACCTTTTCAACCAGGTTAGTTCTGGGGGTTCGGCTTGGAGTGATCCATTTATTTTGGGGAACTTGTGTCCCCCACAACCCAAACCTCCATCTAATTCTAACAAGACATGACGGTAATATCTACTCCAAAACTCACACATTGGAAGACTTAGGACTAACTGAGATGACTTAACTTTAAACTCAGCGTTGTGTCAGCGTTTGACCACCAGCAGCAAACGATTTGGAACAGATGATTGTGATAGTAATCACTCAACAGCTGGGCTGAGTTACCGCGAGGAGCTTTCCATCCTCTGGTCAGGATCCTGGTTTTCTCCCCATCATTCACTTGACCTGCTTTTCTTTCTCTCCCTTCCTTCATTCTCTCTTTCTCTCTCTTTCTCTCTCTCTCACTCACTCTCACTCTCACTCTCTCACACACACACACACACACACACACACACTCTTGCACTGATTTGTGGTCTTTTCATCTCCTCTTGCCATCATTTGATGTTCCTTGGCTGCCCCCCTTGGGCACCTCTCACTGCTATTCTTTCCACATGTAAACAACAGCTCAGGGGGGCCTATATATATGTATGTATGTATGTATGTATGTATGTATGTATGTATGTATGTATGCATATGTATATTATTTTCTACCATGTGTTTGTTTGAATGACACAGACAAAAAGGAAAAAAGGTAGCCGAAGGTACCTGACAATGTATTCTGTGTTTGTGTTTGAATTTCTGCACAAAGGTCGACTCCATCAACAGCCTACTCAAAGGATCGGTCATGACCAAGGCCTGTGAAGAGACCAAGCACTTTTACTCTGACCACAGCCAACCAGGTGTGTGTGTGTGTGTGGGGAGAGGGTGTGTTGACACTATTACACGACACGCTCACACATTCATGTTTTTTTTATGTGAACAGAGTTCCGACAAACGGAAGATTGGACGGTTCGCTGTCGCAACATCATCCACAAGAACATCCAGGAGGACCCTTGGAACCTTCCCAACTCTATCAAAACCCTGGTGGAGAGCCTGCAGCGATTTGTGGACGGTAAGCGGACACAAGCGCACACCTGCACCTGTATGCGGTGGCTATCCAAGTCATCTTATTTTCCTTCTGTCCCCACAGATGGAAAGAATCAGCTCCTCCTGGCCCTGCTCAAGTGCACAGGTAGAGTAACATTCAAAGTTGGAGCAAGGCGCCAGTGACTAATCGAACTAGATGAAATCCAGCTCTAATGTTTCCTGTAAAAGAAGAGCTGTTAAGACGAAGCCATGCAATCACTCGGCAGAATTTAGGCTCAAGCAGCGGGGAACGTTTCATAACTGGAGTGTTTCAAATGATTCCAACAGTTTAGAGCACTTTGCAAATGAGATCATCCGTCCTATGAAAATATGGCCAGTTCTCCATCAGGACATCTGCAGGTCCTTAAGACATCATCAAAGGCTACTCAATTAAAACTGAAATATCTAATACCCATATGCAAGTATGTTTTGATTTCAACAAAAAAGATAAGGCAGACGTTTAAATCCAGGTTGTTTTGTGTGTTTGTACAAGGATGAGGGCTTGCTATCAGAGCACATGATGCTCCAGTCACTTTGAACTGTGCACAGTAGCATACGGTGCTAGTTAATGGGAGATATCCTCTCAGAGGATGCAGGCTAATGGAATAAAGTATTTCTACCAAAGCAACTCCAGGATATGTGTAACGAGGAAGGTGGGAGTTTGGGATGCCTTAACCCCCTTCTGCCCACTGATCATCCCTATAATCTCATCCTTTGTCGTCTCCCCCCCAGACACGTCTCTGCAGCTGCGCCGGGATGTGATCTTCTGCCAGGCAGCGACAGGCGCCCTGTGCACGCTGGCCGAGCAGCTGTTGGCGGCGCTGCGGTCGCGGTTCAACAACGCCGGCGAGTACCAGGAGGACGGCAAGGAGACCAGCCGCAAGTGGCTGGAGCAAATATCCGCCATCGGTGTGCTGCTGCACTTCCAGTCCACGCTGGCGCTGCACCTGGTGAGCACAGATGTTCTGCTTTCTCTTGACAAGAAGCTGCAAACCAATTTTGTGACGTCGATTCTCTTAAGTTGGATGCATTATAGCTGTCCTCTACTGCATGGCTGCTTACCATCGCAACTCTTTTCCCGGTGCGACTGAGCTCTCTTTTTCTCTCTCTTTCCCTGGCAGAAAGAGGAGCGGACCATGCTGGAGGACACCAAGGCAGCCCTGTTGGACTTGGACAAAGTCACTGTGTTCTTCAGGCAACTGGAGGATGAGTGTCTAGTCGCAAGTAAGAGACTCCATCAAGAAAGACTGACTCTGCCCATTCAAACCACACCGCTGCTAATGAGCAGCTGTATGGTTCGACCAACTCTCAATAAAGTTCCATTGTGTAGATGTATGGTAGCCATTAAGGGCGAAATTGACGTTTTATCATTGCAGATGTATCTGTGGAACACACTGAATGGCAAGCTTAAACAACACTATAATGGCTCCATGAATCGTCTTCAACAAGGGCACAGCATGCGGCCTCCTAAAGTCCTCGTTGTCCTTGTATTAAAGATTCTTGACAGGTTCTGAGGTGAAATCGTTCAAACTAGAGTGCTGCTCTGAGACACGTGAAATACCGGGGGCGACTGTGGCTCAGTGGTTAGCAAGTCGGTCTTTCAATCAGAAGGTCGGTGGTTCGATCCCCGGCTCCGGCAGGCTGTGTCGTTGTGTCCTTGAGCAAGACACTTAACCCTCATTGCTCACCGTTGCTGTGTCTACGGTCTACTGTATAGCATGTAAGTCGCTTTGGATAAAAGCGTCAGCTAAATGAAATGTAATGTAATGTAATGTACCGACACATATGGAAGCACCCATAGATGTGCACAAGCAGTACTTTAAACTCATGTGTCCACTGCATGAAAATGGCAAAATGGAATTTGTAGTTTGCATCTCTTCTGTCCCGCCAAACCGATCAAGGTCGGAGCATTTGTTTCAGAGCAAGCATTTGAATAAAAGAGTGAAATGCAGTAGTTCAACTGAGAATGCCTCGCTGGTTGTTCATAGAGGTCTCGGTAAGCGGCGCTCCGTGACCTGGGTGCTTCGTGCCTTTTTAATACCCTTCGTATCTGTATTCACCGAAGGTGCTTACCGGCCACCAGGAGCCTTAAAGCCAGCAGATACAAAAGGACGGCCGCATCCTGAATCGGTTCTCCTTTCAGCCGCCTCAATGTGGCCGGCAGAGATTTGCTGCTCAATGAAAAAGCCCAACATGCATTTCCCATTTTGGGAGGCAGGGTGACGGATGAAGCAGGGGATTTGTTATTCTGGGATCACGCTCTGCAGCAGAAAGTATTTAGTGTACACATGGCTATGTGTATATTTTGCACGAACTTGCAAACCAATGCGTGCACATACTGCCTAGGTCATTCATACTGCACACTACATAAGTAGAGATATGCACAGTGCTCAGACACAATCTCCTACACTTTGATAGAAAAAAACCAACCGTTTTTAACCAAACGACTTCGCTGAAGTTGCATTTTATGCTCAGAATGCTGCAGTGCAGGCAGATGGTTTGTGGTGGCAGCCTCCATTGGACAGTATTGCTTTGCTAATAGCATCTTCAGCAAGCCGGCAGCTATCGGTGGGGTTGAATAGAATCGTGTGAGCACCACAGAGTCTGAGGCATCGCGGCCAATTCCACAGGATTATGGCTTGATGGGTTCTCCAGCAAAGAGCGCTGACCCTAGAGGTCGCTCAGTAAAGGTTGTCTTCTCCATTTTCTCAGAACAGCTCATGTGCCACAGTCAGAAACCGCTGTAAGTTATACATTAGTACTACTCGTGTATTGTTTGTACAATCAGGAAAGGTTACCACTCTGCTTACGAGTGATTCAGCAATGAAAAATTTGTTTGAACTACAAAGGGAGCAGAAAGATTAAACAAATGCGCCAGACAAACATCTAAATTGTACATATGTCATTGTCGTACATGATGGGGAATAGACCTCTGTCCATTTGTCCTGCACAGTGATGTGGACACCGCTGATCAGAGTTTAATTCTGTTGCTTTAAAAAAATAAAGGATCTCATCCCACCAGTGTGTTTGCCAGAAGCTGCTACATTAAAAACAGACGTAACAATACGTGACGTGCAGACACGTAAAATGACTAACACACGGGGTAATAACCAATGTTATATTTAAATGGACTTGTGTCATATATTTTTTGGTTTCCATTACCGTGCACTCTGTGGCAGTGTCAAAGTCGAAGTAAGGCAATGCTGGAGACGAGGGGCGGAGTTTCTGATACGACTGCTTGGATTGTGGTTTTACGAAATCCTGCTTGGTCAAAAGCTGTACGTCTGTGCTGTCTTTGATGGCATCAGGAAACCTGGACTTCTGACAAATATAGACCTTAATACATGTTAAGAGTGACAGGACTGTCAAACTTACAAACTCTATTATTTATGCGGAATTGTGTCTATGTGAAATTAAGTGATTTTGTTCACGCTAAAGACGTCTCGAACTAAATGTCTGAGGCTCGCTGACTTCATAGCCCATTTTCTCGTGTTGAGTGAACAGCCAAAATGATAATAGTGCAGTTGTGTTAACGTTCTGTATCTATGCATTGCAGACACACCGGTGTGTTACCAGGTGGAGGGCAGCCGCCAGGCCCTGAGGGTCACTCTGTACCTGGACAGCTGTCACTTCAGCGAGCTGCCCACCCGGCTGCAAAACGGAGGCAGCCTCAAGCTGCAGACCGTCCTCTTCACCCGGGGTAAGACCGAGGAACTGGACTAAATGACGGAGACAAAGAAGTGCAACACTACACAATGGGCCTGGGTGTTCCCTTTTTTTTTATTTTATTTTTTTAAATACAACATCTTTATACCAATAGTTTTTTTTTTTTTTTTTTTTTTTTTTTAACGGAATTTTGTTTCAGCAAGAACTTAAACAAAAATTCTGTATTAAAAGTTAGTTTAAATCCAGAATTATCAAATAATAAAATAGAAAAACAGAAGGCTGTGTAATGCTCATCCCACTGTTCGGGTCAACAGGGCCAAATTCTGGGAGGGTAGTATTGAGCACGGAGGAAAACACTTCTGCAGACATTGAATTGTACAATTTAAAAACACTCTCGGAGCATTATGCAGCTTCTCACACAGGCACATTTCCTGAAAGCTCGACATGCGTTTATTAAGTTAGATTGGAGCCTTTTATTGGCCGTTGTAGACGCTCCACCTTTTGAGTTCTGCTCTGCTGCCGTGCGCCTTCTAGCAGCGCGCCTGTCTGCCAAATAGCCATTACATATCCATAGTCGAGCGCCAGTTGGAACATTGACCCAGTGACAGAGCTCATATCGCTCTAGCATAGTTGAACTGGAACCAAGTGCTGCAGCACGCTCAGCAGTATAGATCTGTGGTTGAACATTACCACCTACTGGAAAATAGTCTTCGCTGCAGGTTGGGAGGGGTGGGGGGAGTGTTACAATATTGCAGGTGCTGAGGTTTCTGTGAGTGCGTGGCCATATCTCTAAGCACCATATGGCTTCAGATTGAAAATCCTCTTTAAGTCAGGAGATTTAAGGCATTCAAAAAATTTTCGAAATGTGGTTTCACAGGCTGGTTGGATCGGACAAATTTTCAGAGTCAACATTAAAATGATGTCCGTGTTGGTGTAAGTTTGTACCTTGATGAGGTTATTGAAGATGCGAGGGGTTAACGCCGGAGGGCATGAAAACATGTCAACTCGTGCCCGTGTGTGTTGATCTAACTCCTCCTACCCTTTTCCTCCTCTTCCAGCGCTGGAGCGTCCAGAGGGAGTGTCCCAGCAGGACTACACGGCCATGGAGGAGTTCCAGCAGCGCACCAACGCTGTCTCACTGGAGAAGGTCAAGGCCTACTACCGCAGGCTCAGGTGCGCCATGCTACACTGCGTCGCAGCCCTCACTAGTGCTCGGGATATATTTCACCTCAAAGGGAGAGTCAACCCTGTGGTGTTGCACAAGCAAGCAAAAAAAGCAGCTTTGACTGCTGTTTTGAACTAGTTTGAAGGTCTAGAATTGTTGAAGGTGAGAGCTGAATCATTCAGCTGGACGCTTGTGTAGTAACATCTGCATGTGTGGTATTTCTGAAACACGCCTATTTGTTATTGTTAATTGCCCTGTAAAATAACAATTGTGTGTGTGTGTGTGTGTGTGTGTGTGTGTGTGTGTGTGTGTTAATTCCTAGGAAATTACTCATGCAACATCAATAAATGATGAAATATTTACTGTAATATTCTCTAGATGCTAGATGACTCAGCTCTCACACAGAGTGAATCAGAGGAGAAAAATCTGTCGATCTCCGAACAAGATGCAACTAGATACGTTTTTTCCCCCCAACAGGGCTTTCTATTTGGAGAAGTCTAATCTCCCGACAGACTCAAACACCACAGCGATGAAGATAGACCAGGTAAATATACACTTATTCTGTTACATTTCCCGTTTATTGCCTTTGCTGTCACAGTCTTCGTGGTCTTTCGTCTCGTGACTTGTATCCTGTTCTTGTAACATGAGTAAATTTTTTTATATAACGTTGTGACTGAATATAAATGCAAGCGCAGATACTGGGCCTTGAAGTTAGAGACCTGCAACCAAGCATTTCAAAAGTAAGATGTACTGGAGTCCTGTTCCCTCCACTGGAACCCCTCCACCACCCTCCCCTATTAACTCCACCTAACCTCAACACTTCAACATTTTAGAACTGCATCCATTTGAACCCCAGAGATGATTAGAAAGCAGATCCTAGTGTTCCAAACCTGACTGTAGCTGAACTAGATTCCAGTGATTAAAACTGAATAGAACGTAGTTTCAATGTCTAGAGCCTCATTCTCAGGTTTTCATTGTCTTTCAAAAGAAAGGCTCCAAAGAGTTGAACCTCTTGAATGGTTTTCCTCTTATTTCTGCTGGTGCACCGTCTTAGCAAGTCAGTTACTCTACTTAGTCTCGTATTATACTCGTATATTGAAATATATCAAGCGGTGGGAGATCATGTCACTTGCTCCTAATACAGAACAACTTTTTCACTATTTTTAAATTTAAATTTGTTCTAATTTAAAGGAACAGTTACCCCCAAACCCATATTAACGTAATCCGCAGACCTTGTTTGCAGCAGTTTCATGTTTCATATATGGTAGAAAGAAAGTAGTCCCTCCTTGGAACTGCTAACAACGAGGTCTTTGGATTATCTAAAGTACCATGTCAGGATTTCTGGAAAGAGACGTTGCTGTTTTTGTCCTGTTGTCCCGTTATATGAGAGAGAAGGCACACAGATAAAAAAATCTCAATGACTTGTTAAGATGGCCACCTTTGCCACTGTAACTTCTTGTTTGCGGTCCATTAAACCACTGACCCTCCTCCTCCTCCTCCTCACAGCTGCTGCGACCCCTCAACACACTGGACGACCTTTGTCGACTGATGCAGTCCTACGTCAACGTGCGCCAGAGCGCCCAGGGCCACCCGTCTGGTGTCAGCGTGCTGTGTGTGTCCTCCGAGCTGTGCAACCGCCTGGGCGCCTGCCACATCACCATGTGCGGCACAGGCATGCAGAGGTCAGCCTGGCGCCACGCCGACATTATTGTACCGCCCGCGTAGTGCCACTAGGCTGTCGGCTGCAATAAAGATTAACACAGCGCAGCCTTGCCCCATTGTTGAATAGAGTTGAATACGTTTCCCCCCCTGAGGTGTCCAGCTGCAGGTGCACATACTGGTGTGGACAACCCCTTTGGTATGTTTTGCTTGCAGAGGCATGCGCAGAGCTGACCTTCCTCACCTGTTTTTGTTCTTCACAGATGTACCCTAAATGTGACACTGGAGCAGGCGATGATCTTAGCCAGGAACCACGGCCTCATGCCGCGCTGCATCATGCAGACCATGGATATAATGCGCAAACAGGTAAAGATCAGGGGCAGTTGATGCCTCGTACGGCCCGCCTACTAAATTGTGGGTTCTTTGCACCCATTATTTGAAATACGTTTTACAATAATAGAAGGTTTTTTTCTGATATTGAAAGTACTACTTTAATGCGTCACTGTACAATTTGCTTAGAAGTATTAATTTGATCAACTTTACGCTCTTACTTTAGTGATAACGACGTATAGCCAGTGTTATTACACATATTTACTAAAAGTCAAGAATTCATAATATTTATTCACCAAGCCCCATTCCATGTAGCTCAAATTTAGTTTTGCCTTACTCTACCACACAGTTTTACCATAAAGATTGGTAAAATCATATCTAATAATAATCTGTGAGTTATTTCTAGACATTGTAGGCTTTTGGATGCTAAGACATTCAATGTATTATGGTCATTGTAGAGCTCATAGCATAATGTTTCCTTTTTTTTCCAGGGAGCAAGAGTTGAGCTCTCTGCTAAAAATCTCAAGGTAATGGACCAGATGCCTCCATCATTCCCAAGGTACTGTATGAAACCACTTCCAGGCACCTCTTCTAATGCCATCAGTACGTGATGTGGTCCTGAGACGAGGCAGATTCACCTCATTTTGTGTTTTGTTTTTTTACAACAGGCTCTTCAAGCTCTGTTTGCCACCTTCGGATGGAGATTTCTAAGAAAACACGTCACTTCAGAGAAGACGACAGAGAAAGGCTGAATGTGAAATAGGAAGATATGATGAGAGATGACAATAACAGAGGTCTCACCGCTTTCTTTTACAAGAGACGCAATGGAAAAAACCCTTGCCCCCTTCCCCAACTGCCCCAGTTACACAGGGATCATTCCACCATGGATACCACTAGTGCAAGGTACAGGCTAAACAAGACTGTACAAATGACTAATGACAGCTTCTAGGGAGCACCTACAGTGAGACTAATGCGGCCTGAAGCTTCAGACTAGTCACCTATTGTTTTACTGGGAACCCACCCAGATAGAAGTAGCATTGCTTTGTCTGTCTGTCTGGCCGTCTGTCTGTCTGGCCGTCTGTCTGTCTGGCCTTCTCTCCGTCTTCACAAGGCCGACATCTGGTGCAAACATTTTCACAACCCAAGTGAAAGCGCGAGGCCAGTTTGAGGCTTCACACAGAAGACAGCAACGGTGATGGCGCTCCTCACCGAGCTGTTACTATTAACTGGATTAACCAAACTTCCTGTAGCTGGCTGTCATCATAAATGCAGACGCTATCCGCTTTGCCTCGGACTGCAACTCCAGAGAGCGGCCTCTGTCTCTCCGTTTGGGCTGGCGTTCCCCAGGGCTCGATGTTTGGACCCCGCGTGAAGTAGACATACTCGAATACCCTCGTATTCATGTACGTAGCTGGCTGAATTGATGCTGGAGGAATAGACAGAGGGATGGAAGTAGGGATCGAGGGACAGGTGACAAGAGGGATGATAAAGGGGTTGGGGGGGTTGCTCTTTCTTCAGCCCTTTGCATGTGGTTACTGTGCAATTACTGTAGGTTTAGTGTGAGTACTGTATTACTGCACTATATGAAGGATAGTTATTTATTGTGTCCGGAAGGAGCATTTTTATCCCTTACTTCTACTATATCAGGTATTAAAGAATCTAAAAGCATTCCAGCCTACGTATTGAACAGTATTTAAAGGACCAATGGCATGCCTTTTTTTTTAATAGATGTATCTGCTTATGTATTTTATTTATATGTATGGACTTTGATCACGTCAGGAAGTGTTACTTGGATCTTCAGGGAGATCAAAGGAGGGAAGATGAACAGAAGCTAGCTAATCAGAATCAGGACAAAGGAAGCTTAAGCGAAACCACACAAGTCAACAGGTTGTTAAATTATTAATATATTAATTCAAATGTACTAGCTGAAGGATTGCCTTCTGTTTGCTAAGACATTATTTTAATATTTTTTTTTAATTGGTTTTTACGTTTATGTTGGATCTGTTGTATTCACTGTGGGTGTTGAAACAAGCACAATAACTGGTCCATTCAAGTCGCAGTGTCAGCGAAACGTACTGTAAGCAGTTCTTTGATGCCGCAAACAAAGGGATCGTTTCAGGGCGAAACACAGTAACATTGTTTTACTGAAGATTTGAATTTCTTGTAAATACCAACTGTAACGGTGTCAGAGGAAAGCAGAGAAAGAAGAGATAGGATACGTCCGATTGATGCTATAACTTAAATTTGATTATTTTTTTGAAGATAGTATAGTATATAAAACATTTTTGTATTCATGCCTGTGCATTGGAAGAGAAGCGGCTTCTCTTTGCCGAGCGTAACCTCACTGACAACTTGTTTTGTTTTTGACTGTTAAAGTCCTGACAAGCGTTTCATGAATCTGTCTCGACATGCTGCACTCATTAGACATGTTTTTAAAAAACATTTTTTATTTATTTAAAAGCAGTCTGGTTCCAATAGTGTCTCTCCCCCCACATCCCTCGGCACTAGCATGGCCACTATAAATGGACATCCCTCTTTTGGCACATAAGACTCAGTGGATATTTGCATGATCATCTCCCTTATTAAATTCACTCTTAATGTGAGCAGTTTGCATTAGTCAACATCATCTGGTTTCAAGTCTGTCACCAGTAAAAATATATATATATATATATATAATGACTGCAGCATGTTGGTGTAACCGGAGAAACAAATGTCACTGATTACACATTTATTTACATTATTCTAATGTTTTTTTTTTGTACATACCTTATTTGCAATTTTATGTTGCTTGAAAATAACTGTACAAAGGATCTTTGTTGAGTCTTTCTAAGATTATCATTGTAAATGCAATCTTAACAAGCTAGTAAATAAAATGTTCAGTGTGATGATGTGTTTATTTTCTTCTTCAGCAGCAAAGTGGCCCACGTGTTTTTTCTCCTGTTTCCCTGCTACAGTGTGTCCTGGCTGAGATGTTCCATTTGTTTGTTTGGCGCCTCACTGCATGTTGACAGATCAGATTTTTACAAGTGCTGTATTTGTCTTTTGCCAACCGCAGAATGCAAACCTTAAAACGAACATGGCATAGTTGTAGGTGTCCATTACACTTACGGAAGTCAGAACCAATATGAATATTGCATGAACATCAATCAGCTTTTTTGCTTCTTTTTAAAAAAAGAAACAAGACATCTTTATTTTCCCATCGAATAATCAATTTGGAAGTGTTTAGCATAAGACCAGATGTCATGGCATTAGAAGGCTAGTTGCACGTGTCAGTTTAACTTTGCATTCAGGGGGCCATTCAATGATTGCAGATAGCTTCTGAATTGCTGATGACCCACGTGATTAGACTGTGGAGTGAAATAAAAAAAGAATCCTTTGCATTTCCCCTCCCAGCCGTGTCTGTCAAATGGCCGAAAAGGGAATAAGGTAAAAGCAGCAGCCGTGCAGTTTTTGCATGGTTATCGCAATTGGTTTTCCACGGGGTGGGGGTGGGGGGGTCATCCGACCATCCGACCGCATTCGCCACACCAGCACACACCCCTCTCAGCACCGGTGATGCATCCCCGCGGCGGCAAGGACACGGGCAACTCCTCGTGAGAGTCCTCTCGACTTCAGGATGGTGCAGAAGTCTCAGAACGGCGGGGTCTACCCAAGTCAAGCCGAGGAGAGGAAGCACCGGGTCGGCTTCGTCGGACTGGACCCCGGCGCTCCCGAGTCCGGGAGGGATGCAGCGCTACTCATTGCGGGCTCGGAGAGCAGCAAGCGGAGCAGCATCCTCTGCAGACCGAGGTCCAGCATCTCCGCCGGGAGACCCAGACCGTCGAAGAAAAACGCCAGCTATCGGAAACTGCAGAATTTCCTGTACAACGCGCTTGAGAGACCGCGGGGATGGGCGTTCATCTACCACGCCTACGTGTAAGTGGACTGTCGGGCTCCGACCATGCATGTTGATTTTGGCACCGTAGCCTTTTTTAATTTTTTTATTTATTTTTTTATTTTGGGGACGGGGCGGTGGCTGCTGTGGAGTTCTGCGGGTTTTGTGCCGATGATGGCGCACTAAAGGGTTAAGCGGTGTCATGCTGCTACATACAGCCCGATTACCCGATTCACCTGCAGAACTCCCCGCTTTAACTCTGAACGTCTTGCAACCCGTGCTCGTGTCATGTTGGCGGCTTGAACCCGTCACACCGCCTGCGACGTTGATTTACCCTTCGAGACGGAGTTCCCGTGTGTTGCGGCAGCGAGTCAGGGGTTTCAGCACCGCAGCCCCGTGGACAGCTCCGCGCCAGTGCTTCCACTAATTAACGTTGCAGCCCGGCTTTGGTGTGTGTGTGTGTGTGTGTGTGTGTGTGTGTGTGTGGGGTTATGTATGTGTGGGGTGTTATATGTGTGTGTGTGTGGGGTTATGTGTGTTGGGGGGATACTACAGCCCAGAAAGCCTGCGTGTCTGTGAGCTGCTTGGAGTTCGAACATGATCGCTTTGACTCCAGTGATGCTGTCATGAATAATGTAGGTCGGTGACCTCTGGTGAGAGGTCAGTCAAGGACAACTAATCTTTTGAGAAAAACGGCCACATGTTACACATTAAAAAAGGGGCTACTGCAACACATTTTGTGATGCACTTCCATAAAGTTTGGGAAGGGCTAACAAGAGCTTGAAGAAAAAGAAAGACACTGATCTTCACTGACCATGCTGGCTTTAGGAGGTAGTGCTGACTGCATGGCTGACAGCAGTGATTTTTATATATTTTTTCTTGGTTATTACAGCATTTAGAGCCGAACTACACCAAGCAACCCGGGTTAGAACAGGGTCGGTAGCATGGTGTGCTGCTTGAATCAGAATCCAGTGGAAAGCGTGTTGAGAGTTACAACTCGGCTCTTACATGCAAAGTTCACCCTCTGCCATCCAGCTCGCAGAAGAGCATCCGCCTCCATTACATTGGTCTGTTCTGTACATTATTCATAGCCACCGCACTTTATTTAACTTCCTTGATTTATAAAACTATCATGTGCCGACTTCAGTCAGCTCTCTCCCCTTCCTCATTCGTTCTCCGGCTTTATCTGCTCCAGAAAAAAACAGAACGCAAAACAACACTGCTGACGATGAGCCTTTCTATTCGACCGGGTGTCCCCCTGAAATGTAAGGCAGGTGTTTTGTCCCTCGGCCTGTAGTGCAACGCGTGAATGATCAATGTGTGCAACATGAGTGCCTACATCAGAATGCTCCCTGTCACGCCGCTTCTCATCCGTCTCGTTCTCCCTCTGCATGTCTGGCTGTGTGAGACCAAGGCCTCCCTTACACCCCTTGTGTTCTGTCTCTGCTCCAACTTCAGTTAAAGAGGAGGAACACAGTGGTTCACAGTCAAGGATATTCTTCTGGAATCCCCAATCTTGCAATTGTAGCATGCCGTGACTGGGTTTGAACATTTAGAAAAAAAGTTTACAGCAAAGGCTTCATCCAACAGCCCGCTGTCAGAACAGTGGCAGCGTGTCTCTGGTCTTTGTTCAAACAAATTATGTGAGAAGGGACAATTTGACGGCTTACACGAAATAAAAAGGCTTTTAATTTGCCGAGTTCCTGTCTCCAGCTACAACTCTGCCTCCTGTACAGATCCATCCAAGAGATCGGGCCGAGATTTATCTTCTCTAATGTGGCTTCAATAGGAGCCTCATTACTGTGTGTCCTCTTGCAGGAAGCACCAGAGGAAATTGAAAAGCCTCCGCAGCTGTGAGATGACAAAAACGTGTCAGTTCTGCACCAAAGTAGGATGAGGAACTACTGGAAAAGACGGCAAAGAGGCTCTGGCCCGGTTCCTAAAGTGATTCAGAGGGACAGAATGGGGACACGTTCCAGTTATTCACTATTCTGCTGAGTTGGCCGGCTGAAGACAATTTGGCAAGGGACAGTTAGCAGACAGATGCTGGCGGCCAAGCCACCGAGATGTGATTGAGTGGTCTCTTTTTCGGAGAAGAGGTGT
The DNA here is from genome assembly GCA_023566465.1 of Cottus gobio. Taxonomy (NCBI): domain Eukaryota; kingdom Metazoa; phylum Chordata; class Actinopteri; order Perciformes; family Cottidae; genus Cottus; species Cottus gobio. The sequence continues at coordinate 22,432,577 of CM042215.1, forward strand.
CCAATGGGAGGTGGAAGCTTGAATGAGGAGTCCTGTAGTTGGATTACGGCAAGGAACGGATTGGGATCCCACTGTTATTTTTGATGAAAAGCCCAGGAAAGCTCTTCGGATATTTTGATACTTAACACGGTAGTCCCCTCGTGATGTTGACACGAGAATGCACAGTCGCTCAATTTGACACACTAAGGGCCTTTGCTGCTGCAGCCTCACTTGGCCTGCTGTCGAATAGTATTTTTGTTTTTGCGTAGGAAAGTCCATGACTGAATGAAATTACCCTTTTTTGACTATTTGACCACAGCCCATGTCTGATAGCAGTCAGTGTATGGTGGCTAAAGTTAAGATAAATGTTGCTGTAAAACTGACATCACTGAGTCGCTTTGGCTCTTTTCTATGTGTGTGCTATGGGTACGCTATGTTGCATTTATCATCGTCCTGTTCATCAAGTTTTTCAGAGTAAAAGACTCCAATAACCAACGGTACTTTACCTACCGAGGCAAATTTAGCAAGCAGTTAGAGTCATGTGCTCGGGGTTGGAGGAGACCAAACCTAGAGCTAAAAGGAGTATGACTTGGACCCACAATCATCGAATGGACAAAGTGCTATGTCGGATGTCTTGTGTTTACAAAAAAAGATGACAATACAAATAGAAATGGTCAATAGATTATTAATCTACCTTTAAAGTCTTGCCTTGCATGGAAGAGGGATCCCTCTTACCCCCCCCCCCCCCACCACCACCACCACCACCACCACAGTTTAGTTGAAAGGTTCATGTACCTTATCTGAATCCTAACTAAACCTGACAACAAAAGGTACCTCTGTGGCACATAAAGGAACACGATGATGGCAGATAGCTAGCTCACTGTAGTGCAAGCGTCAAGACGAGTGCCCCAGAAAGTCATCGCCACCCTCAAACATCCCTTGAGGAGCCCACAGGGTGGACGCCGCAGTGCGAGCACATGGCACTATTGGCACCATATCCCGGGAAAAGAGCCCCCTTCCTTATTGGCTCTCCTCTAGTTCGTTGCAGTCTAATTTTAGCGTGATGAGTGTGTCTGGGTAGGCAATGTAGTGCTGAGGGGGAGAATCAATGTTTCTTTATCTGCAGCTCAGGAAGAAATGCAGGCTTTTCTGCTTCCAACCCCCCCAACACACACACACACACACACACACACACACACACACACACACACACACACACACACACACACACACACACACACACACACACACACACACACCTCTTGATTGATCACGTTCTCAGTGATGTCGTCTGGACCTCTCTCTGGCAACAAGTGTGTGTGTGTGTGTGTGTGTGTGTGTGTGGTGCATGTAGTGTCTGAACGTTATTATTATTATTAGTAGTCCATCTGTCAAATCAAAAACAACTGATTCTTCTATTATTGGGGCAATAGAATGCAAATGTTTAGTACTTGTAATGTGAAAAATGGTCCAGCTCAGTACATCTACTCACATTGAACACAAAAATACAAAGGCTTAAGAACAAATATTTTTTGTTGCCATCGCAGGTTTTTACAACAAATAATTTGTTTATTTCCCTCCCTGCACTGTCCTGATGAGACCTCATGCATATGTGTCCCATCTTAGTGTATGCAGAGAGAGAGAGAGAGGCGTAAACTCTGCACAGCTGAAGCTAATCGTTGGACTGCTCTGGGTTCTGCCCTCCTCCTTCACCATTAAGTGTCCTCATTAGAAGGTACTGATGAGCTTGGCAAGGGCGGGTCGGGAAAGTTGCATAAACCGATGTCCAATTAGACTTGCAGCGAGCCAGCTTCTTTGTCCACAGCATTTCCTTCTTGTGCTGACATGTATTAATGGATAAAAGAGATCTGTTTGGTGCGGCAGACGGACCACAAGAGATATCAATCACTGTAGACTTGTGAAATCAAACCAAGTCCTGTTTATGGAGGTGTTTCCAGTGTAGCTACATAAAACCATGTCGGTCTCCAGATGGTGAAATGACAAGTTCGATGTGACGGTTCAAAGGACTGTCAGTGAGAAGATGTGAAGACTGTGTATCACTTGCATCGTCACTCCTCCTCGCAGGAGTTGATCACCAAACGGGTGCTAATGAGAACCAGAGAAGACTCCGTGTTTAACGTTGTTCCTGGTAAATATAGAGGATATATACAGTTTGCCAACCACTGGTACAAGAGCACCCTGTCAGAAAAATAATGCCACTCTGAGTGACCTTGACAGGAGAAACTGAACCATGCTTTGAATAATACATTGTTGTTCATTTAATCTGCCAAAATCTATACTGACTGTAATCCCAATATACCAGAGATGACTTCCAACAGCTTTACATACTAAACCAACAAGCTGCAGACTGTCCACAAAGCTTTGAAGAGCTCATTCTTACCAAGCAAGCACTGACTGCTGTGGCCACCGGTGATGTTTGAGATGCCAAAACACACACACACACACACACACACACACACACACACACACACACACACACACACACACACACACACACACTATAGAAGTAAAAGAGATGACCTAGATCGAGTGCGCTTTTTGTTGTCTTTCTGATGAAGAATGATAAGAGCATGATAAAGAATGAGCTCCTCCGTGAACCTGCTACCATTGATCCCTGTCGCTTCATCCTGGTTGGCTGACGGCCAGCGGCCGCTGCCAAGAGTTTGATAACAGAAACTGCGGCAGCAGAAAAAGGGAAATGAGATGAGTTGCAGTTCTGATAAAATAAAAAATACAGATATTACATTAAGTGAATCCAGAGGATTGATGAGGGTCCTTGATGAGGAGGATGGATGAGAGCCTGATGAAGGATGAAGGATCGTAAAAGCTTTTAATGAACTGAAAAATGACACGTGTGGTGGCCAAATTAATTCTGAAGTTACACTCAAGACCTGAGGACTTTGTGTTGAAAGCTTCCTTGGTAGGGAAGGTTCAGAGGGGAGTCCCCCAGTAAACAATACCAAGATTAAGACATAAATAAATGCACTCTGCTGAACATGTCACGCCCAATTAATTTAAGCTAAATCCCAGTCTAGATTTCTACCAACAGAGAGGGCTTTAAGTCAGACTTAAAGTGCCGACCATTAGGATCTTACTAGAACTCGTATTAAGATTTAATGAAATGGGCCGAGTGTAATCCCCTCTTTCAACGGGCTGACAATACCAAACTCAGTCCAGAAAGAAGATGGCACGGAGAATAATTGTTCTTGGCCGTGACGACCCCCCTTCTACTCTGTTAAAGCAGCACAGATCAAAATGTCTGGTTATTAATAATGAATGAAATGACTAAGCGTGGTGGGAAGGTGTTACTGGGATTAACAAACCCACAGAAATGTACCGTTCAACTCTACAGTTCTCTTCAGCTCTCTTTGGGCCTTCACCTTGCATGTTTTTTGTTGAGCACATGATTTATTGATTTCTGTCAGGATGTAAAGAGAATTTCAGGAACTATATAACAACAAATGTTTTTGAAGAAGATTGACGACCCTGGCTTTAAATGAACCAGATTATCTGACTTGTCACACACTGTAAATTGGCAAAATGCCGTCACTCTGTTGTAGTGTGAGCTTTAATGTGCTCGGGATGAGATACTTGCTGACAGTATCTCTACTGTGATAGTTAGTTGCCTCTTTTAACATCCGGCATTGTCCCAGTATTGGGTTTCACCATGCCCTTGGATTCCTTCCAGTACATCTCCTCTGAAGAAAGACCCTCGGGTCGAGCCCTGTCGGGCCTCTTCCTCTCCAAATCACGTGTTATGTTCCATCCAATAGAGCGCTCACCCTGATGCTCTCAGCCCGTCTTCTGGAGGCGTTGCTGCAGATTCGATTTTGCTTCCAAATTGCAGCCGTCTACTTTAAACCATCCACCATCAATTTTCTATTTAATCAAAAAAATCACTTTTTTTTATGGATCGTTGAACATACAGTTAGGTCCATAAATATTTGGACATTGACACATTTTTTATTATTTTGGCTCTGTACACCACAACAATGGAGTTGAAATGAAAAAATCAAGATGTGCTTTAAGTGCAGACTTTCAGCTTTAATTTGAGGGTATTTACATCCAAATCAGGTGAACGGTGTAGGAATTACAACAAATTCAAATGTGGCCACCCTCTTTTTAAGGGACCAAAAGTAATTGGACAAATTAATATAATCATAAATCTAATTGTCACTTTTAATACTTTGTTGAAAATCCTTTGCAGTCAATGACAGCCTGAAGTCTGGATTCCATAGACATCACCAGACGCTGGGTTTCGTCCCTGGTGATGCTCTGCCAGGCCTCTACTGCAACCGTCTTCAGTTCCTGCTGGTTCTTGGGGCATTTTCCCTTCAGTTTTGTCTTCAGCAAGTGAAATGCATGCTCAATTGGATTCAGGTCAGGTGATTGACTTGGCCATTGCAGAACATTCCACTTCTTTGCCTTAAAAAACTCCTTGGTTGCTTTCGCAGTATGCTTCGGGTCATTGTCCATCTGCACTGTGAAGCGCCGTCCAATGAGTTCTGAAGCATTTGGCTGAATATGAGCAGATAATATTGCCCCAAACACTTCCGAATTCATCCTGCTACTTTTGTCAGCAGTCACATCATCAATAAATACGAGGGAACCAGTTCCATTGGCAGCCATACATGCCCACGCCATAACACTACCTCCACCATGCTTCACTGATGAGGTGGTATGCTTTGGATCATGAGCAGTTCCTTTCCTTCTCCATACTCTTCTCTTCCCATCATTCTGGTACAAGTTTATCTTCGTCTCATCTGTCCATAGGATGTTCTTCCAGAACTGTACAGGCTCTTTTAGATGTTTTTTGGCAAACTCTAATCTGGTCTTCCTGTTTTTGAGGCTCACCAATGGTTTACATCTTGTGGTGAACCCTCTGTATTTACTCTGGTGAAGTCTTCACTTGATTTTCGACTTTGACACAGATACACCTACCTCCTGGAGAGTGTTCTTGATCTGGCCAACTGTTGTGAAGGGGTTTTTCTTCACCAGGGAAATGATTCTTCTGTCATCCACCACAGTTGTCTTCTGTGGTCTTCCAGGTCTTTTGGTGTTACTGAGCTCACCAGTGCGTTCTTTCTTCTTAAGCATGTACCTAACAGTTGATTTGGCCACACCTAATGTGTCTGCTATCTCTCTGATGGTTTTGTTTTGATTTTTCAGCCTAATGATGGCTTGCTTCACTGATAGTGACAGCTCTTTGGACTTCATATTGAGAGTTGACCGCAACAGATTCCAAACACAAATACCACACCTGAAATGAACCCAAGACCCTTTTATCTACTCCTTGTAAATGAAATATCGAGGGAATTACACACACCTGACCTTGAAACAGCTGATCAGCCAATTGTCCAATTACTTTTGGTCCCTTAAAAAGAGGGTGGCCACATTTGAATTTGTTGTAATTCCTACACCGTTCACCTGATTTGGATGTAAATACCCTCAAATTAAAACTGAAAGTCTGCACTTAAAGCACATCATTTTTCTTTCATTACAACTCCATTGTTGTGGTGTACAGAGCCAAAATAATGAAAAATGTGTCAATGTCCAAATATATATACACACAAAAACTGTTTTTGTTCTCCTGTCTCTTCCAGCTTCCTCCTGGTCTTCTCCTGTCTCATACTTTCGGTCTTTGCCACCATCAGAGAGTTCAAAAATAGCTCCGAGAGTGCCCTGTACATCCTGGTAGGTACAATTTAATTTGCTGTAAACCAACACTGCACACTATACGTTCCCGTCACAGGGTTAACTCCACCGATTCGGCTTTGTCCCACAGGAAATTGTGACCATCGTGGTGTTTGGGGTGGAGTACATTGTGAGGATATGGGCCGCTGGATGCTGCTGTCGGTACAGAGGATGGAGAGGGAGGCTAAAATTTGCCAGAAAGCCTTTCTGTGTCATAGGTGAGAAAACCCAGACGGGCTTGAGTCCCTTCTCTCGCCTTGCTCCCTCTCTCTAAAGAACATAACACTGTGTTTTTCACATTCTTTCCTTATTCAAATGCTGGAGGGTTTGAAGATGTGACAACCACCCTTGTGATGCTTTCTAGTGATTTTCAGCGATGATATTGAGTAAGACAAGGTGAAAAGAAGTTTGCAGTCGTAGAAAACGCAATTGAAATTTGACACTTCAAAGTGCTTGGAACAACTTTCGCACTCAGCAAAGTGTAGTTAATTTGGTCTGATTTGATCAACCATGTCTGACTTCGCCTGCTTCCCAGCGTGTGTGGAGCTCTACGATTGTGTTTTGCTCTCTTCCCCTCTCCAGACATCATGGTGCTGATCGCCTCGGTGTCCGTGCTGGCAGCTGGATCTCAGGGCAATGTGTTTGCCACCTCGGCCATCAGGAGTCTGAGATTCCTGCAGATCCTGCGCATGCTGCGCATGGATCGCCGCGGAGGCACCTGGAAGCTGCTCGGATCCGTAGTGTATGCCCACAGCAAGGTGACATCATTTATGTTTTGTTTTTGTTGAATTTTAGGAAGAGCTGAGTGCTCCTTCGCTTAAACACCTTTCACAATTGACTTGATCAGAGGATTAAAACCATAGCTGATAACTACACTGAAACTTTGGAAGGCAAAAAATGTAATTATCGTGCTTTACATAGTGGTAACATTCCAAAACAATACCTAATACAGTGTAATGAATAAGGTTGGAATTACAATCTTACTTGTCCTTTATTGTCTTCTCTTTGATTTATGTCCACTTACAGCATCTTTTTAAGAGAATAATTAAAATGTTCTTTACCCAGAAAAATGTAGAGGAGGTGAAAGTACTTTTCCCAACTTGATTAAATTCCTTAGTCTTCCTCTCAGGCTGTATACAACCTCAGCAATCCTAATAAATTATGGCAGCCTGTGTGCTGGCTGAGAGGCCAACACAGGACTAGTAAAGTGGGGGCAACATGCCTTCACCACCCCCAGTGGAAATGATGTCCTTGGGTGGCATAAAAAAGAAAGATGGGCTGTGTTAAGTTCAAACCTCGGGCGATTGCGTGAAGAGAGAAGTCCAGATTCCATTACTTATAATAAAAAAGTATTTAATAAAAAGGATGATGATGATGATCAGAATATAGTTCTCGGCCGGGGGTGTCTCGCTTCAAGCAGTCCACAGTCCACTCTCAGCCATGCTGTAAGCAGTTAGCTGTCTGTGCTCTCCACGAGAAGGAACATTTCACCCCTTACAAATGTCCGCGCTAGTTGTTAAATACTCTGATTCGCTGAGCTTAAGGCCTCTCCATTGGTTAGTTTCCCAGCATGCAAGATAGCATAACAATAACATAGCATGCTAATGGTTAAACCCTTCACAGGGGCGGAGTCCTACTCAGGTAAACAGTCCTACTTCCTGCTAGCTTTGTTACTTCCGGTGTTTCCGCCATCCTGTGCTTCGACAAAATAGTCCTTCTTACGCCATGCTTGTTTTAACCTATCACCACGTGTCTATGCCCTCCATCTTTAATTTATTCCATTCACACCTACCATTTCACAGTAACATAAAACCCACCGTGTCTTTCTACTATGCTACACACATCTTCCTAATCTTAATTAATATTCCATATTAATTATTATTATTATCCTTCATAAGTATTGTAATTAAACATAGACATTCTTTATATTCATGTGCAAGTTAAAATAAACTATTACAACTCAACAGCTGCTATGTGAAGACACACAGGTTTTAAACCATGGGAGTCTAAACTAAAAGTGCTTTATTGTGCTACTTCAGTGGCAAACAGTTCCAGCGAAACTCTGTCATGTAGACATATTTCTTTGTAATTTCATTTTAATGAGCTTTGAAATAGAATTATAAGCGTGCACTAATAAGCTTTGGAAAATGTGCAACTGTGTGATTGTGTGTGATGTGGTGAGAGGGAGAGGGAGAGAGGTCGGCTGTGCAGAATGTGTTGAGGGAAATAAAGACGTTCATGAAGTACTTGGTTTGCCACAGAGGGCATGTGACTCACATAATCATGTCCGATATTATTACCGAAAAGCCATTTCTCTTTGAAAACCAATTTACAGGGTTCATATCACCACTTATCCTATATGACACTTTATTGCTTTCGATTCCCTGATGTTCATTGTATTGGTTTTCCCTGTAGGAGCTCATCACGGCGTGGTACATAGGCTTCCTGTGTCTCATCCTGGCTTCTTTCCTGGTCTACTCTGTGGAAAAGGAGTCAAATGAGGAGTTTGAGACCTATGCTGATGCTCTTTGGTGGGGACTGGTAAGACTTGCCCCGAAATTAAAACAAGAGTCTACGGTATCCATATTATAGTAAAAGAGAAAACATTGTCTGATGTTATGTTACTAATTATATTTCCAGTTTGCTTCCGCTTCTACTTAAAAAAAAAATCTGCAACATGTACCACACCACATGAATAAAGTCGTGACTTTATTTTCTTCAGATCACTCTCACCACCATCGGTTATGGTGATAAGGTTCCCAAAACCTGGAATGGACGCTTGCTGGCAGCCACATTCAGCATGATCGGGGTGGCCTTCTTTGCTCTTCCTGCTGTAAGTACGAGGGATCGTCTGGGGTGCGTTAAACCCAGTGCTGATTGTGCCTTCTTTTGTGTTCATTATGTCTCTATCAATCATGGTGTAAAGCACACATATGTGGTCGTTTCTCCATGAAAGATCCACCAGAATAGTGTAGTGAAGTGGGTGTGCCGTGTAATGCTATAGGTGTGGTGTAGTGAAAAGCAGGGCGTGTGTAGTGAAGTGGGTGGGTGGTGTACTGTAGGGGGTGTGTTGTGTAGTTTAGTTGCCGTGTGGTGTTGTGTATTGGGTGTGTTGTGTATTGGGTGTGTGATGTAGTGTAGTGGGTGTGTGATATAGTGTAGTGGGGTGTAGTGGGTGTGTGGTGTAGTTTAGTGGTTGTGTGTTGTGTTGTGTTGTGTAATGGCCGTGTAATGCAGTGGGTGTGTCATGTACTGTAATGGCCGTGTAATGCAGTGGGTGTGGTGTAGTGTATGATAATATGATAATGTGCATAAAAGCCACCTAATAACTTTTCAGTCTTTTATGATCCCACTCTAGCAAAAGCACTCTGAGCCAGTCTGTTGCATTCCATTTCTCCTCTGTGGAACTTGGACTGTCGAAATAAGCTAAAGGTTTCCTCTGAATCCACAAAACCTCCCATTTCCCCTTTTCATTGAAGATGTCAGACTCAGCAGTACGCTTTGAGTGAGCAGCGGCCTGTTCAGTCCATCACACACTTTCGCGAGCATTTCTATTGCCCTGGTGGCTTTGCAGACATTTGATAATCTGTGATACTACGTAGGGCTGTTTGTAGGATTTGCTCACTGCTCTGGAAGAGTTCTACAAGATGTTGAGTGAGTTGTTGCAATTCCAACTCCTGGCCAGCAGAGGTCAACACAGGTAACTGATCACTGCACGTGTCACACTGAATCTGCGCAGGGCATCCTGGGTTCTGGCTTTGCCCTCAAAGTCCAAGAGCAACACAGGCAGAAACATTTTGAGAAGAGGCGTAACCCTGCAGCAGGCCTCATCCAGGTATATATATATATTATTTCCTCAGATTTCTGTACTCCTGACGAAAAAATAAAACATGTTTTTTATTTGTATTTCTCCGTCCAGGCTATGTGGAGGTTTTATGCCACCAACCTTTCCCGTACAGATCTGCTGTACACTTGGGATTTCTATGAGCAGACTGTAGCTGTCCCAATGTACAGGTATGCGATGAAACTGTCTGCATAGGGCTGTGCCCTATTTACCCATTCGATAAATGCAACTGTTTTCCCATATCACATTCTGCCATCTCTCCTAAAACTGGGAAGCTGAGTAGAAATCCTGCAGGGCGTCCTCGTCTCATTGTATTGCAAACTCCCTCGTTGAATCAGATACTACTGTCTGTTGTGAAGAACCACACGCTGGTTGCTTTTCCCTTTCTGCTTTCATAAGGGTAATGTTAAAGTGGATGAGGCTGGTGTATTGGCAGGGACACCAGTGGCTCTTTGAAATGCTCTTCAAAAGACAAACTGCCAGCGGCTACTTAGTAAAATCCGCCACACATTCATCAGTCCAACTGTTTGAATCAGCAAATAAGCTGCTTGACTTTCATCGGCGCAGATCTCTGCCTTTTTGATGCGTCCGAAAGTAGAACGCTTGACTTCTGCATCTGGGAGCGGCTTCATGTCCGGTTTCATTCCAGTAGTAATTTGAGGGGAAAAGGTGATGACTGGCAGAATAGATGACTGCCAAACTAAATGGAATTAGCTTTCATGTGCCCGGCGGCACGCTATAACCTTCTAACACTGACAGAAATGCTCCTTGTCTTTCCCAGACTAATTCCACCTCTGAATCAGCTGGACCTGCTGAGGAATCTGAAGGCCAAGTCATTCAGGTATAAACATGACAGAGTCAAAACAGATGATGATGATGATGATCTCATTATGATGATCTCATGATGATGATGATCTCATGATGATGATGATCTCATGATGATGAGTTTGGGATGCTTGTAATGGGGATAATTAATGCTACCAGTGAAGCAATAATCTCAGAATAATTACATCAGAATCAGATCAGAATAGAAAAAAACAGATTTGAAAAAAGAAAAATAGTTTGAAATCCATTTTAAAGCTACACTAATCAATATGATCCCAATTATTAAGAGGTTATAATAACATTAAGACTTAAATACATTTCTCAAAATATGTCAAAGCTAATTAACAGTTGGTTTCTGCTTCCCCAAAGTGGCCAAAAAGGTTATTGCAGGTTCAAATAAGTTATTATTTAAATACACATACATATCTATCAACTTAAGTGCCCATTTTGGATTACATCATTGTTTTGCCTCCTCCCGTATATTAGTTGAATTTGCAGCAGCATAGCTTTTACCATCCAGCATGAATCAACTTTGAGCATCTTGACAGCTCGACAACGCATCAATTACGACAATACAGTGTAACAACATGGCCGACTTGCACCGTGTCACAGCTGGTGTCCTCTCTCATCACAGGAAGGAGTCTCAAATGGAAACCTCTCCCAGGTCTGTGATCGGATCGGTTCTCATCTTTCTTCACCTCCCCGTTGGCTTCTCTTCAAATCTGCTCTTAGCTGCTGCTGAGGCACTCTTCTTGGGGGAGTGTGTGCACAGTAGTAGTGTGTGTGTGTGTGTGTGTGTCTGTCTGTCTGTGTGTGCACCTCCTTCAAGAACGGTCATGCTGCATTTGCTCACATGGTGCTCAAAGATCAGCTGACGTGGCCTTACTCCCGCTCCCTGAAGTCTCCACCCAATGAGCTGCTCTTTGACACTCTTGCTTTCAGCACCACCTCGAGGGGGAAAGTGATTTGGAACACTTAACGAGCATTGCTTGATTTTGATCACATTGTTTTTTTTGAGCCAAAGAAACAAGTGTAATTATTGACAATGTGGTAACACTTTATCATGACTTCGTAACTCATTTGCATATTTTCATTTTGAACGATTTTTTTTAAAGAACAAAACTTCATAAGAGAAATACTAGTGGGCATTTAAAATCATTCCACATCATTTATGATATGCGACTGGTTGCCAATGAATGAAAGTGTTACTTGCATCACAGTATGGCACACACTGCTGTTTTGTGACTGTACCCACTGCTACTTTATCTGTTTGTGTCTCCTCTACTGCCCGCCACTCCAGTAGTGAACATGCACAAAAAGACAGACTTTGCGGGTGCTGTCCGAGAACTATTAGGTATAGTGTGCAAGTCTGTGTGTCTCTGTCCCTTCCTACCCCTGTTCCTCTCCCTTATTAATTAAACACAAGGAAAGGTAGAGGAATCCCAGGAAAAGGGAGTTTTTAATTTTATGTCACTTAGTGAAAAATAGATTCTGACATGGTTTTATATATCGTGCAGTTCTGTCAATGACGTTGACATAAGAGAGCTAATCTAGCTACATCTTTTACGTTTCTCTCTGGAAAAAAACACAGATACATCCTTGTTTATCGCCCTGTCACAGTTGATTTATGGTTTCAGTTTAGTAATGACTTCATGCTGTTGATTTGCTTGCTGCCTTTTTCTCTTTTTTTTTTCCTAATCAGCACTTCTGTTCAGCAGGCAAGGTGCATCCTGCATAATGCGTTTCCTTTGACCGATTCTTGCGTATCATTACGATGGTGAATTATATTGCACGATTTGTGTTCACTTTTTTGCATACAGTCTCTTCCTTTTTGAGGCGCGCGCTGTCACTCTGCTTCCTGTGCATGCTTGCTCGTAGCTCCCTGCTGCTTGCCCAACCCACCGAATGCTCCACAATGTTGGTATGTGGCCATGGCTCCTTCTGCTGTAGGACATTGTACTTTTTGCGTTTCTGCTGAGGTAAGACTCACTATCACATCAGTGCTGAATTCGTCAAATTCCCAAGATTACACTCAGCAACACAGCAGTAGGATGAAGGCATTTAGTTACAGATAGCTGTGTGCCTAAATTTAATGACGCTGTAGAAAAAACAAAACTAAATTGGTTACATTTCCCCCTCAAGCCGGAAGGCCAGCCTGAAGGACAAGGTGTTCCCCAGTCCTTCTAAGGCTCCCATGGCCAAGGGGAAAGTCCATTCCCCAGGGCCGGAGGACGGGGCCGAGGGGAGTCCCAGCAAAGTCGCCAAGAGCTGGAGCTTCACCGAGAAGAACCGAGGACCAAAGCACTCCTTCAGGTCCAGGGGCAGCGCCTCGCGGCAAAACTCTGAGGGTGAGGGAGCTCCACACAGTGCAGCATAATGTGTGTTAAAGGGACAGTACCGCTACTTCTTGTCTTCGGAATAGCAATTTGCCAATCGCTCACGGTCCAATAAGTGATCTATTTGCTGTATAATTGCATTCACGTTGAGGTAGAAAGTCTCTCAGACAGCATTCAAGCCTTCACGGAACACTTTAAACAGTTTGCAGCTGTTTAAAGGAATCGCTCTGCATTTTCTCTGGGCGGATACGCTTAATTGCTTTCTTCCTGAAACAAATAGATCTCTCCAGCTGTGCGTTTTTAGAAGGAGGAGTTAATGGCACTTAATTGATTTACAATTAAGCCTATTGTATCTCATTATGCCAACTGTTGCTGTATGCTGTGATTCCTCCTGTATGCATTCAAACATACGAGGAAGACACGCCAAAACCGACGTTTCAGGGCCACCGTGTCACCGTTGACAAACAGACGTTGCCCTTTCTCTTCTTTTTGTCAAACTACATTGTTTTTTTTCTTCCTCCGCTTCATGGCATGTTAAAGTGCTGATTGAAATGCAGGATGAAGACTTTGGACTGAAGAGTTCTCCAGGTCAGACAGGTCACCATGACATGTCTTCACTTTAGACTGTGACGCACTCTGAAGCCTTCAGAGTTACATACACTTTGGGATCTGCACAGTTTGGTACGTGTAAAGGTCAGAGCAGAGAGAGACCAGCCTTTTCAAACATGAACCAGAAATCATTCTGTGTCCTCCACTTGTTCCATGTTTGGAATCAATTTGTCTGCCATTGTCATCCTGTTACACTCCATAACAAATCTTTCCTTCCCCATGTCTCTCCTCTCTCCTCTCTCTTTGCAGCAATTGAAGGTTTAATAAGTAAGACATCAGGATATTGTGTTGGTTGGCTTTTATGGGAGAAATACTAAGAATAAAAATTCAGCAACACCGGTCTGAGAAGCCTGCATGTTGAAATCTGCTGGGATTTGTTCACTTGACATGAACCCTTTTTAATTTACTTTCTAATGTATTGATTGATTTTCTCTTCATGAGTTTTCCTACCCAACGATGACTGAAGACTGAAGCATGATACTAGCTGAGAACAAGCATGTATGAATATTAGGATTCCCAATAAGGATGATGATAGTATTTATCTACATTGGTGTCAGGCCGAGTCGATTGTGGGTTCAAGTCAAGTGGTGCCAAGATAATCCAAAAATTGACCCAGAGACCAAAATGCCCCAAAGGCCCGCTTTATGTTGCATGAAGAGACCTCTCACTTTCCCTGCCAGAACCTCTTCCAATTTCTCCTAGACCGCCTTGATGGTTGATGGCCTTGATGCCTGTATGCAATACGTTACAAAATCCATAGATTACATCGCTAATCTAGACTTTAATTGGTGGTGGGAAGCGAGCACTTGTCATTAAAGGGTTCGGTAAGGCTTTATCCCATCAGCACTATCCTTCAATTCTGCACCAAGTTCTTTTCTTTTCTTTTCTCCGTTGTTCCGCAAAGCCTGCTCACCACACTCACACACTAACTGGCTTGAAACCAACTTGGTAATTTCATTTTGCACCTCTGTAAAGCTAAAAGTAACAGCCCGGCTTTGCTTCCGCTGTGGACGCTGGGCGTGTGGAAGCAGATAAAATATGCTTTAAGAGTGCTCTTGTCTTTGCTCTGTAGAGGCGAGCCTCCCAGGAGAGGAAATTGGCGATGATAATAGCTGCCACTGTGAGTTCAATCAAGAACTACCACCAGGCCTGAGGGTGACAATAAGGGCAATCTGGTAAGGATTTGTTTTATTGCCCCATTTTAATAGTTCTGCAACGTTTACTTCGACACTTATGTTTTGCGTTCGTGACTAATCATCAATGGTGCATACTTTATTAGCTGTGATTGTCTTTAAAGATAGCTTTGTATTTTTTCTTCTGTTTTGGCCATCATTCATCCATGATAATGTTCTTAAGTTTACTGGGAATGTGGTGACGTCAGTAAAAAGAAGTCTGATGGGCCAAGAAATCAGACAATCACACAGCTTTAAAACTAATGTCCAGGGCAGGTAAACTTATCCGGAGGAGGTCAAACACTGGCAAACAGTTTGTTGTGAGACCACAGACGTTGGTTCAACTTTGTAACGCTCACTTTTGGTTTTCCCTCCAAATTTAAGTTGGACTCCGTTGTTGTGTCCCCAGATCTCTGAAAGGACTTTGGCTAGTTCAATGTTTTTATAACCAACAGAATGGCCAGAAGTATGACAACAAGTCAGAGCAGGACGGTTCATTCTTGACCTTTGACAAAGCAGTTTGACAAAATGAACTTAACTCAGGGTCCACTAGCTTGTTCTTTCTAGAACACTCAATCATATCAAACATTCTTAGTGGGTGGAGTTTCCTCAGTTTCTGTGGAGTTGCTTGTGTATAACTAAGAGAGCAATCTGCTGATGAAGACCGTGAGATGTGGTGGAAAGCTCTGGAAAAAGCTCTGGGCCTGAGGTTCAGATTATTTAGTCAAACTATGAAAATAACCCTCAAGACATAATAAATTATCCCATAAGAAAGAACAGTTTTCTGCATCGACTGTTTCAAATTGTTATGACAGGCCTTGTCACAGTAGGAAAAGGTGTAAATAAAAAAATAAGAATGAAAGCTGAATCCCATTTAGCTGCTTCAGTTTGAGGGTTGTGGTACATGTGCATGCTGGTCGTTCATGTTTTTAGTAAGGCCTGTGCTCACTCATGCCTAAAACAACAATGTGTCCTCCCTCAGCATCATGAAGTTTCTGGTGTCCAAGCGGAGGTTCAAAGAGAGCTTGCGGCCTTATGACGTCATGGATGTGATCGAGCAGTACTCGGCTGGTCACCTGGACATGCTGTCTCGCATCAAGAACCTGCAGTCCAGGCAAGTGAGCGTTGGCTATCCAGTCGATTGCAGTTTAAATCTGACCCGCGCTCGTTTCCAGGTCGTCTCAGGGTGAAGAGCTGTCCCTTTCCCCGTGAGTCTAAATGTCCGGCTGGATACGGAGGACGCTTCTTCAGCTCGTTCCTTTTGGTTCCACAATCAGTTTGAACTCGGTGTAACAGCAGAGATGTGATTCAGTGATTCTGTGTTTTTGCTGGATACAAACATGTCGTGACACACAAGTCATTGATTCGCCTCTGCCATTTTGTCCGGCGACATGTGTTGTATTCCGATCCCAGTGTTGTGTGTGTGTGTGTGTGTGTGTGTGTGTGTGTGTGTAACATTTCTTTATTCACTCCTTCAGCTTGGTCACAAAATCATTTTCGATCCAACATTGATGTATAATCGTATTGTTTGAGCTCCCGCGGGTTAGCGCCTCACATTTTGATCCCTCTTAAGGTCTAACCTTTAGAATGAATATATTCCAACAGTGAAATACATGCACTCTTCATCCGACGAAGCAAGTCAGACTCACCGTTTGTCTTGTGTGTGTGGAATATATTGACACGTGTTCTCCATAGTTGATGTGATTCCCGACGTTGCTTCATTTTGCATTGCGCTCATATCGTCTCTGTGTGCCTTGCCAGGATAGATATGATTGTGGGGCCCCCTCCCCCTTCAACACCTCGCCATAAGAAGTCCACTGAAGGCCCTAGGTTAGGTTAATAGACTGCACCCCTAGAATGATCATTTTACCAGCATTATTCTCTCTACACCACAGCCCAAATATTGAAGCAGTTACATGCTACCTTATTATTTTGATCGACAGAACCCCTTTTGAGTTCAAGCCACTGGACCGGTCTCATTTATCCAGATGACGCATGCCAGATGAGATACAGTTTAACATTTTCATATTAAACAGCATCAAGACAGGAGTGCAACGTTCGGAGGATGTTGTGCAGCCGCTTTAGCTCTTATGTCACGTTAGATCGGCTGCTGTCACGAAAAAGGCCAACAACAGAAAAAAGGCGAGACGCCCCGCCGTCTTTCCTCACTGAATGTTAATGAGCCGTGTCATGTGGCTCCACTCAACAGGGGTTTGACAGAGCTAGATGCTTGCTCTCACGTTGGAGAGACAGAAGGACAGCTCCCCCAGCAGGATGCAATGGAAATGAAGCATGAAGCGCAACAAAAGCATGCCAAGTGATGCATTTTGGCCCCGAGACAAAATGTCCCCCTCTTGTCGCTCTTTGTCTCATTAAAGATGCCTGATCTCATGACGCATGCATCCACACGTCAACCTGAAATCACTACTTTCTCAGGAAACGTAGGCCGCCATTCATTCATTCCAAACATACTTGTGGCTTGATGAGTATCGTCGACATGCTTTCTTTCCCTAATTTTCATGTAACGGTACTTCACTATCATTTTTGGCATCATAAACTTCATAAGCCCATGTGGCAGAACGAAGTGTTTGTTTTTCATCTCAGATATTACTTTTCTCTAAATACTAGAGTTGACCAGATAATTGGTAAAGGTCCTAAAGCTGACGGAGAAGCTTCCGATGACCCGAGCATGATGGGACGTCTGGTCAAAGTGGAAAAGCAGGTATGAAAGTTTCCTCAAGGGGTGTCTAACCGCAGCATGGGTTGGGTCACGTTTTGACCAGTGTTTTTCTTTCTCCCTGCAGGTGATCTCCATGGACAGGAAACTGGATTTCCTGGTCAACGTGTATGTGCAGCGCATGCACATCCCTCGTTCGGAAACCGAGGCCTTTTTCAACTCCAAGGAGCCGTATCCGGCCCCGCCTTACCACAGCCCGGAAGAGTGCAAGCTGGAGAAGGAGGCCGAGGAGGAGGTGAAGGAGGAGAAGGAGCTGCAGACGTGCTCTGCGGCAGCTGTTGAGTGCTCGGATGGGTCTCTGGAAAAGAAAGATCCTCTGCTGGGTCGGTACGTGTCCAGATCGGTGGGCACACCCTCCGGCAGCCACAGCCGCCCCTCTACCTCCTGGCAGCACCAGCGGCAGCACCCCCTCAGCCAGCCCGCCTGGAACAGCAGCGTGGCCAACAGCCCCTCACCGGTCGGTGGCAGCGGCGATCACTCGCCCTCCCTGTTCCGCCTTCCGCCTCCGCCTGCTCCAGCCCACGACCGGCCCTCCTCTGGCCCTGGCGTCAGCGGCAGAGAGAGCGGCTCCCGGAGCAGGAGGCGCCACAGGAGACGTCAGCAGGACACCGCCGCCATGGAGAGCGACACGTCCCTGTCCATCCCGTCTGTCGACCACGAGGAGCTGGAGCGCTCCTTCAGCGGCTTCAGCATCTCCCAGGCCAAGGAGGACTTCTTTGGGCCCTCTTTCTTTGCGGGCTCCGGAGCCGGAGCAGGGATTGAGGCCGCAGCCGGACCTTCGCTCTGTGCCAGGGTCAGACCCTTCATAGCAGAGGGGGAATCAGACACAGACTCTGACCTCTACGCTCCCTCACCTCTGTCCTTCACCGGGGAGGTGCCATGTGCAGACCGGGCATGGTCAGGACTAAAGTAGGCCATCGGGAGACCTATCAGGAACCAACTGACGGACTGTTGCCGCTGACGATGCTATTACAGGCTATTATACGTTAAGTGAATGGGTACGATTAGCATTTTATTACGGAGGATGGTAAAAATATGTACTTATACAAACAAAAGAGTCGTCCTTTATAACCCTTTGGTTTTGTTTGTGGTCCAACACTTTACACGCAATGCTTAATCACAGTTGCGTTGCGTTCCATCGAGATCTTGGTTAAATGAAAAATAGCTGTTTAGGAACATTTCTTTCTCACCTTGGGTACATATACTGTATGTTGTGTTCATTAGTGGCAAAAGGTGCGCGAGAGTGTGAGAGTGATTCATGACACTTTTTCATTTGGCACTGAACTTAAACGTGACACAGATCTGAATGAAACATAAGAGAGAACATCACCTTCTTTTATGAATAGCGAGAGCATTTCAGCACTAACTCTGTAACACCGACCACTTCGACGTTGAAAACATAGTGGGAGTTAGTGATGCAAGAACGTTTCAGCCTCACCACATCGTTAGCATAGTGTCTTGATATAACTTCTATACCTTTGAATGACTTGAGGTGTTTCCAAAACCTTAGCTATGATAATCAATTAGATTATTGCAGAGATAAAAAAAAAAGTAAGAAATATGCTTGCTTTTCAGCATCGTTAATTCAGCCTGGTGTTCACTCAGTACTGCAGAACAATTCCCTTTAAAGTATTGCAGATACATCCCCGTCAATAAACCAGTGAACCTGCTGCATGGCATGTTAAATGGTTGATTTAATGGACCGCGTTATAAGCTGGCCACAAAACAAAACCAGACAAGAGGTCAACAGACAAATTCCACGAGTGTTTCTCTTCTATACAAACAAACAGAGAGGTGAACAAGACATGAAAATGTGTGTGCATGCCCAGTTTCAAGCTAAAATAAGTTTTTTTATGGGGCTTTAATTGAGTTCCAATTATGTATATGCTGCCCAAGCTTGCTAATTTAAACTTTTTTTTCGGGGCAAATATGCCCACAAAGTATGTCCACATAAAGCAGATGTTTGATGCCACATATGGAAACAAAAATGAACATTAACTCCTATATTTTGTATTGTTCTCGCACACCATGCAGTTGGCCTGAGTAAATCATATGGGACACTTGTTACTCAGACCTGAAGGTATTGTCTTTTAAAGTCTCTGCTGCTGTGTCAGTCCTGCACTAAATGAGGAAAACGCAATAAAAAGCAAGCAGGGAAATCTAGAACCAACATCAACATGGCCTTATTTTTCACACCAATATCCATTGTTTTGTAAGTTAATAAATCAACATTGTGAACATTTCATAAAAGTAGTGCATTGTCAAGTGTTATATTGGAGGCTCTGCGGCTTGAGAGCCGTTGTTCTGTTAGTCTTATCCCCTGATAATGCTAAAAGCATGGGATTGGGACATCCGAAGCATGATCAGTTCTTGTTACCTTAAAACTAACCTGAGGCGTAGCAAATTGGACATTCTTCAACATTTTAACACAAAAATCATTTCAAACAAGATACAAAATCCATTTATTTGTTCTTTTTAGAAAAGAAGATCCAAACCTGCTGGCATGTTTTCTACAACCCAAAGAAAGGACCTGTAGGGTTTTACACGATACAGTAGCTCTTAGTTCAACACAATCATGCAACTGCACCGTCTTCTTCTTCAATAATAAAACTTTGTACATCACTGAAAATCATCTGTTTGGTCTCCGTCAATGCAGCAATACAGTGACATGTTGTGTCAGCCGTGTGGTGTAACAGTGGCAACGTATCAGTAGATGGCAATCAAGAGCTTCTGCTGAGTGGTTAAACCTATGGGAGAAAAGTTGAGGAAAAGGATGGATGATAGATAGATAGATAGATGGACAGAGAGATAAATAGATAGAGCGAGAGAGAGATCCAGAGATGGATGGACGATAGAAGGGTAGATATATAGATAGATAGATAGATAGATAGATGGACAGAGAGATAAATAGATAGATAGAGCGAGAGAGAGAGAGATCCAGAGATGGATGGACGATAGAAGAATAGATAGATGGATGGCTAGATGTACGGATGGACAGAGATGGACAGATAGATAGATGGATAGATGGATAGATTCATCCTTTTATAAAGGAGGATCTATCAGAAAGTGTGACCTGGGATAGCTTACACACAAGACTTTGTAACCTGACCGTAGGGCTTTGCTCCATTCAGCCACAGCAGCGTTAGCCCGGTCAGACACTGTCAAATGGGCAATAAGGCCTCAGTTCATCCCAAAGGGGTTGCATGGGTTTGAGGTCAGGGCTCTGCACAGGCCAGTCATGTTTCTTTTTGAAGGGGCCAGCCCCAAAATGTTAGGTGCACAAATGCAAGTGGTATCTCTACATACATTTGGCCATACGGAGTAGATAAAGCCACGGCAACTCTCTGCTGCGTAAACGTCAGCAAAAAAAAGGTTGATTTATTCATTGCTTTCGCCTGACACATTTTATTTAACAAGCTATTTAACAACAATTGGCTAATGCCAGTGAAACGGCGACGGAGCGTTTCCACGCCACACACTCAGCCTTGGGTCAGCCAATTTGTTAAGTGTTGTGAGGCCAGGATTTTAGTTTGAAAGGGTGATACAAATAGGAATTGATTGGCTCATTAATAAAAGTCAGATGATGGCGACACAGCACCTAAGCCGTATTTACTCTCTGCAGCACCTGCAGGGAATTTCAGATGGCTTGACCATCCGGAACACAGACCAGAGGACAAACAACCAGGACGGGCAAGCATTCGAAATCTATACGGCACGGAATATGTGGCCATATCAATATATACCCAGAGTGGACAACAACGCGTTGAGGAGTTTTGACCCGAAATGAATCACTACCAATTTAAATTCCTCAGGGTTGTCATTTTTATTAAATTTTTTTATTTTTGCATGAGCACAGTGATAATACCAATCCATTTGTTGGAGCCCATCTGCATGTGGCATTTATTTAAAGATGAGAGATTTAAGTTTAAACAGCGTATCATTAGATAGAGGTGAGACATTGACCATTTGCTGATGAATGACAACACCCAACAATCAATGAAACCATTAGGAACCTGGCTTTTACGAGCAAGAGGCCAAAAACTGATGGACTGTAGGCATTTTGCCGACACGTTTCACCGCCGAGTGCCCCGACAGGGACGTCATGAGGATGCAGCTCATCCGGCAGCCTCATTGTTTTCTTTTCATTTCCAGCTTTTCACAAGAAGATAAGGACACTGAAACGATTGTGCCACAAATGTCCAAAAAATATGAAAATGAACTCACATGCTGTTTCTTTAAATGAGCTCAACTGCAAAGACTCATTTTGCCACAGACGACTCTCCACAGTTACAGCTGAGAGGCACGAACCACTCTGTGCCCTTGACACCAGGTGTGTTTGTGTTCGGGTCTGGTGGTCTCCATGTAAACATTGTATTTGTGTGTAGTGTCACAAGTTAACATTAGCGAAACGCCATCAATGTCCACCAAAGGCAGACACAGGTGACCTTCCTTTGTCCCTCTGGAACACACACACACACACAAATACACAAAATGAGGACTGGGGCTGGCATTAACGGTTGTATAAATTATATTGGCGAACACATATCACAATTTAGGGGCATTAACTTTGACCGCATCACAGACAAAAGGCGTTGGAAGATCACAGGGACGCTCTGTGTCACTTTACGGCTTCATAACCACAATTGGTCGTCATAGTGACCCAATGGAGATGTGTGGCTCTTATATTATATTATGTTATATTGTGATATTAATGTGTGACAGCATAAGTTCACAATCACATTAAGGACAGAAAGAGGGATTTACTACTACTTTCGTCACGTGTGGAGCTGTGACTTAAATATGATGTGATTCTGTGTGGACAGTTATTTAAAAAAAAGACTATATTTCAGTTATGTGTCAACAATATAACAAGAGGGGGGGAAAAGTAAGGAATCAATATATTGGTTCCTGGACCTCAGACTAAACCTAATTAAGTCCACCGAGCATATCATTAATCAGCAGAAAATTACAGAATGGGATTGATCTTAATTCCCTGAAGGCTTTTGCCAGAAGCAGGTCTAGTCATCGTCTATCAGATCGGAGGAAGGATATGGCAATTGTATCAATACAGATATGACTTGACTAATTAGCTTGATATTAGTATTAAAATATAGGTAACTTGCCTTTGAACACATTTAGAGAAGATAATTGTAGAGTATAATGGATATTCTTTTGAATTATGATGTGTTGGAGGGCACTGTGCACAGTACATTAGAGTTTAATCTTAATCATCACTTAACAGCAAACGTTATGCTTGTACCATCATGAGATAATACGTGATATATATTACATATTTCATTTAAAATCAAAAATCTGCTAAATATCTTTGCTAGATGGTTTGACACTCGTCTTCAAAAACCTCACTGTTGACAATGCAGGTGATGATGATGATGATTAACCAAAAAAATATATTTTTAAACCTGAAATGATGCTTTTTTGGCCCAACTGACGATGGTGCGGAGCGAGCTTTAAGAACAACACTCTGCTCTACTGAGGGCACTTAATAATATTTGAAAACTGTAGTGAGAAAGTATACGTTTGGTGTTTGCACATTGATTTCATTGTTGTGACATACCAGCTTGATGTGTCTGCAATAACAACAGGGCCTTTTCTGTAAGCGATCAATGTTACTGGAGGGAAACAAAGGGAAGGAAGGTGGTGGACATTGAAGTAGACTTGATGAATAAATAGTCCCTGACCTGGCTACAGCACATTTCTTTTGAAGGCAGGAAATTAAAAGAATCCCTTTAACTTTCAGCAGAAAGTTTACAGGAAAGGAAAACCTCACCTGTGATCAATGGTGGAGCAACACCATTCATGCATTTAGTTATTTAGGTAATATCCTCTAACTTTGAAAATGGGGAAAAAAACTCTCTCTTTAAGATATAAAAGAAGCTTTGCACCTTAAATATATTTGAGACAGTGAGAAAAATATACATTCTTACACTCAATATATATTTTATTTGGTTATAATTTGGTTTTAACGGTCTGCATATCTTCCCTTTTAAACCAAAATGAATTGTCCCCACATGAAAAGGGCCGATACATGCTGGGTCTCCATTACATTGTGGTCTTGGTCTTGGTTTAGATGGTCACTACTACACTGGCTAACAGTTAATATCTTTACTTCTAAGGTCATGTTGTACACGGTACATTTGATTATACTAGTCTTTACCTTTTTTTTTAAAGATTGAAAACCCCAAATTGAAGTTGACAGATCTTCATTTCATAGTTTTAGACTGATCATGTTTGATGCCAATCATGATTACCTTGTAATTTCAAGAACGCTCCCACATAAATTAGAGATTGGTCGGGGATATTAAATCAGATAATGGATAACACACCGCTCCTGTATCTCATCAGCAGGTCTTCTTACTGCTCTGTGGTGTTGACGTTGGTTTGGAGCAAGCTGAATGCTGGGTAATACTTGGGTAATTTGTTTGTAGGGCCCATAATTCTTTGAGAATCCAGGATTTACTTCAACATAACTTAAAATAATACGTCGGTGTTTATGTATTAAGTTTGAGCATTGAGTATTACCACGTTTGACTACTAGTAATATTACTCGAAATACAACAGTACTCATACTACCAATTTTACCGCAATATAAGAATCCCACTCACTTGTTTTAGTTTAAATGAATGGAGATATAACATAAGTTAACGAAACAATGGGAAGAGTTCTATTGCTGAGTCCATTAAGGTCGCACAATGTAGCTCAATAAATCCGTCTCAGCAAAATGAAGGAAACATAATTGAACTCCAGGCAAACAAACATAATTAAACTCCTTGCAGACAAAGAAACAATGCCGCTAAAGCACAATAACAGAGCAAAGTTCTCAGCTTATTCCATGTTTGTACAAGAAGCTTAAATTATAATTGTTCATGGTAAACTTCAGCACACAACGTCATGCTGCAGATGGAGCAAAGAAGCCACAAGACTGCATTGGGCATACAAGACCATCCTGGCCCGGCTGAAAAACAGACTCGGGAGAAGGATGACCTCGGGCTGTTAAATGCATGGAGCTTTGGTGTCAGGGGATGCTCGGACCCCCAAGGAGACAACATTTGTCATAAGGCCTTTGTCTGACCTTAGGAGTTGTAATGCTCTGACCTTGTGTTAAAGGACAGAGAGAAAGACAGAGAGAGAAGACAGGGAAACACAGGAGGGAGAAACCGAGCAATGATAGTCTGTTTGCTGCACGGCGAATGAATTGAAGGCAAGCACTTGGTCTTGCTCCTTCCCATGTTCTACTGGAAATAATTCAATAATTTATTGACACCTTGGTTATTACCATGGCAATATGCCAGCTCTAATTAACAATTTGGCAGAAGTGTGTGAATGTGTGGTGACCTGGCCCGATGATTAGAAAGGGATGGTGGAGAAAGGCTTGATTGGCGTATTTTGAGTTGTTAAAACAAGCTGTAAAACTCACAAAGCCCCCCCCCCCCACCCACCCCCCCCCCCCACCTCCCAAAAAAAGATAGCCTGTATAGAAGGTGTGGTTGAAAATAGAAGTTCTAGGAAGGAAGTGGAGGTTCTTTATTGCTTTTCTATGGAGATGGGGAAAGTTAGAGGTCGGAAAGAACCAGTCAGCTGAAGACAATTGGGCCACTGAGATAAAGGTGAGTGAATGAAGCTCCGAGGGGGATTAGGTCTGGACATGTGAGCGGAAGCTCACGACAGAATAATGTGAAAAAAGTCAAATTGAAGGTCTTTGAACAATTCTGTCCTTTTTCCAGTGGGAATAAAGTGTGAGTAACACTGCTGTGGACGTGTCATGAAGCTCTCTAAGAGGCTGGTGATGAGGTGTGTTCACACAGAATGGAATGGTTTGGACAGGCTAGCTAGATAGAAAACCCTGTAGGCACTAGCTAGCTGTAGCTGTTTGTGGAGCTTCTCAATTCTCTGAATTGTTTAAGGCAATTTTTGCAAATTGCGTGGTTGATCTCTTGCCTCAAAAACTTCCAAGAAGTGAATTGACTATGGAAATAGCATACTGAAATTGTATTTAATTACTTAGCATAGATTTAGCTGTGAGTAAATAAATAAATAGAATGATAAATTGACCAGGCATATAAATAGTTAGATTAATGTGTGAATAAATGAATACACAACTTATATGACAAATATAAATTAATTTGAGTTCGCCAACCATTCTAGTCTCACACAAAGCATCACAAAGATACGCTCAAGAATGTCATTTGTGTCCAGCAACAAATATGATAATTTATGGCTGAAATATGAATATTCCAGGCCTTCCTGCTACCTCCTCTCAGCTAAGGCAACGGAGCACCCAGCTGCAGTGAAACGAGCCCCGTTCAGGCACCACCAAGGACTGTGGGATCTTTCTAGCTCGAGCGGAGTTGACATGAGTTCTCCACATGTCTGAACTAAAATAATTATTAAAATTACATAACTTCACTCAATCAAAGCCAAACTTCGCACATATACTCCTACAATATTTAGTTATTTTATATTTAAATAGAAAATGTTTGTTGATATAGTTAAGATAATAAGAATTCACTTTTAGGGGGGTCACGTGGGACCGCAGGGAAGATGGCAGCATAGTAGGAGAGCTCCCCATGACCATCAGTTAATTAAGTAAATCTGGAGACATACAATTCGTTTTAAGTCTGGAAAGTGAGGGGTTGTGTTAAAAATAAGAAGTACTACCAGTTTCCGATCAAAAATCTGTTAGTTCACCGTCGAAATGGCAAACAACAGCAAAGCTAACTTTTTCAAAGGTGCGGCGACGAGAAGTAAGCTAAAAGCTTAAAGACGCGGTGGAGAGCATACAAAGGAGGCTGGGAGAGGCAGAACAACGGATAGCGGACGTAGAAGAAGTAAATGCACGGATGGAGGAAAGCATGGAGAAGTGTGACAAACGACTGGAAACACTGTGGATGCGTGCGGAAGATCTGGAAAACCGCAGCAGGAGAAATAATGTAAGAGTGGTAGGACTGAAAGAGGGCAAGGAGGAGACCGGGAAAGTTATTCAGTATGTGGAAAAGATCCTATCTCAGGGGCTCGGGCTATCTGGCAGCGAGTTTGAAATTGAACGTGCCCACCGCTCTTTGGCGCCCGTACCGGGCCCGAATCAATCGCCCAGGACCATACTGATGCGCTTCCTACGTTCATCGGCCCGAGACAAGGTGCTGCAGGTGGCTAAGGAGAGACGTGGGATCGACTGGGAGGACTGTAAGCTGTCCTTCTATGAGGATGTGTCCAGAGAGTTGGCGGAGAAAAGGAAGGCATTTACTCCAGTGAAGAGACGTCTGCACCAGCTAAATGTGAGACACAGGCTGGTCTACCCTGCAACGCTCATCTTCACATGGAAAGGGCAGAAGAAAAACTTTCGAGACAGCAAAGAAGCGGAGAAGTTTGTGCGTGATGCTGAATAGTGGACCGTGGGACTGTATGGAAACCAGACGAAGTGTGTGGGAATGAGGTAACTTTGAGGATGGTTTGTGGGAGGCAGGGAGAGTGGTGCTGACAGGATGCGCCTCACGGACACGGCTAATTTAGTTCAGGTTAAGCGGGGGGCGGGGTGGGGGTTAGTTAGAAGCACCTAGTTGTGGGTTATGTTTGTGTTTTTCATGTTTTATCTTTGCACTAAGACAGTAGATCTAACAAGGCCTAACATTTTGAACGACCTATTGAATGTGTGTTTAGTTGTTGTTGAAACCATGGTGAGAGAACTGAGGTCAAAGAGTATTTACTGGTCTAGAAATGATGGCTAAAAGGTACATTAATATAATATCATGGAACATAAATGGATGTGGGAATCCCATTAAAAGGAGGAGGGTTCTGACATATTTGAAAAAAATGGAAATAGGAGGCATGGGTCTACCTAATGTAAGATTATATAATCTATCATTTGAAATGTCTAGATTGATAAAACATTGGAAGGGGATAGATCAGGAGCTGAGCTGGATCAAAATTGAACAGGAGCTAATTAGCCCATTTGAACCTTTGGATGTTCTCTCGCATGGTTCAACAACTTCTGGACATAATTGTTTTTCAAACCCAGTGCTGTCTTATTCCAGAACAGTCTGGAGGGAGATTCATAAGATGTATGGTATATCGCATTTAAGACAACCTTACGCCTCTCTATGGCACAACCCAGCGCTAGGTATTGGGAAGAAATCGGTTTATTGGAACCAATGGCTTGTAAAAGGGATACGCAAAATAAGTGACTTATATGTGGATGCAGTGTTTATGTCGTTTGCTGATATTATGCAAAAATATAATCTGGAATATAAAGGTAATTTTTGGAAATATTTACAAATAAGGGACTGTATCACAAAGGGTAAATTTAGGCACAAGAAGAATACATTAATGGAAGTTCTGGACCTACCTAGAATAACACACAGAGCAGCTACGTTCTACAAGACATTTAATGGTATACGAGAAGACAAGTGTAAAAATTTGAGGATCATTTGGCAGAAAGACCTAGGGTGTGATCTGAGTGAGGAAGACTGGTTAAATATGTTATCGAATACAGGGAAACACATGAAGGAGGCAAAGGGGAAGTTTATTCAGTATAAGATAATTCATAGATTTTATTTCACCCCTTCAAAACTGCACAGAATGGGCTTGATAGGAAATCATTTCTGTTGGAAATGTCAGAATGATATAGGGACATTTTTACATGTGATCTGGGGATGTAAACTAGTGTACCCATTTTGGGAGAAAGCACTGGAACATGTGAGTAAATGGCTGGGTGTGGCGGTACCTGTATCACCAATACTGTGTTTGTTAGGAGGGCCTGGGACCGTTTTTTTTTTTGTAGGTAGGGCATAGGGAAAAATTTGTAGACATGGTGCTGGATGTATATTTTGATTGTTTCAAAAAAAGAAAATATCAATTTGCAGGAGATCTTTGTATATATGGTTGTATGTTGGGTATACTGTCTGTTGATGCTGTTATAAATGTTGTTTTTTGAGTTTGTATGTTTATATATGCATGAATAAATAAAAAACTTTAATGACAAAAAAGAATTCACTTTTAATTTATTTTCTCGATTTTTGACATCTTGACCTTTTTGTTTCTGTGTACTATCATAAACCAATATACCACTAACACATATATGGCCTTTTTATCTATCTTCACAAGGCTTTTCTGTATATTATAATTTTTTACATTTTTCAAATAGACCTTGTGAATGAGGAGATAATCAGGATTTAATATGAGATAAAAAGCATTTGCAATTTTGGCTGAAAAATGGCTGGCTCCCAGAAGGTTGGACACCCAACATATTATGCAGTTTGCTGCTGCAAAAGAGAGATTAGCTGTGGACAGACAAAGAGGCGCACACTCACTCACAGGTGCATGTACACAAACACACACAAGTGATTGCGTGATTCTCCGAGTGGAGATAGTAATTTTTGGTATTCATGCTGTCTAAGTGTATGGAGTAAAGAAAGGCACTAATGATAGAGGTGAAGAAGATGAGTGTTGTGTGTTTTTAATGGAAGCAAATTAATACGGCCGTGTTGAGGAGACCCATCTGTCCTGCTTGTTCTTCAAATCTGACAGACGGTGCTGTTCAGGGGAGAACTGAATGTCAGTTGAGTGAGCAACTTGTCATAAATTAACGCAGATGGCATTGAGGCTTTTAGTCACAGAGACTCGTTGTCATCAAGGGGAACGAATGGAAGCCACTGTCATGACCAAAAGGCATGTCAGGGATTTGAGCTGAGAGTTTAAGGGTTGAAGTGGTGATTTCAGCTGAATGGATGGGAGGCAAAGGTATGAGCTCATTGCTAACCTGTGTTGAAGCCTGCAAAACCTCGATCTTTAAGGAGACAGGGCCGAGATGCTCAATGCCGAGGATGCAATCGTTGTCTCATCTGGATGTGAAGTGAAAATGGTGGGCCTTGATGTGCATCTGCTGCAGACCGACTTGACCAACTAGGCACTTTATAGAGCCAGAAACTGGTTTGAAGCTGTGTCTTTTGTGCACATCAGGACTATAATGCATTAAATTGCGCAGTTACTTAAAAAACAATGAATATTTCATACACAATGGTTCAATAACAAGAATTTTCCAAGGCTTTCAGCTGCATCTCGCTGCCTTCGTCAGTAAATGTAATTTGCCCATGTGGCATAGGTCTGAAACTTTGATCCGCTAATAACAGTATTTGTCCTGTTTTAAAGGGCTTCTCCAGCAATGTATGTATTGCATTATTGTCACACATATTGTGTTGGCATTTCCTGACTACGCATCAAGCTCCAAAACCCTGGATACTAATCGCAAGCAAGACCACTCCCGCTTCACCCTGATGACATCACCAGGGACTTTCAGGACTTTGTAAAGGTTTGCTGTAGATGTCTTTTTAAGGGGAATCAAGTGTAGCTGACCTTTATCTCATTGTGCTCGACCTTTGTGGGAGTGGACAGACCTCTGGGCTATTGTGTCCCAGGCTAGTGCAAGCTCCTGTGCACGTCATCATCATCAAAATATTGATTGTGCCCTACTACATTTTTAATGATTGATTTAAAGCTACCATTGAGTCTTTTACCATTTGTCATGCCACTAAGTCTTTGCCTTTTAGTTCTAAGTAATGAGTGACTCCTGTAACCTGTCCAGGTGTTATTTCTGCCCCGTGACCAGTGATTAAAACAAGGGAACCTTCCTGTCACAAACTCAGCCAGCAGTGTTAAAAAAGTGGACACTGAATCCCAACAGTCCAGTGTGTTGTCAACCCCTCTGTGTGTAGAGCAGGCTTGTCATGTTGAGGCTATAGGCTACTTGTCATTGTCATTTCAGTAGTGGTGGAGTGGTGCCTTTTGGGAATTCTACAGTACAGGATGTACATATTTATATATATATATATATATATATATTACTGTTTAAAGGGTAAACTAGTTTGTTGGCGTCATTCTTCAATACCCAATTAAAAGGAATTACACAATAGTGTTTGTTTGCATGATCTGAAAGGTAATAGCCGACGTAGCGTCCCTCACCGTTTCAAGGTCTGGATGGAGTCCAGTGGAGCTGTTTCAAACTTTTGGCTCACAATCAAAACAGAGAGGAACACTTTGCCACGTTTGGTAGAGGTAGCATTAAAAGGTTGTGCTATACACAGAGGAGGACGGATATCTGTAAAGTTACGCTTTCAAATGGCATGATGAGGAGTGGAATGCTTGGAAATAATGAAATCTGCAAATTCATGTTTTTATCCTCTTTACGATTTCCTCTAGACATTTGTCATCACTTTTGGATCGGAAATGATTTATGACAGTCTGACAAAACAAACGAGATGTACTCTGACCTCTGATGCATTAGAGTTATTTGGTAGAGCTGTGAGTTACTGTGTAATTTTAAATCTTGAGGTTTAAAATGGGGTGAGATGCACTACTTCATGGCAATTCGTCTTCCTGGAAAGGATATACTTGAAAACCCCTAATGTCTTCAATGAACTCCTAAGAAATTGCTGTGTCGCTGAAATGTCTTCTCACTAGCCTGTCTGGGCATTCCCAAGTGGACCGTCAACTCATAAAAGGGCCAGATCAAGGGTGTGCTAAGCAAAATGGCACAATGACTACAACATGAGCACAAATACACAACTTCACACCCATTTCAAATTGGTAAACGTTAAACAAGCTAAACTATATATCGTAAAAATTAGGGATGCAACGATACCACTTTTTTACAAACCGATACGAGTACGAGTATTTTTATTTGTGTACTTGCCGATACCGAGTACCGATACCGATACTTCTTAGATTTGGTCTCCATGAAAGTGCAATTAATTTGGAGGCAGATTTTATTTTATCCTCTGCAGATTATGTCAAGCCTATAGTACAAAATTAACAGAAGGCTATCCCAAGCTTTAAACTTCTTGTGGAAGTCCCTCTAATGTCGGACCATAAAACGCCCCCGTGTCCGGGTTCATAATGTAAGCGATAATATTAGGGATCGAGCAATTATATAGGAAGCTGTGTTCCAAGTTATGTTTCCGGTGCTTTTATTGTGGAGGGAGAAACGGAAAGGAAAAGAGGAGTGGAATTGTGGGATATACGTGTGTGAAGGAGATAAAAAAGTGGTTCAAGTTACCCTGCAGCGTGTTTTCATTTTATTATAATTACAAATATAGACACACAACAGACACTCGGCTACAATAATATCATCCGTAGCCGCACAACAGCGTCTGAATGAGGCCGCTGCCAGCGCTACTTCAGGTGGATCAGCAACAGTTTGATTCAAACCGGCGGGACGGCAGTAATTTGCGTCGCGTTCGGTGTGAACGCACCATTACTCTACACACCTTGCTGCAAGAGCCGCAAGAGAGCGACGAAAGAGCCGTATGCGGCTCTGGAGCCGCGGGTTGCTTTGTTGTAGTGAAATACTGCTTTGTTGTAGTGAAATACTGTTGAGTGGTATCGGTTCTTGGTATCGGCAATTGAAAACGAATACGAGTACGAGTATTTTAACGCAGTATCGGCCCGATACCCGATACCGGTATCGGTATCGGTGCATCCCTAGTAAAAATGCATTTCAACATATCAGTTCTTAAATATAATCTAAAACAAATAATGCATTCTATAACTTTGTGAACTACAGCACATTGTACCAGGCAAATGGTGGCAGTGCTGTGAAGTGAGCCTCAAACCACAGTGGGTGGTGCGCGACGACACGATGGGGAACCCCAGGAAGTCTTGTCAAGCTCTGCAACACAATTATCGCTCATCCATCTTTAATATCTCATCTATCTTCTCCATCTCCACTGACGGAGCCGTACTCACCTCGTAATTATTATCACAGCTGGCGTTCAAAAGGTGGAATTGGATCTTCTTCCCTAACCTAAAAAAATACTGATATGTACAAATAACAAAAAGGGTAAGAACAAAAATGTTTGATAATTTCCAGTCCATAGGCATTACGGTTGGTTTCAGAATCAGGCACATCTCATTTCAGTCTGTAATGACCAAAATGTTGTAGCTTATGTCATTTTTAGAGAACACACTTTACCTCACCTGCCTTTTGAGGTCTCCTGCATTACCCAGAATGTTTGATTTGACTAAAACATTGTCATTTAGTTATACATTTAGCTATTATGCCAAATAATTCATCAACACTGGGCTGTGTCAGACATGCGTTGTTATGAATCCCACTGCTTTTCTTGGCTAGCTCCACCCTGTGTCGCATTGAAGCGTGGGGATTGGCAAAGCATTCATGCTCACCAAGGTCGTAACCCAATTTAGTTCAGGTCCAATGTCCTGACCAATGCACTATCTGACCTGAGCCGCTCAAGGTCAATGCCTAACCTTAACCAGTTGCTTCTGCCATAACCAGCTTCGTATAGGACATACGTGTGAGGAGAAGGGCTGAAATCTATAAGCACAGGAAAGTGAAAATATATGTCAGTGCAAGCATACGGTCTGAGCAGAAATCCAAGCGCTAGCTTGTCTCTGAGTGTAAGGAGGTTTTAAGTGATAGCATTACAAAATCTAAATTGAAATCTCTCAAGTCATGCTCTCATATTGAGAGACTACACTCTTGAATAAAGATGGGAAACAAAGCTCCATAACAGCTCTGAGTACAGCAGTACACAACTAGCATTAGAATGTGTCTCCACATGCGTCTCAACTCGAGTGACCACTTGTGATCGCATCTTACTTCCCCACTCCATGTGCAAATAAACACATACGT
Organism: Cottus gobio; assembly: GCA_023566465.1. Lineage (NCBI taxonomy): Eukaryota > Metazoa > Chordata > Actinopteri > Perciformes > Cottidae > Cottus > Cottus gobio. Next base: position 22,465,455 of record CM042215.1, read on the forward strand.
CAGGAGGGAAAATCATGACCGCTGTGTTGACTGCATGCCAAATTAATCAGATGACCTCCTAAGTTACCACATAACTGGTTACAGACACGCAATGTTACATTTAAAAGGCTATTTTAAATAATAAAAACGCATTTACTGAATATTATCTGTCTTTCTGTCTTGTAATCGATTCATATCGTTATGAAATCATATCTAGATATCATGATACACAATTACATCATCAGAATTGATAGCAAGAAGCACATACGAACTCAAAGTTCTCTGAAAATCTGAATTGAAAAGAATTCTTCTTACGCCCTAAAGTTAAATCGAACTATTGTCTTAACCTCATTACTCTTTACTTGTGGGCGCGTATGTAAATATAGTCTGTTTATATCTGGAAATATTTCTTCTGAAACTATTTTGTTCATTTGCGTTCATGCCTACTACTCATCATATGAATAATCTCTGTCATATGCATTGAATGTGCTGTAACTCTGTTACGTTCATTCTGTACACATGACATCTATTGCTTCTGTCCATCCGGGGAGAGGGATCCTCCTCTGTTGCTCTCACCAAGGTTCCTTCCCTTTCTTTTCCCTGTGAAAGGGTTTTTACTATTTCTTGGGGTAGTTTTTCCTGATCCGATGTGAAGTCCCGGGACAGGAATGTCATATGTGTACAGATTGTAAAGCCCTCAGAGGCAAATTTGTATTTGTGATTTTGGGCTATACAAAATAAACAGAATTGAATTGAGTTGAATTTCAAACAAAAGTTCTTAATTAAATAAGTAAATTCTCTGTACTTTTTGTTTGTCAGGTATCAAATTCACATAGGGTTTTACTAAACGAGGCTGTACCATGTTGCTATATTGACTATTCAAATATGGAATGACCAGAAAATATGCTATACCGTGATATATTATCGATATATGAAATAACCCATATCCGGAAAGAAGACTTTGGCCACAGCGCTCAGTTTTTTCAGTAGTGTTTTTTCAAACCTCACAGGGAAAGAAATGTGATCCAGGTTTGGAATAAATAATATCACCCTAGCAAGTGCTATAGGCAACACTTTATGTGCATTTCCATAATCAATTTTTGACAAAAGATTGGAATTTTTGCAATTAGTTTTCATCAAAATGCACATAAATGCTGAAAGGCACGTACAAATTTGACAATAGAAGCAAGGCTAATGTGGCCCAGGTCCCATTCCTGTGCACACTGCAAAATCATTTTTGTGGCACCTCACAAAGCTCTGTTTGCCTTCACGTTTCTAAATCAATTGGTTTTTAGAATAAGCGTTTGTCATAAGCCTTTGAGCCAGAATGTAAGATTGGTTAGTCGCTGCCCTATCGGAGTAAGACAAGCGTAAAACACTTGTACTGTCTATTTGCACGCGTTGAAACAACTTCCATTAATTTAAAAGTGGCACTGGATAAGAGCCTGAAGGCATGAGTGCCCAAGACTCATCAAATGAATTAACAAGTACATATAAAGACCGAGAGCTTTGGTTACAAAGCACTCGGAACTAACTGCATCGCAAAGTGACTTTGCATGACTGAAATAGACTGATTAGCCGAAGCTAATTGTCAGTAGCATTAAACATTTATCGTTCACAGATAAAGAAGCCAGGATGGGTCGAAATTGTTGAATGCACTTGACATTTCATGCATTTGTCAGCAAAAAGTAGCACATTATTTTCTCCCCGTAAAATGTGAAACTATATTAAATCTAATATTTAATATGGAAACAAATCTCTTTCAATATCTTATTCAAAAGAAATGCATTAAAAAGAAAGAATCTGCAATATAACAACCATGATGCCAATTACAAGAAAAACTATTTTCTTTTCTATTTTCGTCTGTCAATCTGGTATTTCAAAGGTCTGCAGGAAAACATCACCTAAGCAAAAGAATCGTTCACGCTGTGGTGCCAAAAGTAATTGATCTAGTTCGATGTATCCTTTCTAAGTGGTTCGATACTGCAACAAATCTTAATGGCGATCCTTATAACATGATGATATACCTGCATTACCTACCTTTATTTTTCAGAAAAATTGAACAGCATGAGTTGAGTTAAACATAGTTTCTATCCAATAATGTTCAAATAAAATATGAGATAAATAATTAAAACGAAGCATGGGTTTTTTTTTCTTCTTTTTTTTCATTCCAATTATTTATTGTGCACAATGTAGCTGAGAGCAGCAAGTCCGCTAACATATAACACCAGCAGCAGCATCCTCTGAACTCACCTTGGCTTGGTACTACACAGGGGATTTACAGTACTAAGGTCATATTCAGAAGCTTTTTCTTTTTTCTTTTTTTTAGGCCAATTGTTTCAATGGACGGGAGCAATGTTTTTCCAGAGGGATTTATTCTTATAAATAAAATATCACCATGATACAAACACCCGAAAAAAGAAAACTTGCACAGCTAGAGAGTGTATCCAACATTTCATATTGGGGGCCGTGGATAGGAATATCCAAGAAGACGCCAGACAGTGGACAGTCACCCTGCATTTAGTGAAGTGCACCGGTTGTTCGTCACTGTGATGTTGGAAATGGGGAAGGTTTCACTGAATTTGCAACATTCAACATTTCAACACGTTTTGCCACACTTGTGGGCATATCTGCAATATTCAGCAGGGGCAGAATGTGATAATACCAGGATTTGCTCGTAAACTGAAAGCAGTAATCTGGGAAACTTGTGCAACTCAACAAAATGAACCATAAGTGGACTGAAGTCGTGAGGACAAAGACATTTTGTCTGCTTGATAAGTACAGCACGGGTTTGGGGCAGAATCTGTCACAGCTGAAGCCTCAGTTGATTTGGCTCAGAGTTCTTGGAAAGACCTGATGGAGACAGTGGAGTGAAGCCAGGAGGAGGCTATGACACTGGAGTGTGGCCATTAGGAACGGATATAAATACTTCCGCCTTAAGACAAGGTCGGACAGCACATTGTAGCGCTGAACCTGTAACTGCAAGCGTGTCATGGTGTGAGTCTGGCCAGAGACCGTTGTTAAAGGGACAGTGTGTAGGACTTGGTGACATCTAGCGTGGTTGCAGATTGCAACCAACTGATTACCCCAACCAGAAGAGACATGAGAGGGTGGAGCTTAGTACAACTGAACGCTGAACAATTTCTTTTTAGGCCACCAAAATGTGAGAGTTGACTTTCATGAACTGAAAAACACTGCAGTATAAAGTTTTAACACGGAAAACACGGACAACTCCCAGAGACCGGACAGAGCTGTGGTAGTGACCTGTCAATCACAAGGTAGCCACGCCCTAAATCATACCCTGCTTTGTGGTCTATTTTACTCTAAATGGGACCATAAATATGATACATACATACATAATGAACATCAAGCTGCATTGAATAAGACTTAAAATTGGCAAATGAGCCCATAATTCCATTCTATTATCCAAATCGCTTATCCTATTTAGGGTCGTGGGGCGCTGGAGCCGATCCCAGTTGGTGAACGCAGGGTTCACCCAGGACACCTGTTCATCGCAGGGCACATATAGAGACAGACAACCATTCACAAACAATTTGTTTGCATGTCTTTGGACTGTGGGAGGAAGCCGGAGAACCCGGAGGGAACCCACGCTGCCACAGGGAGAATGTGGAAACTCCCAGCCGGGGTCGGGGATCGAACCCTAGCTCCCCTTGCTGTGAGGTGACAGTGCTAGCCACTGCACCACCATATGCAGCCCTGAGCCCATAATCTCATATTTAAAATGTTTACTGAGGTAATCAAGTGAGAAGTAGATTCATCTTCTGATAGACTTCTATATACGGACGTCTTCTTTTCAACCAGAGGAGGTAGCCTCTGCTCTCTCTCTTAGATCCTGATTATAAGAATGCAGGTTTAAGGCTCCTCTGTATTGCTTCTCTTTTCAGAACCGGAGGTTGCTGCCTGTGAAGGACAAAAAGGCCTCATGAATGTGCAGTATAGCTGCAATGAAAACAGTGTTTTTATGATGAGTTGACTCATTCTTTCTCCCAAATGCAGGTATGTGTCACCAGTGTGCCTATAGCGAAAATAATTGCTAGAGTTTTCCAAAATACCAACCATATGTTTTACACTACATTGGCATACATCAAGATTGTCAACTCACTAAAGTATGCTAAAACAATTTGAAGCATATTTTAAATGTGATAGTTTTTTTTGTGGTTGGTTGTTTTTGATGTAAAAAGTTTTAACTTTTAGTTTGCTTTTCAACACAATATACCAGTAGTGGGTGTTGTCAGCTGTCAGAAACATCAATACAGGACAAACAAACACCCCCCCCCCCCCCCCCCACACACACACACACACACACACACACACACACAAACTCCCTTGTCCCTCCTTATACTGAAGAGAAGACAGCAGGTGGATTTGGGGAGACAGATTGAGATGGATAGTGACCCAAAGAGGGGCATGTGGTGGAAGGAAAAGAGCGAGAGATGGGGAGCGAGAAGCTGGGGAAAACCTTGGGACGAAAGTGGAAAGCCAAAAGGTAGAGACATAAAACTGCAACAACGGGTCACCCTCCTACCAGCACTTTTAAACACATTCCTATAGATTTTGAGTCTCTTTAGCTTTAGTCGTTGTTTCGAAAGGCGTCTGTATGAGAGCTAGAGTTGAGAGATATTAAGGCATTTCTAAATGTCTTACCAGTCCAGTCTGTAATCGGTGTTCAAGGCCTCTCTGAAGAGCTTTTATCTGAATTAAATACTTCCAACAGACTATTGACTGAGGATTGGTGAGTAACGGCTCGTATGCACAATGCAGGAGGAAACAAATCCTAATGCTAATACATCTTCAGCTTGACAAGAGCACAGAGATGCCTCAAATGATGACGAGGCTGTGTGCGCACTTTGCCTGAACTTCCAACGCCGTCCTCAACCGTTGAATAAAGTATATGGAAACTGCTGACAACAAGCCCTCCGGCTGTTGACACCCCAAAAAGCTCAGCAGCGCAAATGACTTCCTTGTCAATCTTGGAGGAGCCTTGCTGCCTGGAGTCAAACAGCCTCTTCCCCCCTCCATTATTACAGGAGACGAGAAAATGAGATGGGCTCCATTATGCTCATTGTTGCTCCAGCTGGTGGGCACCTACTTGAGCTACATGTCTGGTAATAGGAGCACTGCTGAATATTCTTATGTTTCAGCGGGGCGGGAGGGGAGGTTGTGATGGGGCGACAATCTAATATTACCATGGCACTAAGGGGGCCCCGGGCCGTCATAATATTAGATTTTTAACATGCTATTCAAAAATCGGAAAACAAATAATAGTAATGCAATACAGTGAACTTTATCTTTAACTTTGATTATTGTGCATTTTGTCTCTTTTGTGGGAAATCAATTGCAACATTAAGAGAGTAGGGAAGTGGAGAGAAAGCCTGTAACCATAACTAAAGAGACTAAGAGGCGCTGGATTATTTACATGATATAATAATATGTGTATTAAAACGTCATAAAAATGTCCTTTTGAAATGCCACGTTAACGATAATACCAGTGCTTTCAAACCCAACACGATACGATACATACAGGTCACACTGCAAAAGTAGTCATCTCATGTCTGCTAATGCTAAGCACATATCTAGTTAATAACTATAAATCTGATATCCCAGCACACAAGAGGTTAGCACAACTGTGCAACTGTGGATCAGTGGTTAGTCCTTCAATCAGAGAATCGGTGGTTCGATTCCCCGGCTCCGCTAGTCCACGTAGATGTGTCCATGAGCAAGACACTTAACCCGAATTGCTCCCCGTTGCTGTGTAAAGAATATAAGTCGCTTTGGATAAAATGTAATTTGACCATTATGCATGCCCGACAGCAGCCCTCTCGTAGAGAATAGGCTCAGGAGGGCTGGAAGATCGGCAGTTCAGTCCCCCGGCTACTCCTGTCCTGGTGTCGAAGTGGGCGAGATACCGAAGACTGTGTTTGTGAGTGTGTGTGAATGGGAATTAGTGTTGAGCAGGTTGGCACCTCTGTGAATGTTGACATGTGATGTACAACCCTGCAAGTGGTGGGGAGACAAACAAAAGACGCTATACATCAATGCATGTCCATTTGCTACATAGAGGTCCATGCAACAAAAGGTGCCAGCATCGTGAAATGTTTCCTTTTACTAATGATGTCATTGATGGATCACCATTTAGAGCAAAAACCATGCGTGGCTCTCTAGGAAGCCCAGCGGGATGGGCAATGAGGGATCAGAGGCTAATAGTCATGGAAGTCAGACAGGCACGTTGTGTGCAGTCAAGTTGACTCGTGATGGATGAGGGCGCCATATTGCAACATGCCTGGATGTTCAGGATCCCGCAGTCGCCCCGCGGGCCGCTCACTTCGGCCCGAGATATATTGGACTTAATATGCATTGGAGATTTCCCTCTAATTCACTTGACATTTTGGAGACGTCTCGTTAATTCCAGCCAGTCTCCTATGAATTACATTTACATGCGACGGTCCCGCGGTACCAATTTACACTCGGGAGAAATGTTCAGTGCAAATGCAGAAGGCGGTGGGATTTTCATATGGTGAAGCTTAAAGTAAGGATATCTCGGTATGCACAATGATGTGAAAATAAAATCCTCACAATCATCATTTAGCCTGCGTTCACCACAATATGATCCATTTATCTGCAGTTGCTTCTTATTTACTATGCTGCTTGATAATCTATGACATCATCCTACAATATTCCCAGAGGGCATTAGGCCTATTGTTGTTAAGATCCGACTCTCTTGGACCGTGAAGAGGTAAAAAGCTGAATATGTTGCCTTGCTTATTATTATAATTACACAAAGAACAACATATTCACTGTCTTTCGAAATCCACAGGCTCAACTCTTTCCATAGACATTGGAAAACCAGAAATGTTTAGCATATAACAGTGCTACATCCATATAGAAGTGTGATAATGCATGCAAGATTCATTTTAATATTGGCAGATGGAGGTGATGCAACTGGGTTTGTTTCCATGGGAGCGTTCCTTATTTTTATTACACATCTCATAGTTGTCGTTGATGTTGGCAGTTGACCTCATTAGTTCGAGATATCTTTGTTCAATTAGTGTATATCAGCATGAAGAAGACTTTCTCACAAGGCAATCACAGTACAGAATTAGGGCACATTATTGTGCAGTCTGCCTGACATTTGTTGAATTCAAATCTTGTAGGCAAATGTTGGTTGTAAAATAAAGTAGATTTTTTTCTCCTCTTAATTATTACAACACATTTCCACTGTAGTTTGCATGTGCCAAATAACTCCAAAAATTAAATAATAATTTCATTTCCTACCGTTTCTTTGTGCCCCTGCACTCTCCCAGAGGAGCCTCCTCAGCTGTTTTACTGATATGCTGCTGACACACCGGAGACTTCACACCGTACTCCCCCACACACAACACTATCCTCTAAAACACATCCACCAGATATGGAGCATTCTGCCACCACACCATTGAGATGATGCATGGATGTCCATCATTGCTATTTACTGTGTGAACGTCATTGGAAGTTGATTTATGGCCATATGGCGGAAATTCTTTAGTTTGTTTTGCATTATAAGGCAATAAAGACACATGGGAGAAATGTGTGTGCCAGCTTCACCCACATAGTTCTCCTCTCCTGCGCTGGTAAATGACAGATTACACCCTTTGTTTCAGCTCGTTTTTTGTTTGCCTTTTTATTGAAGAAACATGCTGTTTCATGTATGTGTAGCCTTTGTTTTAAATGTGTTTATTTCCACATACTTTTTTGGAAAGTATGGACCTGTGTAAACTTCTTCGCACCATTATTACTATTGTAGCTTTTAAGTGTCACTTCTATGTCTCCATGGGGTTAATAAACAGATCGAGGTGCGGCACCCACTCTGATTCAAAGCCTTGTAGAAACTAGAAACAACAAGTGTACTGTAAGACAAGATTGCTTACTTTAACTTTATGATTAATATCAATTAATATGTTTTATTATGAAAAGTTATTAAAATACATTTGGCAATAACATTTGGCCTGAAATTGGCTCCATACTAACAGACCCAGAGGTGAGTTAAGACATGTATGAGTTCCAGATGAAGACACTGGGTTCAGAGTTAAAGGCTAATCAGCTCTGAAGTGGACGGATGAGAATGCCGCCCACCTTTGCAATACCAAACAATGGTGGCACACTTACAGTTGCCTCTTATTTCCCATTTGTAATTATGCCATGCCCCAAGCACTCACATGCTCATTATGATGCAAACGTGTGTCATATAAAGCAATATTGCATCGTTGAAAAATTATCCCCCTCCAGTGCCGCACTGATACCTCAGAGAGCAACCCTGTCGCCTACCAAATGAAGTTGCCCATACAACTAAACTGCATTCTCAATTGCATTTCGAGGGAAATGTAGTTTCCTCCCGTATTTCTCTCACAGTTTTAAACACATCATACATTACATAAACAAAAAAAATGTATGTATTATTTCTAAAACAAATATGTCATTGTAGACACACAACAGCGGGCCCCTGGGTGAAAGTCCTGTGTTTCTTTCTCCCACACGATCATCTCGAATTCCTGCCTGTCTGTGATGAGAAATGTATTTGTGATACATAAAAAAAAAACTTTTTTGTTGTTTGGGAGGGTAATTTCCAGAAGGCCAGACAGCAGAGAGCGAGGGAGAGTGAATAGAGATATTAAACTCGTTGTACACTAGACAAGCAAACCTAAACAACAATGTTGCTGAATTATTCTCCAAATTCCGTAGGTTTCTGTTTTTTGTGCAGTCCATCAGACGTTAATAGCACATACGTGCCCTTGCATAGAGAATACTGACTCAGCAATGGCAGCAGAGGATTAGGGATCGTATCTTTTGTGTATAGTAATTAAACTGTAATTGAATTTTGCTGCGCCCGCTGTGTACTAAGAGATTTTACTGTATTAGCTCAAACCTCAGGTGGCCTTTGTGTTAATCAAGTCCAATGTGGATATTGCATAATCTCAACAAAACCACTGAAAGCCCTAGTTCCAATTACAAGTCGATGAGGCAACATAACAACTTTGTCAATAATTGTGGTTGATATGACCCCCCTCCCCCCATTTATTGAAGCCTGTGGCATCCGCCTTCTGTAGAGATGCGCTCCACTGATTAGCCCTGCTTTTATCGTGGTTATGTTTTGAATAGGAATGGATTTGTATGTTAGCTTTGAGGCTGTACAGTAGGTATATCGAGGTCTATTGTATTCACCATTCAAAGGAGTCACTGGAGGGACATTTTGTTCATAGACCCTGGGTGTTCTAGTAACATCTAAAACAAACAGATTTTTTAAAGTGATTTAAAGCAACAAGAACACAAGGCTTCCCTCTCAGCCAGTGCCGCTGTGTTTGAGATGGTTTGATTCTGAAGATGTAACAATGAAGATTTGATTTGAAGATTTGAAGTGAAGCGGTTTCAGGGAAAAATAACAAGGTTACATCCATTTAATTTATTAGGCAATTTGAATGCCATACAGATTTGGTCCGACCCATATCTCTTAAAAATGCCTTGAGCAAAGAAAGACGGACAGGGAAAAGAGAGACAAGACACCATACGGAGTATTAACTTGAGGGTGGAGGACTAGTGGAGGCTTAAGGAGATTCTCTGGCCACAGCTGTTTTCTATCCAGTATGGACAAGGACATTTTCCTTCTGTTCGGCATGTTTGAATATGCTCTTATAGAAATGATTCTGTGTTGAATAGAAAGAAATATGCAGTACTCCCAAAACGCTAAATGGCCTTGGCTTAATTAACATTTAAACATTGCAGGGGAGCTGCTGATAAATATTTCGCATCAATTCTTTTTTTTTATTGGCGTCAATCATGTTCATTGGGGGTTGGAAAAGTAGTGTGCAAGGCAAAGATAAATAAGATACTGAAATGTCAAGATCTCCCTTTAGCCTTGGCCAACACCAATGCTTTTACATGTTTCTTCAAAAGACGCAGTTATGACGTGTTGTGAAGGCAGCGTTAGGGCGATTAGTTTCTGGCTTCTATTCTATTTGGCCGTCACCTTTTGGCAACTGATGAGGAACTACTGTATTATTTATGAGAAAATATGAAATGTCTTTCATTTCCCTGTGAAAACCTCAAATGTCTTCATCCCCCAGTGACACAGTCTAATGTGTGGTACCCAACACTGACGTTACAATATTCTGCTATAAGTGTGTCATTACTTTTACTAACTTGTGACAGCCATTATAAGGTAGCTCTAATGGATCTGTAATATCATGTTGATGATCAATCTATTAATGACTGACTGTCAATGGACACATAAAGCCAGGGACTACTATTGTCCCTGGATATAGCATCATTTGGTTTAATGGTGTTTCTGCCGATAGATTTTCACTGTAATCTAAATGATATTGATCTCAAACAGCACTGATATCAACCACTGGCATCAGCCAGTGTAAAAAGACACCATTGCGTTGTCCTTGGTGTTACCCTTTAAGACGAAATCCACATTGATGGTGACATTTGGTTGTGGTTGTGTGTGTGTGTGTGTGTGTGTGTGTGTGTGTGTGTGTGTGTGTGTGTGTGTATGTGTGTGTGTCTGTGGCTCACAGATGGCATTCGCCTCACAGATGCCGCAGGTGCCCCATCTTTGCTGGTGCCTGGTCACCAGCCATCTCGGCTTACCCCCTGGGCTGTTGCAGGTGGGTTCAAGGTTGGCATCCGAATGTGTCAAGATTGTTCCATTGCCCACAGCATTCAGCATGGCTTTGACATCCATCCACCACTTCAGGGGGCTGGTTCCGTCCACTGGGACTCCATCCCACGAGCAAAGTTGACAAAAAAAGAGGACTCTGTGACACCAAAGGCCACAACACTTTTATTATCCAAGGCTAAAAGACATTAATATCCCCCCAAGGCATTCACAGAGGAGCAGATGTGAGGCACCTTCGTTCAACAGCAATAATCCAGGAAAATCTTTGCCTCTCCTTTTAAAGAAGCGGAAGTCATGATTGACAGGTGATCTTGGCAACCTTAGTAGGCTGTTGATGCATCCATGGGATGAATCCCTGCATCTGTGTGGGTTTTTTGTGTGTGGATGCATGTTAGTGTGAGTGTAACAAAGAGAGCTGTGTGAATCACTCAGGCAAATCCTGTGCTGCTGAACACAAGCTGACCCTGCGATCTGAGATCCTGGGGCTGTTCCAGGTAGGGAGCTCTCCTTGCAGAGGCTTTAGAGGGAACACTGATCCGTGATCTGTCAATACTACAGATGCTTCACTGGAATTTGGGAGCCCATCAATAATGCTACTATTCTCATGTATGATTTAATCCCCTCATGGCTACCTAGAACTGCCTGATTAACATTAAATCCATAGCGCACCCTCACACTACCCTTGTTGTCACGCGTATCCTTGCTATCGGCCATGTCGACGCAGAGCGATCAATCTTGTTATTGTTAATGACCACTGAGTATAGTGTAGTGTACGGATGCCTTAAGTGGTACGTGAGGGTTATTTTGGCCAATATTCTGAAGTAAGTCTTTTTCTCGAGGACAATAATAATAAAGAAAACTCCTTGATAATTTGTCGATATGAATAATAACAAACTGCATTCATCCTGATGCATTCATTAAAAGGCAACGGTTCCAGTCTCTGTACATTAAAACATTTAGATTAAAGTAAAATACAAGAAGTTCAAGCATTGTGTCACTAAATATTTACCTCTAGTTTTGGGATTTGGGAGAGTTGCTCATGTTAACGAACATATTTGCACTGTCTCCGACCAGCGGGACATCGTATGGATTTGGAAAATAGGTATAGTTCCCCTTTAAGGGGGCAGTGTACTTCATCAGAAGGTCTTGTCAGATGGTCCAATAGTTTGGAAACCACACCTTTTTGATGGATTAGAGGGGAGACGTGTCACACCATTTCTGTATTTTCGCAAACGACAATCCAACATTCACACCCACTTGGCCAGCTGTGTGAAGGTGAGAAAGGAGGCAGAGTTTCAACTTCTCCCTCCAGCTCTCTTTTGCTTTCATTCTTGACACAGCGTTTCTGTCACTTTTCTTGTGAACAACCAAGTGCGACATGATGAATGTCTTCCAGGAAAGACTGTCAAAAATGTGTGCTGTTATCCCCATATTTAAACGTTCTGATTGACTATACCCCAGCCCTCAATGTGCACTGCTACAAGGATTCATTGCACAGCAGTTTACATGAAAGATACTCTTGAATTGGTCTGTATACCAAGATCATGTATTCACCCCGTGCAAACTTGTGTAGGTCTGGTGGAGATTAGAAGGTTTACATTTTCATTGTTGCAGGTAATCCCCTGAGCAGAGAACCACTGCTCAGTAGTTGAAATGATATATAGTTGATGTATTATAGTAATATTATTTATTCAGTACTGTAGGTAGACATTGGCCTTGGAGGTTATGTTTTTGGTTCGTTTTGTGGGTTTGTTTTCAGCAGGATTACAGAAAAAACTACTGGCCACATTCTCATGAAACTGGGTGGAAGGGTGTAACATGGGCCAAGGAAAATCCTGTTGTGGAGGGGGATCCTAATTGCTGGTTATATATGCACATGATTTTTCACTTATGGAAATAGCTTTGTTGGAGTGCCCTTATAGTTATCATTGTTTTGTTTTGATCTTTATAGGGTTATCAACAAACAATTTGAGCCAGGGCATAAAGTTACAATATATAATGTTTCAGCGAAGGCAGGAAGTGAAGGCTACTGTGATTCTCCCCTCAATCTCACTTGGGCAAGTTGCCACGTCAAGACTGTGATTCATCTTGACTGCACTGTTTAACTTGAAGAAAGCTTTTGTACTCATGGTGGAATGCACTTATTGTAAGTCGCTTTGGATAAAAGCGTCAGCTAAATGTAATGTAAAAAAAAAGCTGCATCAATGAAGCTCAGGAGGGACGATGTCATTGTCAGGTCTCAAGTCATTGAAGCATTGAAGTCCCAAGCAAGGTTCAAGGGCCCAAAACTCAATTGTTGGGTTTTCAATTATTCAAACATCATTATGTGCTCATCACCAAACCATTTGAATGATGAAAATGTGCTGAGTGATTCATTTTCCCTCTGTTTACTTCAAACAGCACAGAATCCAAATAACCCGGCTTGAATTCTACCAGTCTGCCTTAGTCTTACTTACTTAAATGTAAATGTAATGTAGTGCTTTATCAGTTTTCCTGATATATAAAATATCATGCACAGAGCATAGTATTTCTTATGTGGTTACAATGTGTGTGTCCCTCTCATCTAGCACAACACGTCTCTCTCCTGCACTTTCTCCCCATCAGTAGAACAGGATTCTCTGAGAATGACAAGCAGAACATTATCACGATTATTAATCTAGGTTTGGCAGGGTGTCAACTCATTTCAAGCCCAAGTGGAGTTTTAAATCATTAGCGTTTGAGTTTAAGTAGAGTTCTGAGATTTTGTATAATTGATTTAGCCAAGTCAAATGCAGTGGTGTATAAAGTACCCTAAAGCTATGCTTGAGTAAAAGTAAAGATACTTTACTGGAAAATGACTCGAGTAAAAGTGAAAGTGACCTATTAGAATACTACTTGAGTAAAAGTCTTAAAGTATCTGATATTTACTGTACTTAAGTATCAAAAGTAATTTTCTGATATTAAATGTACTTAAGTATTGAAAGTAAAAATACAAGTAAATACTGAATTATGAAGTTTATTCTTTATTCTAAGTGCTGTGGCCACCATGACCAAGGACAAGGATATGTGTTGAAAATAATTGGGTTGGCTGTAATCCATCCAGGAGCAACATAATATAATGTACATAAGTATACTACTGCATCTACTATGAATTTATCATAATTCTCCAAAAATCAATATGACACTATGAAGAAGTTGTAACAGTGTGTTTATAAGTATGCTAAACAACACAGAATGGCTGGAGCCCTACCACATACTACACGACAGCTTTGTCAATGGACTTCTGATGGACAGTCAAGGTGTTCACTAATGTGGTCTGCTTGCTGCTGGAGGGAGTCTCAGGAGCCCTTTTTCTCTTTGTTGATGTCAGCTCTCCATATTTTTTAAAGGTGGTGTACATGCTTTCTCTGAAACTGTGACAGAAAGACAGAAAGACATTTTGGAAGCATAACAACTTTAGCTAGCCTCACTTGCTACACACACTTGCATCTCCAACTCCATCTCCAGCTCTCGCGACTCCTGTCAACCCTATGGAGTGGTGGCTAAGCTAAATTAACGTAATGCTGCAAGAGCGCAGCATTACGTTAGCTAATGTTAAATTCAAAAATCTTTGGGTGGTTGTGTGAAGAGAAGTCCCAGATGCAGAAAGTTATAATACAAATTGATTTAATAAAAAGATGATGAACAGCATTTCAAAATGAATCACACTAATAACTACACAATATATACAAAATATATCCCATGAGAGAGAGAGAAATCCCATGAGACAGAGATCCAGTGCCCCCCCCACCGGGCAGCAGATCCATACATACCTGCCCGGCAGAAGGCACCCAGAGATCTGCTGATGTTCTCACAATGTCTCAGCTTTGCCAGGTTTGGGGTCAGCCCCCCTTCCTCTGGCTAGCCTCTCTTCCAGTCCATTGATTGGACAAGACCTCGTCCTCTTAGGTGTTTGTCAACTCAAACCCCCTCTCACATTCCTGATCACGTCCTCCTTATCTATCTGCTCCAATCTTCAGGCTGCGTAACTGTTTGTGGGCTCCTGATGTTTTCAGTATTCCTTCCACAATCACTCAATACATTTCATAATTCTAATTAATACATTTGTGTAGTACATACAGTGTCATTCATTCGATATTTGATAATCCATACAGTTATTTATTTGTCTTGACCCTCCAATGTAAACTCTCTAGCTCTCACTAGGAGCACTAAAAATCATTATTTTCTAACAATCCCCCCTTACTCACTATTTATAGTGAGTATACAAAAATCATGCAAGACACTCTGATTATCGTAAACTTAACTTGCTGTTACAACTGCCATAATCGTCATTCACTTACAGACTAAATCATGTCCCCCCTTGATAAACAGATGCATCAATCAAAAGCTTATTTCTTCATCTTCAACTCTTAATTGATTCCCTTGAATGTTTTTTACTAAATGCAGCTTCAATCAATCTCTGCAGAAGTCCATGGCTGCAGCAGCATCCTCAGGGGATCACGACTGTGGTGGCAAGACAAAGTATGGTTATTATGGACAGAAATGCATCTTCCAAACAATACTGTCCAACCAGCTTGTGATGGGATCATAAATCCCAGCATTCTCTGCAAGGTTCTGACTCAATGCCGTAAGACCAGTCAGCGCTTCGGTCACTGATCCATCAGGAGCAGTGTTGCTTAGGGTGACAGTAAAATCCAAACATTGTACAGACTCCGCCTTTCTCAGCATCACAGTAAAATGAACAATTCCTTTTGGCTATTGTCCATAGTTGTTAACCAGTTTCTCCTTCTAAAATCAACACTGAGCTCCCCTTGATAAACAGACACTCCCTAAGCCTCTGGGTGTTTGATGATTTCTTCACTGGGTTGAGACAAGTGTCCCTATTGGTTTCACCTCCCTTTGTAACCAGACTTCACCACAGAGGAGATGGGTGCTCGCTTAGGAGTCCTCAGTAATGCAGTTTTCTGCAGACAACCGGTGCACCTTCTTGCTGTAGGTGTGATGAATCCAGGATGCTCTCTCTTTGATATGCTGACAGCAGTTGATGTGCTAATGATAGTTGAATGGTCCTTCCCCCCTTGGTGCATTCCAAGTCTTTCTCTTTACGACCCAAGTGGTCCAAATGGTCGGGGGATAACAGAAGAAGTCATCTCAATTCTTCTTACATTCCTGATATCATCCTGCCTTGTTCTGTCCCTTGTACTCATCCTGCCAATAAACATCCTAAACGTTGTCACCAATATGCTCTCTGCTTAAGATTTACTGGACAGTTTCTTAGATAACTTTAACTGTTGTTCTTTTGTTTATAGTCATGTTTAAGGATCTAGGATTACAAATGCTGTTCACACGAAATGGTTCTATCTTTTTGCTCTCTCAATTTAGTTTTCTACTTTCAGGTGCTAGAATGACAGATCTGCATGCTCCGGAAACACTCAAAAAAGTCACTTAACATCCCTCTACTTCTAAAGTTCTAAACAGCTTTACATCCTGAATTAACAGTCTGTGTCAGCTTATCAGTGTGTGTGTGTGTGTGTGTGTGTGCGTGTGTGTGTGCCTCTCTTCTCTCTAATTCTCCCTTCCCATACCTGTCTCTCACTTGCGTCTCCACACCTCAACCAACCACATTTGGGAGCTGCTCTGTTGCGGAGCGCAAGGGACTGCAGCGGGTGGTGAAAACTGCCCAACGCATCACAGGAACTCCACTTCCGGCCATTGAGGAAATCCAGAGGAAACGCTGTCTGCGTCGAGCTCGCAGCATTCTCAAGGACGCCTCCCACCCTGCACACAGACTGTTTTCCCTCCTGCCCTCAGGCAGACGGTTCAGATGCTTCCGGACAAGGACCAGCAGACTGAGGAACAGTTTCTTCCCCAGAGCTGTTTCCTTATTGAACTCTGCCCCATGCTGACACCCCCCCTACTCCCCAACCACCTCCACCCACAAACCCATCTCCTCGTCATCTCCCCCCACTGACCCAAGACTTTACACCTGCACTCAAACACTTTTGAACTGTCTGCACTAAAAACTGAGCATTGCACTAGTCTAGTAACGTTAGGCAGCTACTGTTTATTATTATTATGCACTATTTAACGTTCACTCAATCTGTATTACTTAACTTATCATATGCCCATTTGCCTTTTGTAAATTATGTTTATAGTTCCTGCTTATAGTCTACCTACATTTAATGCACAAATCAACCTGTATAACATGTACATATTACCGCAATCAATCTGTATATCCCGTACCTATATCACTAACTTATTATCTGTAAAATACTTATTATTATCTGTATATTGGTATTTACTGCTATTGCACTTCTGGTTGGATGCTAAACTGCATTTCGTTGCTCTGTACTTGTACATGTGTAATGACAATAAAGTTGAATCTAATCTAATCTAATTTGTACTTCCCACAATCCTTCTCTCACTTCCTTTTTCCCTCTTATTCTTTGTTCAATCTGATGAACCAAATATTGACATCATGTGACTGTCAATCTTCCACTAAAATCATTCTTGTTTTTATTCAACTTGAAAGGATATTTAAAAGCATCTTTATCATTATTCTTATTCTTATTTATTATTAGTTCACTAGGACACATCTGTTGCATCTCAAATTAATTTCTCATGGAACAGAATTCTCACCGGGTGAGGTTCCCTCTTGATTTCACACTCTTACTTCATCTAGCTTCTCTCTCTCTTAAGTTCCCTTCCCCCTTAACACCGTCTCCCTTTTATGACTCTTTGTTAGACCGTTCGACCCTCTATGTTCAACCGTGTCTCAATGCTACAGAGTACGACCCGTCAGTTCACCTGGCCGTCTCCCAAAGCATTATATACTGAGTATGACCCGTCAATTCACTTGGCCAACCCAAAGTATTATATAGAGTATGACCCGTCAATTCACTTGGTCAACTCAAAGTATTATATAGAGTATGACCCGTCAATTCACTTGGTCAACTCAAAACTATTATTTAGAGTACAACCCGTCAGTTCACATGATTGACCCAAAAACTATATATCCCAAACTATATAGAGTACAACCCGTCAGTTCACATGATTGAATCAAACTATTAACTAGAGTAAAACCCGTCAGTTCACATGATTGACTCAAACTATTAACTAGAGTAAAACCCGTCAGTTCACTTGGCCAACCCAAACTATTAACTAGAGTACAACCCGTCAATTCACTTGGCTGACTCAAACTATACACGTGCTTGATATGAATATTCTCAAAAGAAGAGGACTTAGTGAGGAAGAGGAAGGAGGCGCTCTCATTCAATCACTCGCACAGTTCATACGGACGGCACCGTTGCCTCCAGCGAAGCTTCCAACAAACATACACTGACGTCATCTTTCATTCAACATACATCTATATGCTGCACCACTTTCATTATTCGAACATTATCCTTATGTCATTTTTACATTAAGAATTTAGTACCTCGTCAGACCAGCCCTCCCCTGCTCACAACTAAATTGTCTACCTAAACAAGATTTGGTTATCAACAGGTCCTTGTCATTACCTTTTTAGTGAGGCCTCATGTGAGCAGAGAGGAGGGATCATCCAAGGGGTCCCAGAGAAAAGTCTGGTCCTTTGTTCAAATCACTATTCTTCAACCACAACTCACCACAAAGATCACGTCGGGGTCACCAAATTGTTAAGTTCAAAAATCTTTGGGTGGTTGTGTGAAGAAAAGTCCCAGATGCAGAAAGTTATAATAAAAATTGATTTAATAAAAAGATGATGAACAGCATTTCAAAATGAATCACACTAATAACTACACAATATATACAAAATATATCCCATGAGAGAGAGATATCCCATGAGACAGAGATCCAGTGCCCCCCCCACCGGGCAGCAGATCGATACATACCTGCCCGGCAGAAGGCACCCAGAGATCTGCTGATGTTCTCACAATGTCTCAGCTTTGCCAGGTTTGGGGTCAGCCCCCCTTCCTCTGGCTAGCCTCTCTTCCAGTCCATTGATTGGACAAGACCTCGTCCTCTTAGGTGTTTGTCAACTCAAACCCCCCCTCACATTCTTGAGCATGTCCTCCTTATCTATCTGCTCCATTCTTCAGGCTGCGTAACTGTTTGTGGGCTCCTGATGTTTTCAGGATTCCTTCCACAATCACTCAATACATTTCATAATTCTAATTAATACATTTGTGTAGTACATACAGAGTCATTCATTCGATATTTGATAATCCATACAGTTATTTATTTGTCTTGACCCTCCAATGTAAACTCTCTAGCTCTCACTAGGAGCACTAAAAATCATTATTTTCTAACACTAACTTAATGTTAGCTAAAGTTAAGTTAGCTAAAGTTAAGTTAGCTAAAGTTAAGTTAGCTAATGTTAGCCAACTAGTGCTGCAATGATTATAGCTAAGACGACTCAAATCAACAAAATCTCACAACTGTCAACATTTCCTCAACTCATGGGATTAATCTTAATGTACCTTAATGTGTTTCTTGAGGTTGGATGGGGAGTTTTTGAATACCAATATTTCAGTAGCTTTGTGTAAGCATAAGAGGCATCCGGTACAAATAATCTTTCAAGAAAACATTTCTTGCAAATCTGGCTACGGGTGTTGGTCTTCATCACCACCGTTGTTTGTTGCAGGAGAAGCAGGTGCTTCCGTTTCTGATTCCATCATGAAATCAGTCATCGTAGAGTTTCTACTCATGTAGTTGCTCGCTAGCTTAACGTGATTAACCAATGATTTAACTTGCAAGCTAGGACCACTAATTCACCAAACCTGTTTGCTGGAGTCTGTGTTCCACCACAGTCCTTGATGTTGGTCTCATGATTCATTTTTTTTCTAAAGATAGATTTGATTTTGTAGCGAGTAACGAAGGCTTCAGAGGAGTAAAAGTATCAGTTTTCTTTGCAAAATGTTGTGAAGTAAAATAAATATAAATAGTAAAGTAAAGTACAGATGTCCCAAAAAAAACTTAAATACTTCTACTTTGTTACTATACACCACTGGTCAAATGTGACTCAGCTCTGAGTAACCTTTGAGACCCAAAACTGAAGTTACTAAACATTGAAGGTTACTTGCTCTGTGGAGTCAAATACATTTACAGTAACAGTGTGCAGTATTTAGGGATATCTATCGGAAAATGGATTCCAGAAATGGGATAATTCTTTATTGTATAATAAAATAAGAATATTGTTTACATTCCCTTAGAATGAGCGGTTTACGTCTACATAGACTAAATATAAGAAGCTGAGGTCGTCATCGGGACATCTCCCCTTGTTTGTGGACTGCACAAACAGTCAAGCCGGTTGTATTTGAAGGGCTATCAAAGGCCAAGACATTTCAGCTTACGTGTTGTTTGGGTCCAGATTGTTCAACCCTGGAAACTCAGAAGTTTGTATGTAGCAGCCCCACCCCTCAGCTGCTTACCAACATGGCCACAGAGGGCCAGCAAGTGTGTTTGGGCTGTGCACATCGGCAGCAAAGGTCAAAGTGCTTGTTTGGGAATCACCAAATCCTCTCTCTGATATCAGGACGAGTTGAATTATTAAGGAGGCTGCAGCCAGAGGTGAATATTGCCACTCCTTACACTCCCTTACGGGGGTGGTTGTGGCTCTGGAGATACAGCTATCGTCCTCTAATCAGAAGGTGTGTGGTTCGATCCCCGGGGTCAACATGTTCGGAGTGTCCTTCGGAGGGAAGATTGAGCCCTAATTTGCTCCCGGTGGCTTGTGAATGTTTATCGCTCCTGATGATGTACTTTTTGGAAGCCTCTGCTATGAGTGTATGAGTGTGTTTGAATGGGTGAACGAGAATAGTTTGATGTAACTACATTGGGGTATATCCATTAGCAGAATTCTTATAAATTCAGATTTTCAGAGTTAGTATCAATTCAGATGACATAATTGTGTATCATGATCTCACAATGCGATTCCATTGAAAGAAGATAAATGCTCATATTAGACATATAGGCCCATCCCTATGTATCAATGCAGTCCATTTACCATACCATTGCTAAGGTGCAGATGGTCCGTCTCATAAGCTGAGGTGGCCACAGAGGGAGCTTATATGTGGCTATATGTGGGTGTCAGATAAACTGATGTATGTGTCAGCCACCAGGCTGTAATTGGCCTATTTGTAAACCCTGCACCTTTACTGCCTGTGAAATGTTCCTCATCCGGTGCCCCCTCTGCTACTGCTGCGTTGTCCCACTTACAAATTCCTGCCGGACTCTTGATAGCAATCCAACTAAATAATCGGCCATCAAATCTCTGATGGTAAGAGTGTGGATCTGCGCTGTGGCGGCGCACCGCTGAGAGGAATCTCTTCATCTGTCAAGTCACCGTTAGTCATCGCCGGATCAAGAGAGCCGCGTCTTTGATTAGAAAAAAATCAATGTGTACACTGCGGGGGCTTGTTCTCTGTGGGCTCATAGTGTGTTGAAAAGAAGCCTATCTGACAAAGACATCTACAGCGGCAAAATATATCTCCCACCCGGACCTCTTTTGTTGCACTCCATCACGTAACGCAGTCAAAAGCCGGGCTTCTTCATCTCAAGTAAACATGACTCTTGAGTCAAGGTTTTATTTAAGTGTCTCCAGTTTTTCACACTCGCATTTGTGTCATCAAAGCACGCCATGTTGGCATTGGGCAGGTGGGGGAGGGGGGTTAAAAGGAAGTGCGGCAATGGTAAGCACACCTAAAGCAAGTGCAACTGTATTAGTAGATAGCCAGCGATAGCACTGAGCTCCGCTGACGGAGAAAAGCTGTGAAGCAGACTGGCAGGGAAGCACTCACAGTGAGAACGATAAAATCTCTGTCTGACAGCACATGAGGGTCAGGGGTAAAAGAGAAAGGAGGGGGCTAAGTTAAAAGGAGAGAAGGGGGGGCGGGGGGTAATGCTCCTGGGGAATGGGGCCGAGAGGAGACTGAAGAGTATTCAGAGTTCCTATGACTCACAGGCACTTTTACTCGACCGGTCTTTGACAGGCATCCACACACACACACACACACACACACACACACACACACACACAGCACTGCTTATGTAGAGAGTGGTAAGAAAAAATCTCAACAGATATATATCCTCTTTTTCCCTAACACACACACACACACACACACACACACACACACACACACACACACACACAAAGAGACAGTCAAAAAAGTTCACTATTTTTCATGGGGAAAAAACAACTGAAGGAGAGACAGAAAAGTGTAACGGGAGAAAAGCAAATAAGTGGGAGGGAAAGAGAATGCTAAGAGAGAAATGAGGTGAGTGTGTGTGAGAGAGAGAGAGAGAAAGGGAGATGAGGTGAGGAGGCGGAGAGATGAGAGGCGAGGGAGGGAGTAATGGAGACAGGGAGGGTGGAGAGGAGAGGGAGAAGGCACACTTGTATGAAGGATTCCAGCGGAGTGAGGAGGGACGTTCAAGTGTTGGATCGAGGAGACTGAATCTGGTCTGGGATCCTTCAGACTGGACACTCTGGACCGGACCGAAGACCAACTGAAGAGATGGACAGATGGAGGAATGCCGGGCCCGGGGCTGACACAGACCGACGTGACCTCTCCATCTGGCGGTTTCCACTCATCTGAACCCTCCTGACGACCGTCACAGGACGCATGACTGACCCCCGGGACTGAGGTCCAGCAGAAGTCGGGAGGGAGTTCGCAATGGATGTATACAAGTGTCTGAGCGTACTTTTCTTCACTCTTCCTCCACAAGGTAAGTCATTTCTCTTACAGTTGCTTTGCCTCTCATTTTTCTTTATCGTCTGTGGGACTGTGAATATGATTGGGGGCGGGGATGATGGAGCGTCAGGAATGAGGGAGGCTTATGGATTTTTAAATATATGCTCAAGGGAGGCTGGTCTATATTTATTGGGAGTGCAGGGGTGTCAACTTTTACTCATTTCAATTTTTTTTTGTATTCATCAAAGTTGATGCCTTGACCGTTCATCAGCTCTTTATTTAAAAAAATTAAGTATACCAATATATACAATACAATGCTCATTTTTGTGCAATCCCTAATGAAGCTCCATTCATAGATTTGGATGAGAAAAGCAAGGATTTGTTTTTATTGAAGATATCTCAATCACAACTCAAGACACACAAACTTCGGCCATAGTTTTTATTGGACCAGGAGGTAGAAACTGGCTCCGTTGCTTAGTGACCTGGCAACAAAGCTTTGACTGAGCAGGACTCACTTGTATAGAAAGTGACGCTTGTGCTGCTCGTGCATTATTGCCCTCCGAGAGTTCATTGATCAAATGAGGACAGAACTGGGTCTAGTGGCTCTGACACATCTAGATAACTAAGTAGATCAAGATTCTTTTTTTACCAGATTTTATTAACTTTTCTGGATGATTTAATCATGAATTTAGTTTAATTTTGATTGCATGCAGGAGTAAATATGGGAATAGACACAATCAATGAGAAGCAGCCAGGGGAATGGCATGATTTAAAGGATGAATAAACTGAATACTCTCACAAAAATAAGAAAAAAGACATTTGAGTAAGTATGTGTCAGCCGACTGGGAAGAAAAGGTCCCGGTTTCTCCATTCTGAGTGACTGGTAACATCCCAGTCTGTGCCGGGGCTATTCACAGTTTCCCATAAAGCCCATTGTGCAGAAGTAAACTCATCCAATAGTCACCTATTTTCTCCTGCACACATTACTGCTCTGACCCACACATTGTCAAAGTCACGGCACCCTGCGAGCGCCCCCGTCTAAACCCATTAGTGGCGAGGCTGCTTTGGACCGTCCCAATTTATTTAATACCATCTGCATTCAACAGATATCGCTCCGAGGTGACGTGATGAAACAAAGGCACCTGTGTCGGTTTCTTTCATCTGCATAAAACGTGGAGACATTTCAAGGTTGTTGTGCATCTGCACATGTCGACCACATTAAGGCAGAAAGGGAAGTAAAAAAACGTGTTGGGAAAAATAAACTGTATCCATTTAATAAGAATTTTATCCCAAGCCTTTTACAAACTGAGGATGCCAGTTTTCCGGCAACTGAAGGACAGCCCTTCAGCTTTGATTGAGTGGGAGGGAGAACTCGAGAGGAGACAACAACATCTGTGTCCTTGTTTCAAGAATACAAGTTGAAACAGCATCTTTCTTCCAGATAGATATATAGGTACAGTTTCATATTTCGTATGATATGCAGTAATAACTATACGCAATAAAATGCACCAGGCACAAGAAAGACATTGAAATATGCAGAAGTGCCAGGAATAATTATATATCAGTGAGGCTGGTGAAACAAAATCCCAGCCTATGATGAATTGCTGTGCCATTGAATTACCTGCACAGACTCGCTATGTCCATAACAGAAAAATACCTAATTCAATATCAAAATAAATATTTTTAAAACGTTTGGAATACAAAGGACATTGTGCTGTACGAGTCTCGGGACGATCTCGTCCTTATTTAATTGTTCAGAGACCTTGTTGGGTCATCCTCAGTGCTGGGTGGGGTGGAGGCGGTGGGGTTGAGTTGCTCCATCAGAGCGGCTGCGGCAGAGAGACAGCGAGGGAGAGAGACAGAGAGGGAGAGAGACAGAGAGACAGCGAGGGAGAGAGACAGCGAGGGAGAGAGACAGAGAGACAGCGAGGGAGAGAGACAGAGAGGGAGAGAGACAGAGACAGCGAGGGAGAGAGGGAGAGAGACAGCGAGGCAGAGAGACAGCGAGGGAGAGAGACAGCGAGGGAGAGAGACAGAGAGGGAGAGAGACAGAGAGGGAGAGAGACAGAGAGACAGCGAGGGAGAGAGACAGTGAGGGAGAGAGACAGAGAGACAGCGAGGCAGAGAGACAGTGAGGGAGAAAGACAGAGAGGGAGAGAGAGGGGGTGAGAGGGGGTGAGAGAGAGAGAGGGGGCGAGGGAGTGGTGAGTCTCGACAGATCGCTCCATCAGCACGTCTGTGCTGTTCAGAGACACGGCGGATGTCCTCAGACTCGGATTCATGCTTCCGCTTTTTCCTTCTCTCATCTCCACCCCTCCCCTCATCACTCAGATACAGTCCCTTGTAACCAAACGCCACATGTATAATAGAGGTCACCCTCCTTTTAGATTACACTTTGTACAGTGAATCCTTCTCGACGGCACGGATCAGTTCAATCCATTAAAGATGAATGTATTGGAGAAAATATAATCAGTATTAATATTATGCATTTGAAACCATGGCGTATAGAAGAGCAGAAAGAGAAACAAATCAAAGCTGCGCTCATAAATGCACACAAAGGCGCAGCATTTATATGCAGTATGGACCAAATGTATGGTTTTGAAGTTCTAAAAAGCCATTTAATGGCACAAAAAAAAAACAGTCATTGTAATTGATCCAAGCTTTCCTTCTGCCTAATCTCTTCTCTCTCCGCAGTTTGTTTCCAAGTTCGACCTCGTGCCCACGCTGAAGAGAGGCTGCTCCAGGATCTGTTCGCACATTACAATAAGCTCTCCCGGCCTGTGGAAAACACTTCAGACACAGTGCTAGTCCACTTTGGACTGTCTATTGCCCAGCTCATTGATGTGGTGAGTAAAACCTCACAGCATTGTAACGTTTTATCAATAGCCAACCCAATATTAATATCAATATTAAGGGCCAACCGAAATAAAAAAAAAAAAGTTTGTTTTTCTACTGCTACATAATACATAATTGCTCTGTGAATCACTCGCCCTGTGGTCTCCTCTGAATATAAAAAAATCAAGAACCAAAAGGAATAAAAGAAATGTCATAATGGCGTCCATAATACTTTGAATCTCGATGTTTTTAACCCAAAATACATTTCATTTTCATATCCGTGTTACGTAACTAGTGTAAATAAGCAACAACCACGATGAACAGACTCTCACATAACGTTACGTATCAATCATATCAATGCTACACAACAGAGTAGTACATAAGTCAATGTTTAGTTTGGGTTTCACAGTGGTCTCCTGGGTGAAAGTTGTGTGTTTGTTGTGTGTTTGCTTGACCCATCCACCCTTGTAGTGCACTTTCTTGCCAGTTGTACTCGTTATTATTATTATTATCACGTAACTTTCAATAACAGTCTCTCTGCTGCACTATATCACTTGTTCTGACCGAATGCAAAACAAATGTACAATACTGACTTGTTTTCTTCCAACTGAGCTCATCATAGGCAGACATTTACAACAGCCAGACAGCAGCCAGCTACACCACAGCTCTCCTGCTTTCTCCTTCTTATGTAACTTACAAACATGACCACACGTCCTGTCCTGCACCTTCGCTCGCTGAACGAGCCTCCAAACGTTCACCGTGGAAAAGTGCACCGTTATTGCCCCACTGCTGTCAGGTGAGGGGGTCTGGACCCAAGAGCAAACACGGACTAGGGAAGTGAGGTGAGAACACAAGGGGTCTTTATTGGAGCACACTGGCACAGGGGAAGAATACAGGGGATACTCAGCCGCTAGCTCGGGGAGCGGCTCGGGACGTAGCTCGGGACGTAGCTCGGCGTGAGGCTCCTGGCGTAGCTCGGCGTGAGGCTCGGGGCGTAGCTCGGCGTGAGGCGTAGCTCGGCGTGAGGCTCGGGGCGTAGCTCGGCGTGAGGCTCGGGGCGTAGCTCGGTGTAGCAGTTCCTCGGCTGTAGGCATGCTTCTTAATCCTCCGACACTGGCGTCCGGGAGGAGGCCAGCTTTAAACAGCGGCTTGATGAGGGAACGAGCTGCAGCTGCGAGGGTGGCTTGGCTGTTCTGAGTCTGCCTGATTAGGGGAGAAAGAGGAAGAGAGGGGGAGACTTCCTGGCTGTGGCCAGAGTTCAAGCGGCACCCCCTGGTGGTGCCTCCAGGATCCTCACAGTACCCCCCCCTCAACGGACGCCTCCCGGCATCCACGGAACTGCCAGACAAGGGTGGGTGGAGGGGGAACGGCCGGAGGGCCAAGGCCCCTGGCGGGAACTGGCTTGAAGGGAGGAACCTGGAACACAGGGAAAGGTAACAGGACAGAGGAGAACAGGCCGGGAGACGGCCACCAGGCGGGGACTCGGGAGGACGGGCCGGGGGACGGCCACCGTGCGGGGACTCGGGAGGACGGGCCGGGGGACGGCCACTCGAGGGACTGGTGTCGGCCGGACCGCCGACGGGACTCGAGGGACTGGTGTCGGCCGGACCGCCGACGGGACTCGAGGGACTGGTGTCGGCCGGACCGCCGACGGGACTCGAGGGACTGGTGTCGGCCGGACCGCCGACGGGACTCGAGGGACTGGTGTCGGCCGGACCGCCGACGGGACTCGAGGGACTGGTGTCGGCCGGACCGCCGACGGGACTCGAGGGACTGGTGTCGGCCGGACCGCCGACGGGACTCGAGGGACTGGTGTCGGCCGGACCGCCGACGGGACTCGAGGGACTGGTGTCGGCCGGACCGCCGACGGGACTCGAGGGACTGGTGTCGGCCGGACCGCCGACGGGACTCGAGGGACTGGTGTCGGCCGGACCGCCGACGGGACTCGAGGGACTGGTGTCGGCCGGACCGCCGACGGGACTCGAGGGACTGGTGTCGGCCGGACCGCCGACGGGACTCGAGGGACTGGTGTCGGCCGGACCGCCGACGGGACTCGAGGGACTGGTGTCGGCCGGACCGCCGACGGGACTCGAGGGACTGGTGTCGGCCGGACCGCCGACGGGACTCGAGGGACTGGTGTCGGCCGGACCGCCGACGGGACTCGAGGGACTGGTGTCGGCCGGACCGCCGACGGGACTCGAGGGACTGGTGTCGGCCGGACCGCCGACGGGACTCGAGGGACAGGTGTCGGCCGGACCGCCGACCGGGCCGGGGTTCACCGCGGCGCAGTCGGGGAAGCTGGGACCGGAGCTGGCAGCGGCACAGTCCGGGGAATGTGAACCGGGGCTGACAGCGGCGCAGTCCGAGGAATGTGGACCGGGGCTGACAGCGGCGCAGTCCGGGGAATGTGGACCGGGGCTGGCAGATCGTAGCCGGCTAGCCGGGCTGCCGGCGAGTCCCAGGGAGCGGGCTGCTTCCCCGTGGCAGCAGCCCGGGCTGGGCGCCTCCTACGCCGGCCCGAAGCTCTGGCCTGCTGGTGGCTACGCGGCCCACCAAGGGCCAGCCGGGTTCCCCTCCACTGGTCCTGGTCCTCATACAGGAGGTCATCATCAGAGTCCAGATTGGGGTCCTTATACCGGGGGTCATAATACTGGTCGTAGTACCCCAGGCTCTGGCCCCGGTTGTCGACGAAGTGTAGCCGGATCGGCTGTGTCTTCCACATGAGCTGCGGTCACACCAGGGAAGAACAAAAAACAAAGGGGTTCCAGGCTGGGTCCGGGATCGGAGCGGGTCCCTCCGTTGGGGGTGTCCGGGTTCGCTGGGTCCAGGTCTTTTGGTCGGAGGCGTGCTCGGCGTGCAGCTCGTGGCGTAGCTCGGCGTAGCAGTTCCTCGGCGCGGGGCAAACTCACCCCGCGTTGTAGGCATGCTTCTTAATCCTCCGACACTGGCGTCCGGGAGGAGGCCAGCTTTAAACAGCGGCTTGATGAGGGAACGAGCTGCAGCTGCGAGGGTGGCTTGGCTGTTCTGAGTCTGCCTGATTAGGGGAGAAAGAGGAAGAGAGGGGGAGACTTCCTGGCTGTGGCCAGAGTTCAAGCGGCACCCCCTGGTGGTGCCTCCAGGATCCTCACAACTGCAGGCTGAATAATAGCTAATACGCTGGTCAGCTGCAGCTCATTAAACTGCATGAAAACTGAAGTGCAAATTTTAGCTCGCTCAGTTCAGATGCAATGGTGTGGCCCTTTAAAAGTCGATTCATTATTATGTTGGCCCAATGCAGTTGTGTATAGTTCCAATACTCTTCACGTCTTATGTATTCATCATAATCACACGAGCAACCAACTCAAAGCTACACCGGGACAGGGAGATAAATCTCAATATACAGATCGCTTATCAGCGGAAATTAATCCACAATAGAAGAGACTGAATTATTTTCACAAATTAAATTCAGTTGTCAAGTATGCTATTGCTGGCAGTAAATATCCAAGTCCAGACACAGCTGGTCTACACCAAAACCATCTCTGTTCTCTCTAGCCTCTTGTCTTATCTTTGCATTACAGACACAAATGATGTTGCAGGGTCTTTGTTGACTACGGTAAACCTGTTTTTATAAGGCCTTTAACTGCCATCTGGAGACATGCAACGTTCCCCGGTGCAGCTTCAATATCGGATATGTGCAGCCTGCATTGCTACGTGGGACGGTTTCTCCGGCTTTTTGACACACAATTAGGAGGCAGGGCCTGCTTCACATGTTGTCTTCTCCTGCAGTGTGTGTTCACTGGGAGAGAGCCGGAGATAGCAGCTTGCCAGCACTTGCAGCAAAGCCTGTAGCAATACCAAATTTTGTTTTCTTCTTTTCTTTCTTTCTTTTTAAATAGAGGGTGTGTTGACTTATTTTGAAAGCAGCTGTACAAAAATAAATTACGAATAATGAATTAATGAATTATACCCATGCGATCATGAAGTCCAGGCTGACGTACAATTCATTTGAAAGAAGATAAATGTAAAGTTGTTTTCTCTCTCCTGTTATTTCCATGCAATAAGGATGAGAAGAACCAGATGATGACCACAAACGTTTGGGTCAAGCAAGTATGTAATAATATAGATGGAGATAAAACACAAACTAAATACTCAGTCCAATCTAAAGCCGCAGTACATACATTTGATTGATGTTTTCCGACAGGAATGGAACGATTACAAACTCCGCTGGAAGCCGGAGGAATACGAAAATGTCACCTCCATCCGTATTCCCTCAGAGATCATCTGGAGGCCCGATATTGTCCTCTACAACAAGTAAGGATCTGTGTCAATAGCTTGTTTTCATGTGAGGAAACTGTAAGAGACTCTGGGTTCTCAAATATTTCCACATTCAAGGCAGAACTAATCGCAAAGCAGCCAATGTTCACGTTGTGATGATTTAATTCCAACAGACTGGAGGGGACACTTGAAGATTCAGCTGTTGTGCCTAACCTGTGCCAATGTCGTAAAGTAATTTAGCTAAAATAAATGTGAACAAGGTCAGCCTTAATGGATGTGGTTATAAAAACAGCTCGCTACATGTTACAAAGCAATACATTAGCCTGGGAATTAGAAGATGTAACATAATTGGATGTGTTTCAAGGGGCCAGTAAAATGCATCCCCAAGTATTTATGTCACTTCAAATAAGGGAAATCATCTCAAACTAAAAAAACTAGCACGACAGATAAATTTGCGTCATGATAGAAACCAGATTTTGCTTTCTCAGAATGAAATATCTAAGGCTCTGTCATTTATTTGTAGGAATTAAGAGGGCAAGGCAGGGCAACTTTATTTTTAAAGCACATTTTGTGCACAGGGTATTTCTCTAACTGGAAGTCATTGGTTTTATTATCAACAATGGCATCTTTTGGTAAAATTGTGCTTAATGCCGCTGTTCCCTTTAGTCAGCGGTTAAAAATGGTCAACTTACGACCTTTTTCCAACCGAGAACAAATTACCAAACGTAATCCTGAGTTAGATGTGGTTGAAAACAATACAATGTGGATTTAATGGTATTGCAATGCAACTCTTGATGGAGGTAAAAGTGTTAAGTACATTTTTTTGTTCCACTTTTTCCCCCTCTCACACCACCGTTCTTGTATGTACAGCGCTGATGGCGACTTCGCGGTGACCCACCTCACAAAGGCACATCTGTTCTACGACGGCCGGATAAAATGGATGCCACCGGCCATCTACAAGTCCTCGTGCAGCATAGATGTCACCTTCTTCCCTTTTGACCAGCAGAGCTGTAAGATGAAGTTTGGCTCGTGGACCTACGACCGTGCCAAGATCGACCTCATCAGCATGGCCAGCGACGTGGACCAGATGGACTACTGGGAGAGCGGCGAGTGGGTCATCATGAATGCAGTGGGCAAGTACAACACCAAGAAGTACGAGTGCTGCACGGAGATCTACTCAGACATCACCTACTACTTCATTATCCGGAGGCTTCCACTGTTCTACACCATCAACCTCATCATCCCCTGTCTTCTTATCTCCTGCTTGACCGTGCTGGTGTTTTATTTGCCATCACAATGTGGAGAGAAGATCACCTTGTGCATCTCAGTGTTGCTGTCCCTGACAGTGTTCCTCCTGCTGATCACAGAGATTATACCGTCGACATCGCTGGTGATTCCGCTGATTGGGGAATATCTGTTGTTCACCATGGTCTTCGTGACACTCTCCATCGTTATCACCGTCTTTGTTCTGAACGTACATCACCGGTCGCCACAAACCCATGGCATGCCTCAATGGGTGCGGAGAGTATTCTTGGACATGGTGCCGCGCGTCCTCTTCATGAAGCGTCCGCCGGGCACAGCCAAGCAGCACTGCAAGAAGCTCATCGAGATGATGCACCGGCCGACCACCATATCGGCAACGGGCAACTCGCTGGCCTATTGGACGGGGTTGGAGACGGGGCTGAGACAGATGTGCGAGGTGGAGACCGCTCTCCCAAAGACTCCATCCGACAGTCCAAGCGTCCTCGTCTGCTCGCCCTCTCCACCCTCTTCCCCTCTTGAGGACCGCAACGGGAATGATCACCCACTGAAGGCCAACATCTTCTGCCGGACCACATCTGGTCAGTATTCAGTTCTCTCCGAGAAGCAACCCCCACGGGGGCACAGCTCCACGGCCTCGTCTGCTTCGCAATTGTCCTTGCCCCCGTCTTTGCCAATGGGTCCACTCCACAGCCTTTCCAAGGAAAAAACAAATACGCTGGCCCCAAATGGCCGCTCCCTCAGCGCGGAGCAAATGTGTGACCAACAGAGGGAGCTCCCTCTGAGAGCCGGGCACCGGTGTCGCTCCCGCAGTTTCCAGTACTGCTGTCTGCACGATGAAGGGCCTGGGCTCATGGCAATCGCCGGGTGGGTGAAGAAACAAGCCCCGACTGATCACCCGGCAGGAACCATCACGGGGGAGTCAACTAAAGACGCGAGTACCCAACAGGACACCATTATTCCAACTATTTCCCCAGCTGTGCAACGGGCCATAGAGGGAGTTCAATACGTTGCCGATCATCTCAGGGCAGAGGATGCAGATTTCTCGGTGAGTTGAACCAATACCTTTTTTAAATAATCAGTAAAACCTTGGTAAATGACATAATAGTATCTAAATATCCATGTAGTGTTCATAAAAAAGAGCTCCTTATGGCTCAATATGGCTTCAATGAGTTTGTCAGATTACATTTTGTTGTATACAAGTACACTCCCCAAGGAAAAATATCAGTAATCATCTATGGAAATTCTCAGTGTACAAGCATAATTACTTGCATTACACAATTTAGTTTCCCAGAGCGAAGGAGCATCAGACAAGTGACAGTTTAATGAGACTTTACCTCACGTCGACCATGTGTCATACTGCTGTAAAAAAGTTACCCAGCTCAAAAAGCAAAACACTTTTTTTTAAGTATACGGTACAGCACTGATTCAGTGATAATTGCTAAGTCGCTTGCGAAAGAATGAAAGCTGTCTCTGTTCGAAAATGTTGGAAAATGTGTTCAATTATTCTAAAATAAAATAAATTAAAAAAGGATCCATTGACACCAGTCATTGTCAGGACTACAATGTACTTTCTATCTCAACCCAGAAAAGCCCCGTCTTTGGCACAATGGGACCTCAGTAATTTGACCTTGAATATTTCATAAGAGAGACGAGCAAGAATTGACTGACATTTAGGCGATAGCCGCCTCATAATGAAAAAACCAACCATTCGAGAGAAATCAATGAAGGGTGAAAACTGACAGCTGGTAAAAAGAAAGGTGGTGTGAAATGTTGAAATGCCCCCCTCTGCTGTGTCTCTTCTCTGCTAGGTGAAAGAAGACTGGAAGTATGTGGCCATGGTCATCGACAGGATATTCCTCTGGATGTTTGTGCTGGTGTGTATACTGGGATCTGTGGGACTCTTTCTTCCTCCTTGGCTGGCTGGAATGATCTAGAATCTCACCGATACAAACACTTACAGAACACTGTCTTATCTCTTTAAAAAAAGGATGGTTTATCGTTTCTTTATTTTTACAAAGGTACCCAGGTTATCAAAAGGCCACTTGCGGAGAAACAAGATGAAATATCTCTTATTGATTCTATTGAGCGTATACATTTTTTATGAGGGCAAAAGGCCAACAGCGAAAAAAGTCCTTCCGTACCACTCTATTTTGACATTGAGCGTTATAACCCACGCTATAACCATTACAAAAAAACAAGACTAACAAACAAACAAAACAAAGAAAACACCACAGAAAAAGCAAGACTCAGGAAAACCTTTTTTTGTGAGAACGTAAAATGGTATACGGTTGGGTTTGAACCTCAATTTCAACGTTCCTGCTACAATGTCAATGTAAAATATTCAAGTTTCAGTGCGACCTGATTGGGAGTTGTGCGTGTTTGTTCAGGTGTGATGTTTTGTGTTACAGTGACCACTGCTTAGGTAAGGCACATACAGCTCTGTGATTTTCTAATCCTAGCGGTTAAATCTACACGTCATTCACTATTTCTTTTGTTGCTACCACAGCACTTTGGTCTTAACAGGGAGGACTTTAAAGTCCCTCTCTCCGGTCATGCATAGCCCTTCCTCCTCCTCAACCAGACAATTGTTTTATATTGCTTGATAAAGGAGTGCAATAGGACTGGAATGAGTGGCCTAATTTCATTTTTCTTCTTTTTGTTGTTGTTGTCCAGCATGACTTTCAAGATCATAATAATTCATTGTAGGAATTTATATTTAAAGTTTAAGGATAATATCAATAAATAACTGCCACAATATTCTTTTGGAGACATTTGTATTATTCTCTGGAATAAAGAAAACCAGCCTCCAAGCTGTATTTTACGATGTATAGCATGCAACACAGTCACGACAGGGCAGGAAATGGAATTGCTTTCAAAGTGCTGGAAAAAAAAGCTGTTCTTGACGAGTTGAAGGTTTCCGGCAGCGGCGGACAGAGGAAGGAGTGAAAGGCTGATGGTGAAATCATTTCTGAATATTTCTGACAAAAGAGAAACGCATCTCGAGCGATGCCAACGAGCAGAGAAGTGTTGATGGGAAATGTTTAATCATTACATTAGGGGAAGATACCATTCCCCAAGGTGTTACATATTTTGACAATAGAAATGTGGCCCAACATTTACCATACATTGCAGAGTATTATTGTTAATATTATTATTGCATATATGAGGCTGAATTTATTATGGAAAAGCTCCAAACTTTCCTTAATAAGATTTTGCTCATTTAGATTTAGTGCTTGACTTTTGCTGCTTTGCTTAATTCAAATTTTTAATATCTGCAACAGCTGAAAATGAACAGATGATGAGACCATTGGTTCTGTACAAACTGTTAAAACTATTAAGGAAAGGTTAATTGTGCTGCCGTACATTGACACAAATTATCAGATATAATATTATAATGGAATTATAAAATGGAAATTGCCGTGCTGTTTTATGTCTCATAAGTTGTTGCAGCAATGTTCGGA
The DNA here is from genome assembly GCA_023566465.1 of Cottus gobio. Taxonomy (NCBI): domain Eukaryota; kingdom Metazoa; phylum Chordata; class Actinopteri; order Perciformes; family Cottidae; genus Cottus; species Cottus gobio. The sequence continues at coordinate 22,499,564 of CM042215.1, forward strand.
TTGATTCGAATTATTACACATATTACATATTTGGAGCTAAATTTATCAATGTTTTTTTACTTGTTGATCAATATGATGAAATATTCCTCCAAAATACCACATCTAGACACCAAGACCTTGAGGAACACCACAGAAAAATCCATGCCATGATTTGGATTTAAAAACTTTTGACATTTGGAGATTTCTGTAAGAATTGCATTTTTTCGCGATTGAATGTCAAGTGCTTCTGTCTGGAAACCTCTGTGAACCCCTTTATTGTGACTATACCTAGGAAAGCCTCACATCCTCTGAATGCCACGGCGCTCTAGTTTGTGGATGTAAAAATACCACATTTATACTGAATACTTACAACTGCAGGGTTTTTGCCCCAAACTGTATGTGATTATCATAACGTGTCTGTCAGGGGGAGGCTCAAAATGGCCATGCAAGTTTTCCGTTGCCAGAATTTAGTCTAAAATGTGTTTTCAGCCCCTTTACCAGCGCTAGCATGCCATGGTACCAATGAGGTTGTTTGGTTCCACATAACAGCATCTTCGCTCTAGCTTCAATACAGCGGATTGTTTTTGTATTTTTGAATTGTTCATGTGAAAAAAAGCATTAAATTCCCGTTCACAGCAAGTCATCGCCTCTTGTCCACTTTGATCCTGTTCCCATACCCATACATCCATCTGCATTCTGCTGCTCCACATCAGGAAAATCCCCGATTAGATTAGATTTAAAAAGCATGTAACATTACACCTGAATGCCCAAAGTGATGACCTTCAGCCAATAAACTATTATATTTCCACTGGCTCAGCAGATCGACCATTGATCATTATGTAAAAACAAAAAAATGAAAATTGCAATCAAGCACAATAAGGAAAGACAGCACTTTAACAAGGTGATGTATACCTGCAGAGCCGTGTATTTATTCATTGAATCCAGCACGCAATTTGCAGAAAAAAAGGCTGGATGATGGTCTGAAATACAAAGTAGCTTGGTTGCAACTTTAAAGGAGTTAAAAGCTTTATAAAAACATAAGAAAATTAGCTTAAGTTAATTTCCATTATATGATAAGACGTTTTCAACAGGGTATTTCATATGCAAAATTTGGGTATTATTAATATTATATTATATATTATTGTGCACAGGCAAATTATCATTGCCACGCAAGTACGCAAAGCTGTTATTCAAGTCTAAATGTCATTTTGTTACATTAACCTTGATTCAAAAGTGAGACCTCCAATGCTAATTTCAATTATTGGGATTGTCTTTGCAGATACATGCAAGGACTTTGATAATTAATTTCGACAAGGAGACATGCTTTAATTTATTAGATGAACATGATGGTTATATCCCTAATATACTGTTAGTTATGGATGCATGTACTGTATGCATGTTAGCACGTGTACATGCGTACTAGTTCTCATCCCCCAGCTGATTCATTATAACAGGAGAACCCTGTAGAGGATACGGACACACATGTCTGCTATCTCCCACACATGAGACGATGGTAAACGTCTGAGGATAAACCCAACAGCTACCAGGCAAAAAGAGTTGCTGATCCAAGTAGAAAGTGAAATAAAGGAGCAGCATTGTTTTGTGTGTTGCAGGTTAGAGGCAGTTAGCCCTGATGTTACAGGACAGGATTACCAATACAAATCATCTCACAACACAATCCCACAAAACATAGTTTGCTTGCAATGAACTGCTCTCAGGCCTGGTTCTTTGGTTCCATAGGGACTGAACCACATCGCAGAACTGCCATCAGTGTGAGGAGTTTGCTCAGACGCTATGATGGATACAATACAGACAGATTTCTGCCCAATACAGCTGACAAGTCTAATGAGTGGACCTAATTATGGTTGTTTTATCAAATTATTTGTAAGGTCTGTACTTGAAATACTGATGTCAAGCAGGTATACTATTTCCCATGTAGTGGCAGCGGCTCCTGGGAAAGTCCTGGGATCCCCACAGTCACGAGGCTTCATCCTCTGGGGAACATGAACGCTCCAGACTAAATGCCATGGCAGCCGTTGAGGTATTCCAGTGTGGACCGAAGCGGTGTCAGACTGACATGCCACGCCGCTCACGTGGCTAAAAATGGATGAAATATAAAAAGCGATCGGAGAGAAGTGGCTAGAAGAAACACTAGAAAGCCCAACCCGCTATCCTCATTCACAGGTCAGCCCCCTGTAACCTGGCAACCCTCGGCACCGGACAGCCTAAAGTGAATTCCTGAGTAAAACATCTGTCAAGGTGGCCTTCCAATCAATTTTCCCATCACATCTCCGTAATCACATAATCCGGGCCCTGATAAGTGCCGATTAGCAGAGAAAACTCCCCTAATAGGCCCGTCTGAATCCACACACGAGGCAGACGGCCGCAGGAGTGTGCATGGCATACAGACGGCCGGGTTTGACAAAACACACACACACACACACACACACACACACACACACACACACACACACACACACACACACACACACACACACACACACACACACACACACACACACACACACACACACTGTTGGCTGTGCGGTGATACCGCCAGGGACCCGTAAATGGGGTAAAGTGTGAAGCACAGACCCTCGAGGGATCCCATTAAGTCGATGTACGGGCTGCATTTCTGCCGCCCCCCGTCCCCCTACCAACGATCAGCATTTTCAGCGTGATCCCTCCAGTCACCGGCAATGTAAAAGTGCTGCCACTCATCAGACCGGAGTGCGAGCGGGACTTCCCTCAGGATACCGAGGGTGTGTGTGTGTGTGTGTGTGTGTGTGTGTGTGTGTGTGTTGCCCTCTGGTCCGCCGGAGTCCATCCAGAGACTTGAAGGAGGGATTACAGAGTGCACTGTATCTCCCAGCTGATTGCTTTAACATGAGGTATTTGCTATCTCTCTCCCCTGAGGGGACAATGCGAACGCCGGGACTTGCTGATGGTCGCCAGTTTCTCAAGCCGTCTTTCGTGGATTCAGGGTCACACTAAACTTTCAATTCCAGCCCGACTGATTCTTTTGGAACGCCTTTATAAAAAGAACATGTGCGGCAAATTCAGTGGTTTTGCGTTTCATGCTGTATTCACATTAGAAAGGAGCTCATCTACAGCGATCTAACATCTTAACTTAAACCTTTACTTGCGAGTGTGGAAGCCAGCGAGGCGGACGCAGCCACTGCTCAACCCATCAGCCGCCTACAGGCAATGTGTGTCGGATCAACGAGCAGACAAGGTGCTCTCCAAATTCATTATTTAATAGAGAGGTTATGGTCGTAGCTTCAAAGACCGGTAAGAGGCGTGGGCGTATGGAGGGGCTTTACTTCAGAACTGTGTAAAGGTCTCCCAACTCCCGAGGTTGTAATTTAAAAGTAAGACAGAGATCCGAGCAACGGTATACTGCCTCTGGCTAGAATTATTGAAACCTCTCGCTGAAAAAGTACAACAGAAGAGCACATTAAAGATTCGGTAGTAAAGAAACACACAAAGAAAACAAAGAAAAAACATACACAGCCGGTTCTTCAAACACAGGGGTTTTAGTGTGGATGAAGAAAAGTACACAAAATGCTCATCACAAATAAAATTTTGTTTAGAACGATATTGTGAAGCGTTCAATTAGAAACCCAACAACTGTTCTCAACAAAATAAACTGCTCAGTCCAGTAACGAGAAGCAGAAATGATGATCAGCAAACGCTGCGTTCTGCATAAAATGGCCATCTCAGCTCGAAGTCGAATCCATGATGCCGGTGAGCAATAATGCAAAACAAATGAAATATAGCACAAAAAAAAAACTTAACAGGCAAAAGTTCATTTCAGGCAGGCAGTGCTTCCCTCTGTCCTCCGAGTCTTTGGAGAGAACGGCTCTTAAAACTCAGTCATCTTCTTGTGCGTGTCGGCCTTCCTGTTCTCTCGCTGGACGGACAGCTCCGTGGCTTTCTGCTGGGCCAGCAGCCGGCGGGCCGCTGACAGCTTCTCTTCCAGCTGCTTCACTCTGGAGGAGTCCCTTTGCACACACAAATAACCAATAGATTAGGACGTAGGGGGAGACGGGTTTTATATGCACTTTGCAGAATAGGCTAATCTCCCATTTTTGCACCTTATTTATAGTTTAACTCCCACAAGTCATCTCGACATAGCAACTAAAGTGCTCATATTTTACAATGAAATACAGTTATGCAATTTGTGTACGTGTATGGGACTGCTAATGGCAAATGGACTGTACTTGTAAAGCACTTTTATAGTCTATAGACCAGTCTCACCCATTCACATCCCTTTACATATACAATAAATAATAATTTTAATAAGAATATGAATAATTAAATAAGAATAAAAACAGCCCTTCACACACTGATGGCAGGGGCTACCATACAGGGTGCCAACCCGCGCATCAGGACCATCTAATCATGTATACCCATTCATACACCACAGGAACAGTCTACGGGAGCCTTTAAGGGTTGAGTGTCTTGCCCAGGGACACATTGACATGGACCAGCGGATCCGGGGATCGAACCGCTGATCCTCTTATTGAAGGACGACCCTGCTCTACCGCTGAGCCAGTCATGACACGCTATAGCTGCTTTTTAATGGACTCTTGTGTCCGTACTCTCCAAGGAGACAGTTTACACATATAGAAATGTATAATAAAACAATAAAACACAGGAGTCGGTACTGACCTGCCCGTCTGCCTGCCGAGGGTCTCAGTCAGTTTCTGGATCTCCCTCTCGGTCTGGGACACCCTCTCCGAAGCTTGGAACAGCTTCACATTCAGAGTCCTCTTGGTGCTTTTCCCCCCCCTGTAAGCCTCCACCCCCGTCGCTGCCAACGCCGGCGCAGCAGCAGCAGCTCCCTCCTCGGCGGGACCGATGCTCTTGCCTTCCAGCTTCTGGTTGAGAAAGTCAAAGACGGTACGGCGCCCTGCGGCGGTGACCCGAGGCTTCCTGCGTCTTTTTCGGCGGCCCGTCTGCGTGCCGTCCTGGGCGACCTTGCTCTGGGTGCGTCGCTGGGTGAGCTCGGCACACTGGTCCAGAGACCTGCGTTTGGGCAGGACCACTGCCATGACTGGCTCCACTCGACCCTCCTGCGTCTTTCCTAAGCCTGAGAAAAACAAAAGCGATCGAGTGAGGGAGAGGAACTCGTGCACTCGACAGGGCAGAGCGTTTGCCTAACAAACACCTGGCAACACAATGCACAATTTATTGAAACTACAGTTAGGTTATACTTTTATGAATATTTCATATGTTACATCTGCTTTTTATTGACTCTTGTTGGCCTCTAGTGTCTTGTCAAACGATGGCACCCAGCTTATTACTTTTAACCGTTGGATATTTTATTTTGTGACCCATGATCGGAACTTGTATGTCATCAATATGAATGTTCTTTTGATCCTCTGCATCGCCATAAAGAAGTATGAATGCGAAGAGACGGTTATAATGTCACTCAACAAAAGGGAGCTGTAATTCCAGTGTCTGGGTACTCCTTGTATTGCAATATTATGGATTTTTTTCCCCTTCTATTTAGTTGCAGCTGGCATCCACAGTGCAGCGCACAGGGACAACTCAAGTTCTAAGGCTAAATGCTTTGGTCAAGGGCAGAGGCGGAAGGGCTTTGTAAATCAAGCATGCATGTGTCTGGGTCAGGAGAAAACTTGAACGTTCTTACTATAGGATGACAACACAACTGAGGCACTATGCTTGTGCGACAAAAAAAAAAAAAAACTGTAAACTGATGTGTCATATGGGCCCGAGCACCGACCTCAGTGCAACTACCCTGTTGAAATGCAAGGAAATACTAGTTTTGCAGATTCACCTACATGTATTAAATTTGGGAGGCATATGTAAAAAATAAAAAATAAAAGCCTCTTTACGTTAACCGTAAACCAAACAGGAAGTCGAACATTTTTCATTTAATATACACTTTCAGGCAATTGTTCGCCTTTTTACAAGCACTGTACTTTAAATAAATTCTCAAATAGTTTCAATCAGATCAACTTCTAATTTGGTTAGTACAATCTAAATACAACAACAAAGACTTTGCAATCAAAAGTTGTCAAACTTTTCTGTTTTTGCGCAACACTGTTGCCGTGGCGTGGTGGAAGAAACAAGCCTGTGTAGGACAAACGCTTTATATATATATATATATACACACATGCTCTCATCTTTCCCAGGCAAACATTGTGACTTCAGAACCTAACATGTGGTAAATGTTGTGCACTACACTTACCTTTCCCATATTCATAGCCCATTTTCAGCATAAGCTTGGATCCAATGCCTCTGGTATGTGCCTCCCAGCCACCAAAATGACCACTGTTTGTGGTGTCTGTGGATTCTCCAGCTATGTCCATAACTGTTGGGTAGCAAGTGAAAATAAAACGGTCAGTTACTCCATCAAACAAATTAAAATGTTAAAATTTCTTCTGGGAAGTAGAATGGAATACTAGGCTAATAACGGGAGGAGGGTTATAATTCGCCTCCGCGATTTTATGAAAATACACCCAAGTCAAATTTTGATCTTCTGCAAGATTTCTAAGACAACCTCATGTTTTGATTGACAGTAGTATGGCAACACATAATTCATAGACACCTTTTGCAAAAGCCCTGTCATATCCATCTCCAATGTCGTCCAGGTCAGAGTCAGAGGAGAGCGGGTCGTCATCTCTCAAAGGTGGGATAATGCAGTCGGCCTCGACCGCAACATCTTTCAGCAGCGCCGAGTCAAACTTCACAGTGTAGAAACCACTGTCAATATCTGCATTGAGAGAAAACATTTTAGTCAGTATTATGATTGCTTTGACAACATTTTTGTTTCGCCAAAACTGCCAACGCTTACTCTAAAATAATACATTGTCAAAAAACTGTCCCTCTGAGCAGAATACCTTTGATTTTGGCTGGGTACCAGATGCCGTCCTCGTGTCGAGTCAAGCAGGAGGAGCCTTCTTCGAGATTACTGAGGTCAAACTCGAGGAACTCTCTGAGTTCTGATACATACACCACCTCGCCGTGGGAAAACCTTAAAAAACATTTTCAAAAGGAAAAGGGAAACATATGTGAGCTCAAGTGTATTATACAGTAAGTAATGGAGGGATTCAACCAACACGGCCTATTGAAGCTCATACTGGACTAGAAAACACTGTTTAATTCTAATCCGAGCTCAAATCCACAGAGCTAGCCTTTAGACATGGGTCACCAAAAAATTTGCAGATCAATAGGGTAACAATCCAATTATTAGATTAAAAAGTGCAAAGAAAACCAAATTTCACAGCACTGTTTATTTTTAGTTGTCTATTGCTATGGCCAGCCTGCATCATGTGGACAACGGGTGACACTTGCTGGATAATATCTGCTATTACAAAGAAGGCCATTAAACATACAGCAATCTTTTACATGTGCAACTGTAAAAAAAAATACATATAAATACAGGTACTTTACCTGCAATTCTCCAGGAAGCGGCATTTGTCCTCCAGGAAGTATGGACAGGGCTTCATAGACTTCTGAGTTGGGTAGACATAGAGCACTCTTACTTGTGCCTCTTCTCCATCCGACGGTTCTGCCCCCACCACCATGGCATTGTGATACTCCAGTGTCCCCCATGTTGTCCGGTAGGGTGCTTTTACTTTGGTGCCACTGAGTACATCTTCTTCCGCCTCCTCTTCCACCTCTTCATCGTCATCATACTCCACCCCACCTTGCTCCCTATTGTCTCGATATGCAGGATCAGAGCTACTCCCTGATGACTCCCCGAGTTTGGAGTAGAAGGCCGCCATCTCACCGTCCAATCCGCCATTCGTGTTGGCTGCTGCCTCAGGGACGTTCGCCCACAGTCCATCGCCGCCCTCGAGGCTGGCCAGAAGCTGGCTCTTTTTGACAGATACCAAGCTGGACTCTGTGAGCTCTATCAGCTGACAGAGGTCGTCTTTCAGTTTGAGCAGGTCGGACTGCTGGGAAGGGTCCAGGCCAGCTGACAGGGCTGACTCCACCTGCTGCAACTGGGCACTATAGGCACTGATGGCTGCCTCAAGGGTTTCTTCATCCATGCTGACTCTTGGCACAGGGCGGGGCAGGAATGGACAGCATCAAGCCCCTCCCACCCCCCACAAGACACCTGAGGAAACAGGAAAATGGTTAATTTGAAGTGGAGTCAAGGGAAGACACTTCAGCAGGTTGAGGAGAGAAACTGATTGAGCTGCACTCCTGCAAACATCACATTATCCTTTTCTCATCACACAGGAATACAATGTATCCTTTGCACGTCATACTTCAGTGAATTATCGCTTTGTAAGAGAGACTCAGTAAAGTGGTAGACTGGATTTGGAAGGACATCGTAAAAAGAAGACGCTTGTGATCAATGATTTAGGCAATAACGTCACGTTACCACTGAATCAACGCGGTCACATGCTGTGCTTTAACGCTACTGTAATAGGAACTCACGTTAACGTGACTTCCTACACTGACGGTATGTTGTGGGAGCTTTTCCCTAAGAGTAATACAGCCCCCCTATCTATCGTATTTAGGCCACATATTTAACACAGCTTCGCGTCAATAACCCAGCTTTATATCAGAGCTAGTTTCAGCTAAATGTTAGCCGTATTTAAGCTAACTTTAACAACTGGTTATGATAACTCAAGCGTTACCTTCCTAATTAGCCGAGCGGGCTGACCTCCACTGCACCCACGGAAAAAGAGACTGCCATGAAAAGGTGTGCTCTGTTGAGAAATTAGCTAATTCAAAATAAATGCTAAATCCTCCAGGTCGAACACCACAGTAACCGGTTTAGTATCAAGCTAGCAGACAATAATGAACAGTAGATCCACGTCTACGTCTCTTTCTTCAAAATAAAACAAATGTATTCTCTGACTGTAGACATATACATTTACTATAAATTATATATGTATATGATTCGGAAAACTACTCACGGTACTCCTAGTGTTGAACTAGTGTCTGAACAAATAAATCCGTATTATCTCTGATACAAACGATTGCACTGTTTTGTTTTACGATTTTAAGTATGAAACCGCTAACTTGAATATACAATTCAAGGTCACAGTTCTCCGTTAACGTTGCAAGTTTCACACACGATGAAAGCACTATTCATTATGGTTTTTATTTTTTTCAATGTAAAAACTTGACGTTCTCTTATTTTGAAGATGCATCTCCAAAAGCCGGAAGTCTTAGTTTGACCTACGGTGAATGTGCGCGCCGTCGACGCAGAATCATGACGTCCCCTCGAGCTAGTATTCGGCAACTTCACCAGAGTTTGATATTATATTTTTACATTTAAAATGAAACCTCTTCAACGGACGTATTGCTCCGCTCAGCGGGTCCACGTTACATAACTCACGTGAAGGTAGGCCACCGGTTTGTTGGCGCCAAAACCCCCAGCTTTAGCTTCAGCAGCATGCTCGTTGCTGTCAGCTAGCTAACTAACTAGTTTAGCTCATAACTTTGACTAACTTAACGTTACATCCATGCTATAACCTAAACGTAAGATGTTGTTCTTGCTACTGCATCGACATACTGTCCCCGTGTGTCTGTTTCCCATCTTAACTCACGTTTCAACGTTGTCACAAATAATAAGCCCCTCAAAACACCGTTGCACATAAAGCAGCTAGCTAGCTTAATACTGGTTGGTACAACAAACTTAACGTCAGCTCCAGAAAGGAGTCTCGGGCAATACAACAACAAAAAACACCATCAAAAAACAATAATGCTGGCATGCTGTTCAGTACGTTACAATGAACTCCCTCCTTCAACTCTGTTGACATTTAAGAAGCAGCTTCAGTGTTTACCTCACTAGTAAGTGATGCCAGAGGGAGTGTCAACAATCAGACATGATACGGTTTATTATCTTAACCATTGGCTCTCTGATCCTGCGGGTTTTTTCATATACAATGACGTTTTTTTGTTTACCTGCCAAGAGCAGCAAGGTGAATAATATTGCAAGTGCCACTGTTGGACAAATTGTAATAACCTTTTCATCAGATCAAATCACTCATACATTAAATATCTCATAAAAAAAGTTACTTGCTAACATGTCAAGTGGCCGGTACAGATTTAATCTCAAATTCAAAACGTAAAATATTTACGTACTTGAAAAGTCTTGCGTTTTTATTTATCTCGTTCTCACAGTTCTTCAGCGCCACCCCCTCACTGAAGAGGCCCTCTGCTGTCATGCCGCCAATCATGGCTCAGATCAGTGATCCCAAGATCGCATTTGCCTTTCTGCGCCCGGCCTGTGTCCTCCTCACCCGAGCTCCCACCGTGACCAACGTGGAGGCGCTGAGCGGCCAGGTGAAAGAAGTTGACGATGCCACACTGCAGCAGCTCCAGGAGTACGTACTCTTCCCACTTCGCTTTGTCCTCAAGGTCCCCGGGCCCAAGAATGAAAAACTGGTGCAAGCTGTAGTTGAGGCAGTGAGCCACATCCTCGAGAACACCTGTGTCCAGAGCTGGGAGACCCTCCGCGACCTCCTCTCTGAGCTTTGCCTGTGCCTGTCCTCGCCAACCGATCCTGGGAAATCCGCAGACACGTCGGAGGAGCTGAAATCGGCTGTGCTGAGGTGCCTGGACGCGCTGCTTCATGCCGCTTACGGCGATATAGTCTTCAAACTCTTTGAACCGATTATGCTGCCCGGACTGGGAGCTGCCATATCGTTGCTGCTTTACTTAGCAGAGAAGGAGAAATCTCGAGATGTACAGGCAGCAGCACTGAAGTGCCTCCGGTCGTTGACTCTGCAGTGTGACTGCACTCAGGAGCATGTGGTCCCGTCCTCCTCCGAGAGATGCACGATAGGCAGCACCATGGCTTCATTCCTACCTGGGATCACTGTGGCCGTAGCCCGGATCATTACAGGAGATCTGAGGCAAGGCCATGCAGTCACAATTGGGGCCATCAAGGTAACATTCATTCATAATAGTAAATATATCTTCAAATCGTTTAACCGCTGCATAACTTGTTACAAGCTGTTCATTGTGTAACTGGTGACATCTCTCTGGTTTGTGTCCGGTCCTGTGTTGCACTGTGTTCATTTTGACTACATTCCACATGTTAATTATATTAACTATTAGCTATTTTAATACAGAACAAGTTTGTTAGAATTCTTATTACGGTATGTATAATTCAAACTGCAACAAAGGATTAATTTTAGAGCTGCAAAGATTAGTGGATAAACAGATTAGTCAATCATCAGAAAATGAATCTGCAACTTTCAGTAATTTGTCTAAGTTTATTTTCATGCAGAAATGCCAACCATTTAACGATTTCAGCTTCCTTAAATGTGAATATTTGTTGATTTTTTTGTCTTTAAGAAAGTTGTGATGGACATTTTCCAAAATGTTCTGATGAGTTATATACAATGAATTGATGTAATACAGAAGATAATCCGCAGATGAATAGAAAATTTAAAAAGTGCATTTAGTACTGTGTAGGTTTCCGCCAGGTGTGTCTCAAATGACAACAACTGTAACGTGTGATTGAATAATAATAATATTTTAATTTTATATAGCGCTTTTCAAGCCACTCAAAGATGCTATACATACAACTAAAGTAGAAAGGGAACGGGAGCAGGGGTTAGCAGGTAAAGGGTAAAGAGCAGGGGTTAGCAGGTAAAGGGTAAAGAGCAGGGGTTAGCAGGTAAAGGCAAGCTTGAAGAAGTGGGTTTTTAGAGCTTTCTTAAATAAAGATAGGATGAGCCTGACGGATGTGGATGGGAGGGCGTTCCAGAGGGGGGGTGCAGCAGCTGAGAAGGCCCGGTCATCCCAGGTCCGGCTCTTGGTCCTGATGGTCTTCAGAGTGTTCGCATCGGCCGACCTGAGGCAACGAGTTGGGGCATCAAGGGGGAGGAGGTCTGAAAGGTAGGGAGGGGCCCGATTGTTTAGGGCTTTGTAGGTGGTGAGCAACATTTTAAAGTCAATCCTGTATTTGACCGGGAGCCAGTGGAGGTTGGGTAGGACCGGGGTGATATGTTCATAGTGCTGGGTGGAGGTGAGCAGATGGGCAGCAGAGTTCTGAACATATTGGAGTTTGTTGATAATTTAGTTGGGAGAGCCGTAGAGGATGCTGTTGCAGTAATCAAGTCTGGAGGTTATGAGGGCATGGATGAGAATTTCGTTGGTGGCAGCGGGTCGGAGGCGTGCAATGTTCCTGAGGTGAAAGAAGGCAGTTTTGGTGATGTGGTTGGCATGGGGTAGGAAAGAAAGGGTGGGGTCAAGAATGATACAGAGTTTGCGGATCTGGGTGGAGGGGATGGCGATGGAGCCATCAAAGTTCAGAGAGACGGTCTATGAATGAATACAAAGTGAAAACATGTCCTGCCATCAACCAGGACACAGAGAAAAAAAAAAAAAAAACAGCTTATCACGCCAAGCCAAATTTATAGCAAGTATACTGTCCTGTGTTTAGATTTGACCTCTAATATGGTATACATTGTTATACAGTAGGTGCAAGTTGATGGCAAGCTAATCACATATAAAAGAGCAAAAAACCAACTGTTAAAAAAAGTGATCTTATCCTCGTACAAATGTAATGCAATGATTTCTTCATGCAGCACAATCATAGTTTTTTGTCCTTCAGGTTTGGTCCAGGACCGTGGGGCTTGTCATGGAAGACGCCCAGATTCAGGCCGCCGAGCCCGGGAAGACTCCCTCTGCAGACCTGGGGAGAATCGCACAGCTGATGGTCCACCGGACACAAGCGTGGGCGGAAAGCACGGCAGGGAAACTGTCTGTTCTCCTGAGGAAGATCATCTCCTGCACCTCGTCTCACCAGCACTGGAGGGTTCGACTGGAGATGGTGGAGCTGGACGACCACCTGCTGGCCAGGTGTAGCCAGTCACTGGGAGAGTGTGTGGGCCCGCTGCTGGAAGCACTGGTGGGAGCGGTCAATGACGAGGATCCCAGAGTCAGAAAGAGGTTTGATTTGCACTTCTGCGAGGAGACACTACGAGATCCCAGACAACGCGTTGGCAAGGCGTTAAATTAAACTCCTCTCCTGTCCCCCGGCCTCTCCTCTAGGTGTGAAGTTGTTCTCAGCGAGGTATCGCAGAGGAGTCAGAGGCGTAGCAGCGGCGGCAGTGATATTACCAGTAAAAGTAGCAGCAGTGCTCAGACCTTCACTGATGTGCTTTCGGAGAATCTCCACTCTTTGGCCACCTCCCTGCCCAGACTGATGAGGACCTCCGACGACCAGAAGAAGCTGTTCGTCCTCAACGTGTTCCTGGGTTATCTGAAAGTCCTGGGACCACTGGTCTCCGCAGTGCTGAACTCGGCCGTGCACCTCGAGCGGATTTCCAAAGCCTTGATGCAGGTGATCTGTCAGCCGTCAGGTTATACTTCATATTCTGTTTGATGGGAATCGGGAAGAAACATGGCTCCATTATTGTAGTTTCAGAGGACATAAAGCGATGTATTTTCCCGGTCCATACTTGTGTTTGGGGCTTCTACATATTTACATTTGTAGGTAGAAAACAAACCAGCATTGGATCTGCAGCTCGGAGCAGCAGTGTGTGTTCAGTGTGTGTTCAGTGTGTGTTCAGTGTGTGTTCTCCCGTTGGCGCTGGCACACTCTGCTGCTTCGCTGATGCCAGAATACCGCTGGGAAACTAGAGGCCTTCATTTCTTGTGTATACCAGTTTAGTGCATATTTAGTAGACAACATGTATTGCGTACACTCACAATATACTTTTCTTTTACCAAACATGCACCAAAGAGAAGAAATACAGTTTCAATATAATGTTGTGACAATATGACATTTCATGTTAATACGTTCATTATATGGTTATTATAGAATATAACTGTACAACATGCGTTTATGCATTTTAGTGGTTGACAAGTGGAGTTAAAGGTATATTAAGTAACTTTTCCACATTAAAATATCTAAAAACGACTAGACCTGTCATATTCTGGTGTTTCCAACACTTTTCAAACCTTGAGAAATCATTCATTTTAAGGCAATGGTCAGTTTCATTTGGTCAGAAGCATCTTATCATGAATTTACTTCTAGTTCTAGATCTAGTTTTACAATACACTTTTAATATCTTAGTTTGTGTTTTAGCTCTATATTTGACTCGTTTCTTTTGTCGTCGTACGTCTGCATCTCAAGTTATCAGAGAAACATTCTGAAGCTGACCGCAACGATGGAGAAGAACTCAACAACTCCCATTACCCTAAACTACCTTGAGATATCGACATTGTTATTGTTTACTGACTCGTGGGCCTTTGCAGGTGCTGGAGCTGGATGTGATGGATGTTCGCATTGTGGAGGAAAGGAGTCCCGCCGTTACCATAGAGACGAGCCCGGGCTCTCAGCGCGCTTACGCCGCTCACACGCAGAGGAAGCATTTCCTCTTCTTCACAGATGGGAAGATCTTCTCTGCGCTCATGGAGATCTGTCGAACATTAGGTACGACGGCGGTTTCACTGGAACACGAGGTATTATGTACCGTGCATTTCTTATACGTCACGGTATTTAATGTCTGTGTCGAAAGTAAAGGAACTGTAGGAACGTCTGAACAGTGAAGTTGGACTAATGTCAGCTGGCTGATATTGATATGATACATAATCTAAATATTAGTATAGAGCATAAAAAAGCATAAATTAACGGCTAATCAACTAAAGAAAGTCGACTGAGACAAAACCTAATAGGGGTGCCAGCTCTTATTGATGGTGAAATTTGGACACGCACCGCGTTTCATACTAAACGACAGCGCTCAGTGCAGAGCCTCACATTGTGTTTCTCATTAGTAACTTATAAGCATAAAATACCTCTTCTAATGAAATTAGTGCTATGAGCCACGATGGTCCTTTTGAAGTAAGCGACCAATACGGCTATTTGGAAATCACCTCTGCTTATTGTATTTCATCAACGTGTTTTCTTTCAGGGACATATTTAGTGATTTAAGGTCCCAGGCAAACATTGTCTTGCTTTACTACTCATTGGCATTGTTGCTATTGGCAGTGATAGAAGTACTTTTAACTATTAATTATTAAATTAAGTATTAGTACAACTGTTAATACCGCACAGTAAACTGTGTTTGTAAGTGAAAGAGAGGCATTATCAGCACAATGTACTTAAATGTTTCTAGTTTCTGTTCAAAGTGGAGCTTTCATTTCTACTAAGATGCTGAAAAGGTTAATGCATCATAATGCATCATATATTAATGGGTCACTAATGAGTCAAATCTGAATCTGCGATGTCACCACTCGGTTTACAGATCTCGGTTTACATTTGGCATTGTGTGTGACGGCTCTCCTCCCGAAAAGACTCGTAGAGTAACTTCCCCTCTGTTCATCTCCAGGTTACTACGGCAACATTTACCTTCTGACGGATCACTTCCTGGATCTGTACCGGCGCTCCTCAGCGTACAGAAAGCAGGCTGCCATGGTGCTCAATGAGATGGTCAGAGGCGCGGCAGGCATCGGCGTGGCAGCAGAGGGTCACGGTCCGGAGGGTCGCGTTCAGGGGCGCTGTGCCAGCCGGGAGGACCTCTTGGAGGCGGCGGCGTCTGTCATGGAGGAATACACCAGTCTGCACAACTGGCACCTGATTACTGTCAGTGAGGAGACGGAGGGAGACCGACAGGACCAGCAGGTGAGGCCGCTGAGCGCTCAGTGACGTATTTGTCCTTAAATAGCACCGGGAACTGGCGAACTGCAGCAATAAGTATGATTGGTTGACTCTTTACTGTCTCATTGAGGCACGGAAAAAACATTCGAGGCCCGCTCGACTTTGATTTGTAGCGTGCCACGTAACTGTCAGTTTGTAGCTTCATGTCAACGGCTTCCATTGAAAATGACTATGTAGCCTGTTGCTTTGTCACTTGTAGTATAAATGTAGATTTAGTATTAAACTACAGTCATTAGCCAATTAGCTTTGCTTAGCTTAAAGAACAGGAGCTGGGGTTGTGCCCAAAGGTACAGCAATCCACCTACCAGCATTTCTAAGGCTCGCTAGTTTCACTTTGTATTTGTTTTGTTCAATCCATACAACAATCTAAATGTAAAAACACCGTCAATAAAGTGACTCTGTTTTTACATTTATATTGTAGTATGGATCTGGTGACGACAAGGCTCCAAGAAGGCCAGGGAGTCACTCCAGGTGGGCGTTTTTACTTTTAGACTTTTAGCCGGGTTAGCTGCCTCCCCGTTTACAGTCTTCATGCTAAGCGAAGAAAACTGCAGCTTCATATTTAGCGCAGAGACACAAGAGTGCTATTCATCTTCTCATCATACACTTGTCAAGAAAGCAAATAAGTGCATTTCCCAAAATGTCAAACTACTCCCAAAGTCCAAATGAAAAAGAAGTCAGAATATTTGTAGCTTCTGTGACGGCTTGAAAAAAGAAATCATCCAATGAAATGAGACCTCGGGCGACAAGCTAGCCACACCGGTCATATGAAACGGGCGACGGTGGTTCAGTGGTTAGCAGGTCCGTCTTTCAATCGGAGGATCGGTGGTTCGATCCCCTGCTCCGCTAGTCCATGTTGTTGTGTCCTTGAGCAAGACACTTAACCCTCATTGTCTACGGTCTACTGTATAGCATGTCAGTCGCTTTGGATAAAAGCGTTAGCTAAATGAAATGTAATGTAATGAAACCGCACCGATCACAGCTGCTAGAATCCCGCTCTTTGAATGTCTTCTCTTGTTTTGTATTCAGTGAATGTTTTCCAATCCTGCCCGCATTGCACAGCTTTTTCTGCACTTCAGGTTCGATTAGATCACTTCACTCAGAGCAACGAAAGATCTCCACAATTGTGCCCAAACAGACCTAAGCGGAGGTGTTCCAGGATTCAAGTGACTGCGCTAAACTTTCAAGGCCGACAGAGGCCGAGAACATTGGCAGCGTTGTGTTCTTTGTCGATAAACTTTCAGTTTCTCTTCGTCAGCAAAAAAATGTGAGCCCGAGGCACACCACCCGAATGAAAAGGAGTCTGAGCACAGTAATAGACACCAGTTAGAGAGAATGTTTGGCCACTGCAGAGACTGCCGTGGGGCTCTCCCTCAAGTCAAACTAGTAAAAAAAAAAATATATATATATATTAAAAAACTATATCCATTATAGAATGATATATGAACCCGGTAGAACTACAGGCAGTTAGCTGTAAATGCTGACATCAGTGGTAAGCACAGCCACTGTGTTTATGCAGTCTGCGCTGCAGGGTAACAGCAAGTTACTGATGATGGCTCATGTGAGATACATTCACTGGGGACAGGAAAGTCAAACTCTTGGAATATTTCAGTAATGTTTTCGTTGTTGGAATATGGTGATATTGCTGTGTTTTGGCTAAATTAAAGGTTCGCTAGATTGTATTTTATTTGTAAAATTAAAGTTTTTGTGGGAAGAATATAAAACCTAAATGGTTTGCATCCATGTTTGCTTGCTAGCTTCTTGTTGCTGTGTTATCTTGAGGCACTTTACTACCACTTCAAAGCCCATCTTTGTAAATTGTCTCGCAATCATGCCAACGACTAGTGGTCGGAAATTCAACGGGCTACTTTATGATTCTTAGACGAAATATTTTCCTTGCACCTTAATCCCTCACTTTACAGTCAGCCAACTGCATCACACAAGAAATGGTTAACATTATCTTCTAAATGAACATTTAACAGCATTGACATGAATCTGTGTTTCAGTCAGTGGACCTTCATCAGCAAAGATTCATCATCTTTATATTGACCTTTCAATGTCTATAAACTAAACACTGTTGATTAGTTCAAGAAGACATAATAATCACATTTATCTTTTGTCTTTCTGTAGCTGCTCAGCCCGCCAGGACTGCTCTCCATATCCAACATTAATGTCAGCACCAGCGACACCAAAGCAAACTCTCTCCAACTGATTCCGTCTTCATTTGGCACCCCGTCCTCCTCGCCGTCGACCTCCGCAATCCACCTGCTCAACAGCAACATCTGGCAGCTGTGCATCCAACTCGAGGGCATCGCCTGCTTTGCTCAGGCGCTGGGACGGGACTTTCGGCCCCTTCTGATGACGTCGCTGTACCCCGTGCTGGAGAAAGCCGGGGAGGAGACGCTGCTGGTCAGCCAGGCGGCGCTGGGCGCCATGTGGGACGTCAGCGAGGCCTGTGGCTACCACTCCCTGAAGGAGCTGATCAATGAGAACTCCGACTACCTGCTCAATGACATCTCTCTTAACCTGCAGAGGCTCAGCCAGCACCCACAGGTAACACGCCCGCGGTTTGGTGCCTTGTTAGAAGGAGGAGGAGGGAAAATACAAATCTAAGGAAAGGAAGTGGTGTTCACAGGAAGTTCAGTAAGATTATATAACAAGAAAAGGTACCAAAAGTTAGTGGATATTTATAGTTTTATCAAAATACACTGCGACATTTCACAGGTGGATATGGTTGTGCAAATTAGTTTTACGGCAACTAACAATTATTTATTATACATTTTTCTTTTTGCTAACTGAGTAATTGTTTAGTGGATGAAATGTAAGAAAATAGTAAAAAATAAAATGCCATAAGTTGAAGAAGGTATTTCGTTTTCTCATAATTATAGTATCATCGGTTTTTACAATAAAATCATACCCACTTTCCCGGGGTACTCAGACTTGAGACTTTGCTTTGAAAGTCACAAATAAGTCTCAAGTTTGAAATTGAAGTCCTATACTTTGTGTAACAGGATAGTAAGTTAAGAATTATAATACATTTGCTTTGATTTATTTATTTGTTTCAGACAAACTTATATTATTCCTGTGACACAACTAAAATATATATTTTGGGCTTGCGGAAGCATAACAAGTCATTCCAAGTTGGCGCGAGCATGCGCTTCATAATGTTCCCGTCTCGTTGGCCAGGCTCCACGGGTGTTGACGGTGATGTTGACTCACTCCGACTGCAGCCTGCTGCCTCTGGTCGGGGACATCGTTCAGGATGTGCTGGCGGCTCTGGATCTCAGCTACGACCACAAGGCCGCTCTGTTCTGCTCTGTGCTGCACGCGCTCATGAAGGCACTGGGTGAGATTTCACAAGGGACGTCAACATCGCACCATACTGTGCCACACTATATCCCACACTTTACTGAAGCATTCAATTCAGTAATAGTCCAAACATTTCAGATTGATTGACAGGGGATCTCTGCGGAAGTTCAAGACAAACAAAAAGGATCTTCCATATTAATGCTGATGCTTGTTGTTGTTCTTCCTTTAGCGAGGTGGTTCCCCTCCAGTAGGACCCGTGAGTCTGCCAGACCCAAACACACCCCCCCTCCCAAGGAAGTCCTCGACATCCGCGAGTTTCTGCTGGAGCTCCGCAAACAGAAAGAGCTGGCAGAGGGCATTGGAATAGAGGACGAACTCGAAGATCTTGGTAAGTCTTTATGAGGACAGGACATTTTATTTTGTTGTAGTGTATGTTTCATTTTGTTGTCGAGGTCATATTATATGGAACTTATCAGCCACGGGAATAACAATACAGTGTGAACTATAAAAGCCCAAAACAACATTGGGTGCTCAGAGAGTCGACCATCATCCGTCTGACCGCCACTGTCTCTCCAGAAGTCCCGCCTCCCACACAGTGTGAGGATGTGGAAGATGTCGGCGGTCCTGATGTGAAAGCAGAGCTTCCCGCCCACCTCGGCGTCACTAAAGATGTCATGGAGCGCTGCATCCACCTGCTGTCCGACCCGAGTCTCCGGCTCCGTCTCAAGGTAGCGTCTCTGGTGTGGAGGGGAGCGTTGGTTTAGATGAAGCTTGTGTTACAAACATGGTACCACCATGAAGGTCCGATACAGAACTGACTGTGATTTTGTTTAAAGTTTGGGGAAACAGACGGCAGTACTGGGACGGCGGCGGCAGCAAAAAGCATTTTAGCCACCTGAAAGAAAAATATATCAATATCCGTTTAAGTGAGCGCTATATTTAGAATATTTCCAGCGCTTTATCTTGCCGTCAGACAGCCCTTTCCAACAGAGAACTGAACTGAAAGTGACATTTATTTATGCTCTCTTCAATGTCACAAGACTCCATTGCCAAAACAGTATTGATATAAAATTCACTTTAATCTCTGTTCCTTGTTGTAAAATATTCTTAATATAGTCTTACACTTAAACTGGTATTGATTTATTTAGGTGGCTAAAATGCGTAGTGCTGCCGTGAACCCGTGGAGCCTGGCCAACAAGACCGTAAAAGGCTGAAATACATGCGATGAATATTGATTCATCACATGTATTTAGGAGTGAGAAACGGAACAGAAATGAAACCCCACTGCAGAGTTCAGCTGAAACAAGTCGCACTGTAGAGAAACAATGCTTTTTAAATGATTGCTACGAGGAGCTTTTGACCTGTGGTACATCACCAGTCCAGATGTGCGTGGTGTTCCAGTCTGTATCCAACTGGATCTATAGCGGCGGGTGTGTGTCCTCAGGTTTTGGACGTGCTGGAGCTCTGCGTGTGTGTTCTGAGCCAGAGGGAAGACGAACTGCTGCCGATGGCCCATCGCTGCTGGCCCGCCCTCCTCCAGAGGCTCACAGCCGACGACCCGTTGGCAGTCCTCCGAGCCTTCAGGGTACGTGAGCTAAGCTAACCAGATAGGGAAGTCATTAAATTGTCATTCTAGAACTGTCTTTTTCAAGCAATTTCAGAGAATGACGGGATGAAAATATCCCTCTACCTTGTTCCCCGATGAATGAAGATCACAGTCGTGTGTGATCATTTCTCAAAGTACAGGTGTCAATTGATTCTCCTGTCACTCTGGATTAGTCTGCTTGTCACACCTGTCTTTAGTTGGACTAGTTTTGTATCTTTCCCTCATGCCTTCCCTGATGAATTGAACGAATCTGACTTTGTAAATTGTCGTTTACTCCTCGCCGTCAAACCGTGCTAATTTGTAAATACAATAATTCATCCAGGGGAATAATACAGGGTAAATGTGTCAGATGAATTTAAGGGACATTTCATCACATTTCAGCAACTCGCCGCGGACGCACGTACTTTACATGCCGCGTCTTTCTCTCTCCCCGCCAGGTGCTGTGCACGCTGGGTGAGACATGCGGGGACTTCCTGAGGAGGAGGGTGTCCAAAGAGGTTCTGCCCAAGCTGAGCGCCTCGCTGGTGCGGCAGGCGCCGGTCAGCGCCAAGGCCGGACCCGTCTACGCGCACACGCTGGCCTACAAGCTGCAGCTGGCCGTGCTGCGGGGGCTGGGCTCCCTGTGCCAGAGGCTGGATCTGGGTGAGAGACTTAAACACACGCTGCACCGACAACACAGGTTTCCCCAAACACAGCATACACTTACATGACCCATAGTATAACAATGATCATGCCAGGATAAAAAGACATGGAACACTTGATGATATGGCAGGTTTCTTAAAGGTCAGTGCAACATTATGCCCATTTAAGCAAGAACATCCTCAATTTGCAATATTACATATTGTGTAAGTATGTTATATTTACTTGAGTGTGTTTTTACCAAAACATAACTGTGCTCAAAGTTGAGCCATTACGGAGAAACGGATTACAGACAGTAATCTACATGCATCAAGGTTCAAGCAAATCTATTTCTAACGGCAGCATTATTAAAGCAATAGTTTGCAATTTTTGGAAAATTTGATTTGCTTTCTTAAGCCAGATTGCAGATGCTATTTTTGTGTTGGAGTATCAAGTAAAACAAGATCACCAGAACCAATTTGCCCAATAAAAGTAAAAACATCTATATTTACTGCTTTTTGCACATATTTAATTTAGTTTGACTCATTCATAAACAGAGAAGTAAAGATGACAATTTGCTCTTTTAAGAGGAATTATGTTTGACAAAGTGCAACATTTTTGTGTTGTTCCCTCTGTACAGGCATGATGCTAACAAATCTGTCATAGAAAGACTTTGGGATTGCACGTCTGTGGTTTGCTCCCTCCAAATAGTTATTGATTCATTTCAGTTTTTATCAACAAACAAACAAATATGTAGTCTTCATTTTGACTTTATATTGTGTGCATCCTCCCATTATGGCCACCTCATTTCTAAAACTAAAAAAGATTCTCACACAGAGCCCAGTGGCTATTTATGTCTTTACCACCAGGTGGCAGTCTTGTATAACAGTGGAACAAACAGGCAGGAGTTTGTGTATCTCAATTTTCCTGCTCTGTCCTACTATGAAGAGATAAAGACACGATCCAGTGTTGCATTGTAAGAATTTAATGAGGATAACTTGAAAGTCCAATCCATTTTTTTTTTTAATTGATGCCGTTCCATGAATCATGGTTTTGGTGTTCGTCTCTCTCTCTTTCTCTCTCATTTGGGACGAGGCAGTGGCCTTCACGGCGCTCGATGCGCTTTCGATTGTTTTCCATTCGTTTGTCAGATCAGTATCGTTTTGTCAGCCTTCCTTTGTCGATGGCACAGCTTACATCCCAGCACATCCTGTGTGTTGCAGCACGCAGAAATTATATATTTATTATATTATTATTATTATTATGTGGCACAATTATATGCCACTTCCACTCGCGCATTGAATCACAAAACCCTCAATGGAACACGACAACTTAAAAAGGGCCTTCGGGCTTGAATTGAACATGTTTTAATGATGACTTGAACACACGGACCATAGCCAACGGAGGCGATGGGGAGGCTGCCGAATCCTCAGCTTTCACTCTCGATAACTCCCGCGAGCAAACTCCTCTCTCCCTCGAGCTCCAGCTCACCGCGGCGCAGCAATAAACGCTGTGAAATCTGCATCGCCATCAGCAAATCACGACGCTGCAGGAAAGGAGAACATTTCATTCATTTATTCCAACAAGTAATGTTTTTAATTTATTTTTTTACATTTGTGTACTTTGTGCTTGGCATATCTTCAGTATCATGTCAGTAAGTGGCTCAGTGTGTCACAGTGATATCATTATGAGCGGCGTGTCTAATTTGTCATCGATCCTCATGTTCCCGTCACACCCCGGCACTGGGTTCAGGTTGCTCCAATCTTTTTCCCCACACTGCTGAATAATTGCAATTGCAATCAGTGATGAAAACATTACAGGGAAACAAAATGCTGTTCTCATTCATGAAGTGGTGATCATAATCACTTGTGCTTCCCAAGGACAGGGAGCATGCATGAAGAGGTTGATGGGGGCTCCAGCAGCGAAGTACACAGACATTTAATACAGCTGAATAGGGGTAATTATTTTTGAAGCAAAGAAATGGCTGTAATTCTGATCAAATAAATAATGCAATAGAAGCATCAGATTTGTTTTGAGCGGAGGGCACGGAGACGTTTCTGTCCTCCACGCTAAAGAGCAGGGATGTGATGTGGAGTAGTGGTATCTCCAGTCCGGTTAACCTGCACACAGTGGCGTGTGAAGCCTTTCCTGCTGACGAATGGAAAAAAGGTAGCCACCTCCGTGACTCCCGAGGCTGACAGTGGAGCGAGCAGCTTGCGGTGCATTGGGACACGAATGGGAGGAGGAGGAAAATATGTATGTATTTTAAGTAATTTGATTAAAAAAATACTATTTCCAGTGCAAACCGCAGCTGTAGGATCTATCTACTATCTATTTGTTCCATGAAGCTTATCCTAATTGAGACCCTGCCGACGATAAACTGCAGTAATCAGTCTCTTCAGGCTTGAAATAGGTGTAGGAATACAAAAGCTCAGTGAAAATTTTTTCGGTTTAAAAAACAAAGACAACGTGAATCTTACTCCTACAAAGCCAACAAACGTTACATATTGTAATGTGCCAAACAGACCCGAGTACATATAAATACAAGATGCATGCTGCATATGGTTGTGTAAAAGGTTCTGGTGATGTTGGACTGTGATGTGTAGTAGTGTTGGGTCTGTGGTTTGGGCACACGGTGGGTGTTGAACAACCAGATGGCCCAGAAGAGGTGGTGCACTCGCCACAGAGCCCTTCAGACGGTGCCTCGAGTGTCCTGAGGTGGAGAGAAAAAGGTGGGAAAAGCCGCCTGCACATCTCCAGCAGTAGAGAAACATGCGTCACGCGCTAGTCGGCTTCAGATGAAGTCGGATCCCTCGGGGATGCCGGTAGGAATATGAAACGGATAAAGCATCTTAGTTTGGGTTGAATCGCTCTAAGTATTCACACACACACCTCAAAAACAGTGTAACCGTGGCAACATGTCAGGCTTGCGACGGTTGTTTTAATTCACTTTTCTACAAGTTCAAAATATTCAACAAAGACAAAAGGATCAAAACACTATGTATCCTTCCATCCATTGTTTTTCTTTTCCCAACTCATAAATTAAGCTCTCAACAACCTTGTGTTTTACCGTGAGTAAAAGAAATACCCGCCGCGTCCCGCTTGCCCAGCATGTTGTTGTTGTATTCAGCTTGTTCCACTGCCCTCAAGTGGGCCCAGAAATAATCCACAACGGGGTCCCGAGTGGCAGCAGGCTAATAGGTAGTTCAGAATCCCCGCTCTGCCAGCAACGTTTTCCAGCTCCTCCTGCGCCTTGATTTCCTGTTCACGAAAACGCGCTGGACTTTGCTAAGAATATGAATTCAGCTCTCGATGATAACACCAAAACGGATCTCCACTTCCGTCTAGGATGAGAATATTATGATCACTACGCAAATAAACCCGCCTGCATTGGATGTCATAGCGGAGACCTTTCCATCATTAAAATCAAATGCAGACACATGGGTGAAGTGTATATTGATATTCAGCATCCTCTGTGGACTCCAACAGGAAATCTGCTGTTTCAACAGTGCGATGTGCGTTTGCTCTTCTGGCCTGTGAGTCGGTGTTCAGTAACTTTCACACAGTCTGCTTTTGGTTCTGCCACCAAAGGTGTGTACGAGTCAACGCCTAATGAAAAAACCTTTAACTTTTTTTTTATTAGCTGTGTGGTGAAATGATCATTTCACCTTGTTTGTGTCCTTGAGCAAGACACTTAACCCTCATTGCTCACCGTTGCTGTGTCTACGGTCTACTGTATATCATGTAAGTCGCTTTGGATAAAAGCCTCAGCTAAATGTAATGTACTGTAATTTCACCACATGACATTAGGACAATCTACCAGTCAATTAACTGGAAATGTTGTACTAGTTATTGCAGTTGACCGCAGATATTGTTGTGAACATTTGCCAGATATTCTTTATGGCAGACTCACGGGTCCTACTCTATGTTCACTGTTTTGTAAAAATATTTGGGGGAAACTCAATATTTTGGTCCATCTTTCTATTTTTCTTAACAAGCCTTTGGCGCCCCAACAATGTCAGGATGCCCGTCCTCTGTCCTTCATCGTACTTCCTCCGACGCTCATAAACTTTATGAGCGTAGCGCAGGACGTGAGCGGTCTGACGATGACACAGGTTGTAAAGAAAATCTGCACCGTTGCTTTCTTCAGGATCTATTGAGGTAACGTTTTAAAATCAAACGTCGGGTCCCTCCCTTTACAGAAAGCCCCGCTGCAGGTCGCCCCCAGATGAGGGGAGACACGACCCGTGTCCCCAGTGACGCTTTGAAAAGGAGAGGACCGATCCAGCCTTTTCTGTGTGGACGGGCCGCTCCCTCCCTCGCTGCTGAGTGGGAGAGAGTTTACAGCCTAACAATTCCCTCCTTTGGGGTCAATAAGTGCCCTCTCTGTCCATCTATGGACAGGCTTTCCTCGCCAGCGTCTATACATGACACCGGGATTTAATTAGTGTCAAAATGGAAAGTCTTCAAGGGTTTTTCAATCAATGGTTTTTTTCTTCCACTCTCGGCGTGATTTTGGCAGATAGACGTGGTGTAACCGTGCATAAAGAGGGAAAGCATCTTCTATCCATCGCATGACCACCACATTATTTCCTCGCTTCAAATGTTTCCGGTACAACCTGCATATGCCTGGAATGTAATCAAGTAAAAAAAAAAAAAAAAAGAAAGAGAGAGATTTGGAGCCGGAGAGGGAGGCAATGCGAAAGAGCAGGAGGGGAACAGTCGGCGGCTGCAGCCTTTTCTCGTGTGAATACCGATTGGGGCTCCAGCTTACCTCTGCAAGCCAATTACCGAGCCTCAGTCACAGGGAGAGAAAGACAGAAACACAGATTGACTGAAGCAAATAATGCTTTCCAGCCCCGGCAGTTCCAGCCTCAGCTCCAATTCCACCCCGCGATTCATTTACCGCGGACAATCTCGACAGCACCTGGCCCCCACTTCCTCCTTTTGAGTCTTTCTCACTCCTCTGTTTCCCTCCGAGCACCTTGATTCCACAAAAGACGACAGACCACGAGTGCAGCACCGGAAAAACAAGAGGAAGAAAAGAGGGGGATGAAGGCGGCCGCTGAATAATCGCATTTAACTCTGATATGTGCACCGCTGCTTTTATTCTCGACTCTCAGCGAGCAGGCCCGGCTCAAGCCGAGTGTGGGTTGAATCGGCAAACAGGGGGAAGCGGGGGGAGGGAGGGAGGGAGGGAGGAGGGAGAGACCTGTTTTGAAATGAGGCTTGAAAGGCAGCCCAGTTCGCGGCTTAGGGAATCACTAAATGTCTGCTGGGAAGAGAGAGAGAGGAGATGAAAGAGTGGTGAGAAGTCATGTGGATGGAGGGAGCAGGAGCTGGCAAGGCTATGTAAGGTAGAGATAAAGAAGGGGGGAAAAAGAGGTAGCCATTTTCACACACAGCCACTCCTCAAAAGGGGGGGATGTGTGAAATCGTGGAAACGGCCTGCTGTGAAATGGCTTTTCCTCGGCCATCTCAGCAGTTTCTCTCAGCTCATTAGGAGTTAGAAAAGGTAAAGTTCTTCTCTCCTCATTCTCTCTTTTATCTTCTTCTCTTCCTCTTTTCTCCCTCTTCCTCCACCCTTCCCTATCTGCCATCTCACCCCTGCGCTGGGAGCTGTGATTACATCTCGAGTTTTTGCTCGTGTGGGTTTCAGGAAAGCGCTCTATGAAGTTGATATTGGCCGATTGTGTCCCGATGTGATTATGTTTTTCTTCTGACGGCTCTATGTATTTTACAATTGGGCTCTCGAAGACGATGCCGAGGATGAAAGGCAGTAACGCTGCCGTGTTTGGGTTTCTCAGGTGAGGCCGACCTGGATGCCGTTTGCGAGGCCTGCCTGCCCTACCTGAGCTGTCGACAGCCAATCAGACTGCAAGAGGCCGGCAGAAGGTGAGCTCTCATCCAAGTCCTTCCCTCTTATTACAGTTTTTCCGTCTCTACATTTTTACATATAGAACAGTCACATGTGTGTTGTACTATTATAGATTAAATGATATCAGTGTATACGGTCGGTAGGATTAACCGAGCTAAACGCTGCCTACATGTTAAAGGTGCCATGTGAAGAAACAACACTAAAGTCATGTGCACTATTTCTAACTAAAACATACTGTGTGGATCTTTGAGGCTTCATGATCGAATCCACTTCCTTCCTCATAAAATGGAGGAAATAAAGCTATAATTATAATAATGTAATCCTGCGTTGTTTATATCTGTGTGTTCTGCATTAACGCCACCAACTGTTGATCAGAAGGATATTGGGTGGGGGTTGGGGTGGGGGATGGGGGGGACTTGCGGCACAGATATGTAGTGCGTGTGCACGTGCATCCTCGTGCACAACAAAAATCCTGTCCGTACTCGTGATCCAAAAGTCAATCCCCCGACTTGTGGTCATTTATTAATATGACAATTGTTTTTTCTCCATTATTGTTTTTATTTCGTTTGGTCTGTAAAATGTAAAGAAATTGTGAAAGACACCAATTTCCTGAGGTTTTGTCTGCCGGAACAGGGAAAGAGAGAAAAATTATTAAATTTGTATCGATATTGTCGTCAGTACATTTTCTGATGATTGATTATTCAGCTTATGCTTTCAGCTTTACTTACATACATAGATACAGATGAGTTTCTTTGATATGAGAGTGAGCCTGGATGAGACGCTGTCCATGGTGCTGAATATAGCTTTTGCATATTTAAGCCGTGCAATACATTTAAAATGCATCCATCAAATATGTGAGGGTTGTGAAGGACACAAAGGAAGGTTTCATACTATGGGGAATTGCTCAGTATGAAAAACAAGCAGTATATAATTCATGTTCCTGGGTGGAATACAATTTCAGGCCGTGCACTGATCGATTTACTTGCTGCTCGAGGCAGCGCATAGTAAACCTGAAACGAAGCAGTGGCTGTTCTTGTAAATGTCATGAATATGCAGGCCATTAATTGGGAATGTCATTCTGTCATTATTTTTATATTAGACCCACTGTGTATATACTGTGTGTGTATATATATATATATATATATATATATATATATATAGCCCAGAGATAATCCTCTTCCTTTGCATCCCCACAGCGTTTTCCAACACTTGATCCAGGTGGATCCGGATGCTTTCTGGTTCACTCTGAACGAGCTGCACTGCCCCTCCCTCTACGTCCCGCCCCACCCGGACCTCCAGCCGGTGCATCTCAGCGGAATGGGTCGACCGAGGGACGAGTACTCCGACAACGTGCTGAAACTGCTGAGGGAGGAGTTTGGCCAGGCTGCCGAGACGGCTACAGCTAATGAGCTGGCGATTGATGCGATCGACTCATGCCTCACTCAGACGGCCTATTGAACCAGCAATCAAACAAGTCAGTTCCCTGAAAGAACAAATCTGACAGTTGTGCTGAAAGACGGCATCAGATAGGGCTGCGATAACCTCCCTGCTCTACACAGCTCTGATAAGCAGCGAGGTGCAAAAGGAAAATATCAATGAAGCATAATATCTGCTGCTGTTGCCTCTCCTGCTGCAGCTGTAGAAACTCTTCAGAAGCTCTTTAGAAGCTCTTCTACATTAGGAGAAATGCAGGCATAGCGCAGATGTTTTTCATTCCATGTGAATACATAGACATATACTGTATGCAAATGTTTTATTTCTATGTTTCCTCAAGAAGTAATTTATTCCTTGGAACTGCCTTGATGGTCTGAATTATTCAAACTGATGTTTCAGAGTAGTTCTGGGACTTTTATACAGATTGTTGGTGACCTACATAGAATGCTTTTTTTGTGAACCTGAAACATTCTTAATTAAAATAATCATCAAATGTTCCAGCTATTCAAAACACTTTATGTCATGTTGCAGTGAAACGTTAAGCACTTGAAGAAAAGGCTGGGAATCGAGCCTCAGATGTTAGTGGTGTCAATTCAATTTGCACCAAGTACGGAAAAGCTCAAACGTCTGGCCAGATTGATGATCTTTGTGCTTTAAAGTCCTTAACGGGGAACTTCACTGCGTTTACACTTCAAAGACTGCTGACAGGTCTTGGAGAGTACGACTGAATATGTGAAGAAAGGAGTATAAAGCCTTTTGTGGCTCCAGAGGGATCTCTGTGAAGTCTGATGCCTTCAAGCAATGACACGAGTCAGCATCGGTTTGGGTTGAAAAAAACTCCTTTGCAGGTTTAGGTGATACACCTAAAGCTGTTTTTTCTCTTCTACCCAGCCAATGAAGAAGTGCCTTAAACCTGCATTATCTCTATCTCTGGCCTCTAGTTTAAAAAATAATTCAGATTATGTAGAAGTCTATGAGAACATGACTCTACTTCTCTCTTGATTTATTCCCTCAGTAAACATGAGTTTATGTCTCAATCTCTAGTTTAAAGTCTTCTTCAATGCAGCATGATGTTTATTTAGTAAATTATGGTCATTTAGAGTCAAATAGACCATAAAGCAGAGTATGCTTTAGGGCGGGGCTACCTTGTGATTGACAGGCCGCTCCTACTACATTGTCCGGATTGGGAGTTGTCCGTGTTTTTGTCTTGAAACTTTCCTTTCACAGTGTGTTTTGCTGGTAACATTCTATACTTTTTATTTTGTCAACAAACTATTCAAACCAAAGCCAAATAACCTGTTTTTAAAGAGTTACACATTCAATAGGAACCAGTGGCCAAGGGGTTAAGTGTGGGGAAGTCAGGACTCTTTGAGAGATGTACTAATGCGTTGTTGGTCGTGGTCTTTTCATGGAATTGGCTTGTCTTAAGAACAGTATAAAACCAGACTCGTCCTTTAGAAATAACATGGCGCTGTAGCTAAAACAATAAACGATGGAGGAACTCTGCCCCATTAGGAGACGCCCTCACTAACCCTCGAGCTGTCCTGCCACCCACATCCCATATGCTTTCGGCAGGGGATGCGTCAGCTGGAAGGGGGGCCGGGTGCACCAGGTTGTGTAACTACGGGGGGAATTGAACGCCTCATGACAGGGATAGTGGCCCATCTATCATTGTACCGGTTATCATTTGGAGCCCTACAGGGTTTCTAGGGAGCTTTGAATGAAGGGAACAGGAAGCCCCCTCCGTTATCGCATCACCCCGCTGACGGGAGAAGGCCGCCATAATGAATGTGCGAGCCTTCCAGCGTGGAACAGGAGCGGCACGTGTTTTGTATTTAGCTGGCCCGGCTTAATGCTAGCAAGCGCGGCACGGCGCCTCTTTATCTCATGCTGCGCTATTGCTATTTATCCTGCTGCCAGTGCTGACAATAGCACCATTAGTCATCAGCAGCAACGGGAGGGGGGCTTTGGCAGCACCTATTACACACAGGCAACGGCCTAATACCGCTTCTCCTTGATACACACACATGCACACACACACACAGCAGGAGGCCAGAAGGTACACCACAGCTGACGTAGCCTTGTACAAACACCCTCAGTAACCCTCTCACGTCTGTAAATGAATGCAAACATGTCCACCAATGTTTCATATACAATTTATTTCATTTGATAAAGCCATACACTTAGTGTGAGACCGAACATTCTAGAAGAAATGTACATTAGACTTTTTTCTTTTTCTTTACAGTGATCTCTTCTTTACAAAACATCAAATCAAAGTTACTCTTTGAAAAAACAAACCCATTGGTCACTCCTCAGTCCAGTAAAGCATCCTCCCAGTCCAGCGTTACCAGGAGCTCTGCAGTTCGTCTGATGGATAATACAGAGGAGAAGCCCCCCCTCCCCTCTCTCCCCCGCACGGCCTTGAGACACAGGCTGTGTTTTGAGGCAGTGTGGACAACCCAGTTCAGTGTTTCACTAACAACTAACATCTTCTTCTCACTTCTTACGGCACTAGTGTTGGGAAACACTGCTTGAGTACTAAGATACATAAGAGGGAATCCCCTTTCTGAGCAGCTAATGAAGAGAACATCATTCATCCGCCTGTACAGCACTTCTGGAGAGCAGTAAAGCAACAGAACTGCTGAGCTAATCACAGATCTCTATTTGACAGCACGTCCAAAGTAGAAATACAGTTTTTTAAATGAACCAAACAAAGAAATGAAAAAAAAAAGTTAACTAACACACTGTCATTGTGTATGGTTGGTTGAAAAAGGTTTTAAGAAAATTACTGAACATGCACTTTATTTTATATTATACAGTCATATATACAGTGGATTAGAGGCTTGTAGTGGAGAGGATTGAGGCTTTTTTTTTTTTTTAATCGAGCACTGGGTGTCGGAATAATAAGGGACCTAAAGCTGGGACAGGAACACAGCACTATACTCTCCCAAAAAGGTATCACATTGCACCAATGTCTTCCATGGATTTCTCGTAGCAGAGCAGATTCTTTTAGATTTTGATTCTTTCGGGGCTTTCCAAAAACCGGTGGGTCCACACGGGATTTATTCATAAGCTAGAAGGCGCTGTGGTGAAAATACAGCCTTGTGATGTGTCCTGTTTGAATTGGGGGGAATTCCCACGCTGGGATTTTGTTTACTCCAACACAAATGAATTGAGGCCATATCTGTCCTTGATGAGCGCTGCTGCACCGGGACCTTGATGAGTTTCTGCTGAAGAAAGCATGTTTTCTCCTCCCCCCCCCCCCCCCCCCCCTCCCCCCGGAGTAAACACAGAAGAAATTGCTGAATTTGGGGTTTTTGCGAACCGTATTCGCATCCATTATTAGAACACACACACACAGAGAAAGATGCAGTGAAAGCTCGGCGTTAAGATCTGAGGAATTGGACAAGATCTCCAGGAAAGAATTACGGACTGGTTTAATTTCCTTCAGTGCACCCTCAGAACAAAAAGGAACTCTTTGCACCGGGCACAGAACCCCAATGACGGAAAAAAGTCCAACATACTTTTCTTTCTGAGTGTGTATCGAATGAGAGCGTAAGGCAGTGGAAGAAGTGTGAGACTGAAAGCAGAGTTGTGTCATTTACAGTATCGAAAGTACAAGAGTGGAGCGTGGGTTAATGGCAAGACGAGTCTTTTATTTATTTGTTAATTATTTTTGGAGCAGCCCCCCCTCTTCCCCCGTGATGAAAGTCAGGCTTCACTGACAGTGAGCAGTCCAACCAGACGCACAGCAGCAAACAACCCCCAGCACAGTCTACAGCACTGTGCTCTCAACAAGCCCGACTGTACATATATTTATAGGGAGTGTGGGAAGAAGCTTTTTTTTTTTCTTTTTTCTTTTCAATGCTGTGACGCGCGTCACCGTGCGCGACCGATCGCTCGGGGCGCGAGGAGCCGGAGTCTACGGCGCGCAGCTCGGCTCGTTGGTGCAGTCATTGTGGCCGTGGGTGCCGTCCGCGTCCCTCTTCCTCAGCTCCCGGCCCGCCTTGTGCTGCTGGCCGCTGCCGCCGTGGCTGTGGCCGTGGTCGTGGTGGGCCGGCGACGAGGGCCGCTTGCCGTGCTCCTGGTGGTGCCCGTGGCTCTGGCGATGGCCGTGCTCTCTGGCGCCCGCGGCGGCGTCTCCGTCCCCGTCGACGAACGCCACCCCTCCCTTGGTGTCGTCCTGGGTCTCGAAGTTGTCGTTGCGGTTACTGTTGACGCCGTCGCCCTCCGGCAACACCTGCAGGTAGGCCCGCACGCGGTGGTGGCGGGCGCCCGCGTCGTCGCTGAAGTCGATGACGCGGCACTCGTAGGTGCCCGCGTCCGCCGGCTTGACCCGGGAGAGGCGGAGTTTGTGGGAGATGTTGCTTCCTACGACCTTCACGACCTGGCAACCGTGGACGAAAGAAAAAAAGAGAGAAGCGAAAAATGATGAGAGCGAATAAATCACATTTAATACAAGCCTGAGCGGGATATCTTAAGTAAAGAAACGACAATATCGGTCACAAAGCAATCTAAAGTTTCCTAACGTTGGCCACCATAAGCTGCTGGGCAAGGATTTATTTTGTGTACTTTTCATTTGGAAGAGGAGGAATTACCTAATTCTTCTTTCAAAAGTGAATGTACTCTCGCTCTCAGCAAAAACCTTGAAACGTTCCATCTAAAGATGTTAATGGTCCCAGGAGAGGGCCGGGACGTGTTTTCAATGTTGCTGCGAAATAGCAACAGAACAAAATAATGAATTGGAAGTAGATGTCTTCCTGAAACACACTTCAGAATTTGTGATCAGGCCTATTTCTCCCACGATGAACATCCCATAATATATGCACACAATAAAACAAACATGGCAGACGAAGAGTGGTGTGCAGTGAAGCACTGCGAGAGCATCCGTCTCCCTCTCACTAACAGGCAACATCAGTTAAAGTGATTCAGTCACTGTCATCAGGTTACACTTACACATTGTTCTTTGTGTCTGACAAAGTACAATGACCACGAGTAACATGACCAAACAAGGTCATAGTGTAGAAAGCATTACAAATAATGTAAATATGCAATAAGTACATTATCATAGTATAGTAGGACTTTCAGTCAAAAGTATGCCATGAGAATGCCATTAAAATGTCATAGTATAGTATGCCATTAAAAAGGAAAACATAGTATGTTGCAAAAATGAATAAAACATAAAAAAGAATGATATATGTTAATACATATTTATTTATGTTTGTATATATATGTTTATATAGAGTACGCCTTTAAAAAATAAACAAGTCATAGTATAGTATGCCATACGAATGCCATTAAATAGTCAAAGTATATTATGCCAGAACAATATAATATCAAATAAAATGTCTTTATATAGTATGCCATTAAAATGTCAAAAAGCATATGTCACAGCATAGTAATAGAAGAGAAAGATAAAATGTCATAGTATAGTATGCTGTGACGGTCTCCTGCCTTGTTTACTTGTATGTATATTTTTATTGCAACAGTTAGCACATAATACGTTATAGTAAAGTAGGAGAAAATAGTCAAAAGTGAAAAAAGAAATAAAAAAGTATAGTATGACAAAAAAAAGTCAAAAACATCTAAAAAGTCATCATATACCATGATGCTGATCAGATTTCTATTAGAAGAAATAGAAATCATACAACATACTTTGTTGAATGTAACTGATGCAAATGAATGACATACTATTTGACCTTTGCAACATGAACAGTGAAGCTACAGCCAGGAGATGGTTAGCCTAGCTTAGCATAAAGACTGGTGGCGGAGTACGAATGTTTGTTTCATTTTAAAGTGCTTGTTTGTTTTGTCAGTAAAAAAAAGTTTTATCAACAAAAGTGCTTTCTATCTCTCGGCAAGAAACTGATCCCCAAAACATACTTTTCATTTAACGGTTTAATCAGTGTCAGCGGTCGGAAGGTTTACAGCTGCCCATCGTGAATTGGGCATGTCAGTGTTTTATAAGGAGACCAGGTTTAGCATGAATGTAGACACACACACACACACACGAGTATACCAGATGTGATGGTGAAACCACCTCTGTATAGGACTCTATGGCTGCAGCTCCACCCAGCCTCTCTCTCCCTCTTAATCTCTCTCTCTCTCCCTCTCTCTGATAAAGGTGCTGCTGTGAAAAAAGGAAATATATTTGGGGCCTTCAAAGTACACCAAGAAGATATCTTGGGAGAAAAGCTTTGCATGTTCACATCACAAAGAAGCGCTGTTGAGAGTCTGGGGACGTGTGACGCACCAAGATGTAAACACACCTTGTTTATCGCTCCCCTCCCTCCCTGGGACGGCGGTGGATGCGCGTGCGGCCGCCACACCTGTGCACGTGCACGTGCGACTGTATGCGAAAAGCTTAATGATGTTGTGTAGCACCGTTGTGTAGTCATCAGTTTGCTGGACTACATGAATGTGGGCCGACATTCATTATATAGAGAAAGCTCATCATCATTTCCCAGCTGTACAGCCTGCAGTGTTTGAACTATACACACACACACACACACACAGTCAGTCACCAAAACCACAGCTGGTGCTTTCATAATAGCGAATCAGCAGCAGTTGGCCTCTTGGGAGGAAGAACAGAGGCTTCATGGTTTTGTGTGTATGTGTTTGTGTGCGTGTGCTACAGATCTTTTCATCTCATATATGTTTTTGTTAACTTCTCCATCGCTGCTCGTGTGAGATTGTATGATTAGCCCGTAGCATCTGTTGCGCATTTTCATAATTGTAACGTCGGCAGGCAGATTCGGTGAGAGGAATATGTCGGTGTGGAGGCAATGTGCAGAGGTTCTTTCATTCTCTCACTCCTGCAGTCCTGTTGTGGGGAAACTGCTCACCTGGGTGAGTTAGTTAAAGCTTGGAGACAGAAGGAGATATATATCAAAAATTTAAAAAGCTGACTTCCCCAGCCTGTCCCCTCACTGTTTACTGTTCGGACTCGGTGTTGCAGTCATAAAGGTGCGGGGGCGTGTATGAGAATCTGAAGATGATGCACTGCAGGCCGTGACCCCCCTGCCCTCCCTCTTGAGGACGACACTATCGCCGCCGCCCACGATCTCCGGTGCCGCCTGCTCTCTGGCTGACAGGAGCGAGTGTGTTGATGGAGCAATTACAGCACCAAATACAAGAATGACAGGAGATAGTGGTGAACTCACACTTATCTTTGTAGCATCCTTTGGCATCTCCTCTTCTGTAGCCACCTGGAAGAATATTTAAAAAAAAAATCATTATTACAATTAGATTACAGTTATATATGGGTTATAGACATTTATACTTTATAATAACTACACACTATTTAGCATTAGTAAAGCATGAGTAAACACTTAATTCATCATTTATTAAGCATTGTTCCAACATGAACACTCATTACTAACTCATTAGTATGCAATTCATAAACACAGTTATAAATGTTTTTTATTGATTAATAAGCTTGACTATTATGCGTTCATGATTTAGGTCTTCATACTTTAGAAATTATGGATTCCCCATTTGTAAATTAGGTAATATATATTGCAAACTAATTATTAAGGACGTATAGATGATGCACTAATGGTTAACATGAGCTTTATAAAACCTAATAATTGGTTTTCAATATATATTAATTGGGGACGACTGTGGCTCAGTGGTTAGCAAGTCGGTCTTTCAATCAGAAGGTCGGTGGTTCGAACCCCGGCTCCGCTAGTCCATGTCGTTGTGTCCTTGAGCAAGACACTTAACCCTCATTGCTCACCGTTGCTGTGTCTACTGTATAGCATGTAAGTCGCTTTGGATAAAAGCGTCAGCTAAATGTAATGTAATGTAATTAATTAATTGGCTTATAATATATATTACTTACTTTACAAATGGGAATCCATCATTTATAAAGTATGAAATCATGAAACGCATAAGTCAAGCTTATTAATCAAGAATAAAACAATTATAACTGTCTTCATGAATTGCATACTAATGAGATGCTAATGAGTGTTCATGTTGGAACAATGCTTAATAAATGATGAATTAAGTTTTTAAGTGTTTAATTTATAGTGTGTAGTTATTATAAAGTGTTACTGACATTATATAATATGTACACGAGTGTTAAGCTTCATGAATCCATGCAGTAACACCAGAACCAAGCAGAAGGCATGAACCCACCTCATTGGTTGTCCAGGGTTGTCTGTCCGTCCAGTCCAGATGGTTCCTGATGTACCACCACTGGATCTCCAGCGAGTACGAGGGCGTTCCCGCCCCTCTGAAGGAGCACGCCATCTCCACGTCCTGACCTCTCTGAGCGGTCATGTCATGAGGCACCTCTGTGAACATGGCTGGACGGACACAGAAGGAGGGACACGGTTAACACATGACGCCATTTAGATTTAAAAGAAGGAAATACAAATATTTTTTTCACATTTGGTATTCTGTCATCAAACGTTTAAACTGAAAAGTAACTTTTATAGATACAGGTCAGATCCAGCAAAGATGTGACGTTTGTTCTTGAGTGATATACTCTTAAATTGCAAGTTATGGATGACTCCTAGACCCAGGACAAGCAGGAGAGATTATACATCTCATCGGGTTTGAGAACATCACTGGATAAGACCCATGATGTCCCGGATAAGTGTCAGAGAATATATGGATGGATGAAAATCACAAGATTCCATTAATCTGGTTTGACTGGAAAAAGGTCCTGTTCACAGACCCCCCCAGCCCACAAAATAATGACACCTCCGCAACGCCAGAGGTAACGAAGAGGCAGCCGTCTTGGGACAGGAAATTATGTAATTCTGCAAATTGGTGACCCCAAATAGCAAACATTAGAGCTTCATATTCAGTAATCCATTAAAAAGACGTTACTCAGCAGCACTGAAGCGATAGTGCTAACAAAATCCTTGATCTATGATTTGCCGCCGATACCAAACCTGAACGGTGACGTGTTATCTTCAGGGTGCAGCTGGAGCTCAATCTAAACCCACGTTTGGAACAAGCTGCACAATACCATAAAAACAAAACCCGATATTTAGCTTAAAAGGGAGCCGTGCATCTCCTTTCCTCACGAATAGTCAGTAGCATTTATGGAGAGGGAACGTTACATTTAGTGTTTCGTGTTTCTCAACAGGTACACGTGTCTGTCTTCATCGGTGGCTTCTCTGGCTCCTCTCACTTCAAGCTTTAGAAAGCAACGCATTTGACTTGTTAGGGTTGTTCTTACTCTACTTAGAAAAACATCTCAACACCAATTTTGAAGAGACAAAAATGTAATTGAAGAACAAAGTTGTGAATATTCACCTTTTTACTGCTCTACTACACACTATGGTTTCCGTTGAAAAGCCACAGCAGGTATAAATAGTGTCAGCCATGTTCACAAGCAAAGGCCTTTACCGTCAGGTGATTACATGGATATATTTACAACGGACATAACCATGGTACACAAGTGTGTTGGTTGTCAATCAGTTGTGGAAGCCTCTCCTCCAACTGGGACATATCTGGACTGACAGTGTAACAGAGATCAACACTTGGAAAGAGGCCCAAGCTGAATGGTAAATGTCAGTTTTTGGAATCCCTAAATTTGGCAACTGGTAAATGATTCGCTCTGGTCAGCGAGCTCTGCCGGACCAGGGAAATCCTCTAACTTGCAAAACTTGCGTTCCATTTTTTCTTTCTATGTATTTCTGCAATATCCTTTTCTAATCTCCCAACTCAAACCACAGACCCAAGTGTAACCGTCAAACTGAAGGTGAGCCTCAGTGAGTGCTCAGCTGGTCATTATTTCATACAAGTCACCTTTTTAGGAAGGGTTTTTAAACTTAAATCAATACTATGTAACTGGAGCTTTCAACAACAGTCTTTTACGTGGAGTCAGTTTTCAAGCCTGGATTCAAGCATGTTCTACTTCTCACATCGGGCCCTGGATTGGCACATCCTGCCTCCTGTACATGAACCACTTCATCTGTTTTCAGAAGGTGTCCGCTGTGCGCTCCAGGCGTGGAACGCTACACGGTCTTCCTTTAAGGTAAGTAGTGGCAGCTCTGGGAAACAGTACGGGGAAGGGAAGCGAGACAGCACGAGGCCCAACTGCACCTCTCTCACATGAGGTGGATGAAGTCAACTAATATCTTGGTCTTGAAAGCTACTTTATTTTCAACACAGTGACTGTCACAATAATTTCCACTCGACACATGGGTGGAATTCCCTTTGATACCAGCAGATGAGAAATGTTTTCCCTCTGGTGGGTCCCAGAGTCACAGATGAGGAACCGTATTCTGAACGTCGATCAGCATCCACGTGACTTGAGTCAAATTGGACGTCAATGAAATGTATCTGGCATTCTGAGCTTTTCCCTGACAGAAGAGTGAAACTGCAGAAGGACTGCATGTGTTTTTAAATCTGTTCTAAAGAACAAAGGTTTGTCTGGCTTCTGCAGTCAATGAGAAGGAGTCAAACTCGCACCAACTAAGTGCCGGTCGTAGATTAACATCGGCTGTTCGACCACTGGGGCGATGGATCCGTCTTGTATTACGAGAGCGGTGCGAGCCTCCAGTCATACATCCCTCTTGTACATTGATCAAATCTGCTTGTATTTTTCATTTGTGAAACCTGAGTACCGGGTATCGATTTGACATTACACAGCCGGAGCCAGCAACAATGCCTACAGCCCCTCTGTAATTGATAATATTCAAAGCTTGGAGATAAAAATAAAAAAATAAAAAAACTGCTGTGTAAGAGATAGAGCCTCTTTCGCAATGATGATCTGTCTTTTCCCCCAATTAGCTGTGAAGCCCAGAACGACCAAATGCTTCACACAATCGGAAACCAGGAAAGTATTCGCTGGTCCATTATTATGTGAGGGAGATAAAACTAACTGAGCAATTTCCAACATCCACCCATCAAATGCAAATCGGATCACGGTACCTGCTGTTTCTCGGGCTTGTCTCTTATTTTTTGCACATATCTGATACTTAAAAACAGCTTTTAACTGTAAATATAAATTGGGACAAAATAAAAAGACAATCGCACAGATGACCACTCTAAATGTAATCACTATCTCCGGTTCTGCAAATCTCTATATTCCATTGACTCAAAAGCGTGGCTATCTCATGCTGCATCTCTTAGTTAATCGTCATCTCTGAGCCCCACGCTCTCATTGTTGAGGTAATAAAGGCTGCGATGAGTCGGGCCTGCTCGCCCTGAAGCATTATCATTATCTCCAAAGATAAACAGTGGAAGGCTCTCAGTGGGCCGTTCCTGCAAATCGCGGCACGAAAGCCACAGAACGACGGCCACCCGGTAGAGATGGACGGAGGAATGAGACGCGAGAAATAGAGTGCTCACGAGGAGGAGGAACCTCCGGATGAGTTTGTGCAACGAGCGGGAGAATAAATCATCGCCAGAGATTGAATTAATGAGCGGGGTCGGTGTTTATGAGAGCGAGCCTCTGTGTGTTTGTGAAGGGCTAATATATCGTCAGGATAAAGGGAGGAATTAATATGAGTGTGCATGTGAGAGAGAGAGAGAGAGAGAGAGAGAGAGAGAGGAGGAGAAGAAGAAGAGGACGACAATGTGCGAGGTAGCAGATAGCTGCGGGTGGGCGCCTGTTATTGTTTATTTCTTTGACAAATGGAATGTGGTAATTACAGCCGTGATGAAAAAATGGAGCGGGAGATGTTTCTGTGCGTCGCCGTATTACTCCGGCCTCCCTCAACCTCCACCGCCTCTGTTCAACACGCGCAGCAGAGGTCCTTCAGATGACGTGAACTCCTAAACGACAAGGTCAGAAAGAAAGGGAGGGACGGTTTTACATCAGAGACATTCGTTTTAAATGAAAAGAAATCAGGTGGGGGTCACTTCAAAAGTGGGATGCTGTACATACATGTTTGATGAGTTGGTGGGCAATATCTGTGGCAGGAGATCAACGCGCTATGGATTGACCATCGGGTCCTAGTCGAACACGGGTATGGCTAATAGCTTTATAACTCCACGAATCAATACTTTTTATATGACAATGATTCTGTGTAATAAAGAAAGAAGTCTGTCGCTATATATTAAAACCTGACTTTGCAGCTCCACAGAGCTTCTTTCAGCCTCTGGTCAGAGTAGCACATCCAGCTTGTTTGCGGAGTGGAGCTGAGCCAGCTTAAATATTGGTTGAATCCCATGTAGGTGTCGCAGAGCCATCATTTATGCTATTGGTTTTCCTGCATTGAGGAAAAAGACCCGTACTTCCATGTATCTCTGCACAGTAATTTGACAATGTACTGAAACTTCAACAAGTGCTGAGCACTGCTTGATACAGCAATCAATAACTCACAGAAATGATTAGTTGAGAAGTGGTTACATCACCTTGCTGATCAGTCCACAGCTAAATAAATGCATTACATTACTCATCACTTTACTTTTGTTGCTCAGCCCAGCTCCGTCCAAGGTGCCTTCAACGTATTCTCTATATATAGAGCATTAATGTAGCATTTTAAAGGTCTGGCAGCCATGCATGTTGGTGCATGCGAGTCCTTTGTTTGTGTGTCCCTACTGGCTAGCTAACGGCCGCTGTTGCACTGTTTGCACCCTTTGAGCAGTTAACACCGTTAGCACCGTTTTAACCGTCGGCCACGTGGAGGCAAACCCCCAATCGTGGATTTGCTCGGAATTCCGCATCTGGGATCCCTAAAACAACTCCAAATCCTCGACACCTGCATGTCACATGCCTAACACTGCTGACAACCACAGCCTAAGCTAATTCACCAGGGGACTAGAAAGTTCCCTTGCAGGATTAATCAGCAGTGATCTTCTCTGAGAAATAAAGGACCCGCTAATTGAGGCCGGCGGTTTGTAATTATGAAGGTCAGTCCGGCATTAGTTGTATGCCCCATGTGTATGGTTGGAATGTAAACTCGTACGTACAAAAAGAGACACTGAATCAGCCTCTACACAACCACTAGAAAGAAAAAACTAAAGAAATGCAGTATTCATTTTAAATATTATGTGGAGAAATGAAAAAGAAAAACAACTGAAATGAAATAATGGTTGACAACACAAACTAAAAAAGGTATGGTACTAATCGAACATATTACAAATCTACCAAACTGTAACAATCTAAATGAAGATAGAATCATGAAGCAAACATCTCTTTCAAATATTGTTTGTCTGCCTAAACATGAGCACAGACGTGAAGCCGTGACATAATTACCCTTCTCTTAACTGCCACCGTGTGAACCAGAGGATGCGAGACAAGCTGGAAAACGCCTCACTTCTACTTGTTATTTTGTTACAAAATAGATGCCTTCTGCTGCATGATCGGGCAGCCAGCAGCATCAGCCTCTGAATGTCAATGCTGTTCACTGTGTGAGAGGGCTGGTGGTGCATCGGGCCGCATACAGTACTCTCCAGAGCTTTTCCCCGTCGCCACGTGACTCACTCGCCATAACGGCAATTAGGCTGATTTATATGCATCCTCCGTTCCACTCCGAGAAGGAAAAAGGTATATATTGCTGTTTTATTTATCTCTGCTAAGTAGAATTGTATTTTCATTACAATGCTAATTTAGCTAATATTCCCTAATGGATAGCCGCTGTATATTTAAATGTAAATGTTACGGCTTCACTCAAGTTGCAGAGAGTAAAATCTATTGTGGTTGCATCATCTTCATGTCTGCTAAATGGCCGAAATGGAAATGGAACAGTGGCATCAGTCTCAGGAATCTGAATGCTGTTCATCATGATGCACTGTCATTAACGTCAGGTGTAGCTCTTGTGCTCTGCTCCTAACGGGAGGTCAGAGGTCAGACTCGGCAAGAACAGCAGCCATGGAGCTGGTTGGACTCGGTACAGTGTATGCAGACAAATCCCCAGCCACACACCAACAACATGCCGTCTCTAGGAGCTCCTGTTACATGAGATTTATTTCTTTAGATGTAAAATGAAATTTTGAAATCCCTGTTGGATCCAAAAAAGAAGGTAGGCCCCATGTATCATGAGTCTATGGTCTTATCTGAGATTAGCAGATGGGAAACTTGTGTGCACTGGATTTCTTCAGCAATGCAGGCTTTGCGTTCGCCATATGTTGGAGTTCTCCCTTCGATACAAACAGAACCTTGCTGTGTTTGCAGCTGGTGCACTGGCAATTTATGCAGCGTCTACAGTAAATACCTAATTATCAGTATATTTTGTTTATTTATTTATCTGAGTGAGAGAGCCAGGCCATTTCACCATTTAAAAGAAATGTTTAAAAAAGAAAGCTCAGAGGAGCGGCTTGCCACATAAAGAAGAATATTACTGGTCCACGTTGTGGGTCAGCTAACATTAAGGTGAACCCACTTCACTTCACAGACAAATACTAAACGATTTTTTAATAACACGGTTTTAAAGAGAGGGTTATGAGCCCGACCTCAATCCTGGTGGACCAGAGGGTCTGGAACTGGTCGCCATGATGTCCCTACCAGGAGTACAAGACTCCAGCCAACATACAGTCGCTCCACCTGTCATGGAGATGCGCTGACCACCATACCACGATAAGGTGGGGATCC
The DNA here is from genome assembly GCA_023566465.1 of Cottus gobio. NCBI lineage: Eukaryota > Metazoa > Chordata > Actinopteri > Perciformes > Cottidae > Cottus > Cottus gobio. The sequence continues at coordinate 22,542,504 of CM042215.1, forward strand.
CTTTCAAGACCTGCTGTCCTGATAAATAAATAAATCCAATGTACATTAATTCCATAAGTACAGCCAGAGTCATCACCAGCTACCAGTGTTGTAGTCAAAACCACCTAAACCAAGACCAGGACCAGAGTGTAGACAGACAAGACCAGGGTGAGTCCAACATTGCATGAAAAACTTACAATAAAATATGGAACATGCAAACCTTAGTGAGTCCTTAAATTGATCTGAAAGATCCACATTCCCATAAAAACACCCACAGAAAACGTATTATTTCTCTATATACTGCATATCTGTGTACATATATAAGTGTTCCATAAGAAATGTCTTGATCAAATAATCAACAGGCGATGCAGAGGTGCATTGCACATGTGGAAATTAGCCTTTGTATTTTATAAAGATCCCCGTAATGATGTTAGCAACTAAATCAGACAATACACAGTGATACTGCATTTGTGGTCTCCAGCGGTCTTGAAGTAAAATCATGATACGAGACTAAGTAAAACTGGGTCAAGACCGAGACCTTCAAATTGGTAGCGGCTACAACACGGCTAGCAACCAGCCTGGATTTGTTTGTGCTGTCTACGCCCCTGACTATTATTTAAGTGCTGGCTTTTTTATGACAATTCAAGCCAACTCAAACTGGCCGAGCATCGACCACTGGAGGGATGAAGAACTCTGAAACTAGCTGAATGCTGCAGAGCAACGTTATCGTCCCATTGCTGTCATATTGTACATACAGTTAGGTCCATAAATATTTGGACATTGACACATTTTTCATTATTTTGGCTCTGTACACCACAACAATGGAGTTGAAATGAAAAAATCAAGATGTGCTTTAAGTGCAGACTTTCAGCTTTAATTTGAGGGTATTTACATCCAAATCAGGTGAACGGTGTAGGAATTACAACAAATTCAAATGTGGCCACCCTCTTCACATCTTGATTTTTTCATTACAACTCCATTGTTGTGGTGTACAGAGCCAAAATAATGAAAAATATGTCAATGTCCAAATATTTATGGACCTAACTGTATATTCACGTGTATTTTAGCTTTGGTTCTACACATGGTGTATTTAAGAAGTGGGCGTAGTCATTTTGACGTCACCAATTGGTTTGTGGACTGATGTTACGAAGCCTTGAGTTCTGAGATTTAGCCGTTGACATCTTGGAATACAGCCGTCGCCCTATTGGCTTTTTTACAACCAATGAACGGATGTTACCATATTTGAAATGCAGAGGAGACGCCTCCTCTCAGCCACAGTAAGCCCTCCCTATAGCATACTCTGCTTTATGGTCAATTTGACTCTGAAGAGACCAAAACGTACAATATAAAGTTCACGCTGTATTAAGAAGACCTGGAACTAGAGATTGAGACCATAAACCCATGTTGACAATGTTTACTGATGTAATAAATCAAGAGAGAAGTAGAGTCATTTTCTATATGCAAGAGTAAATTGGACTGTTTTTTGTGCATTTAATTACACACAAACAAGGAAATGTGTGTGTGTGTGTGGACCTTCAGCACCCTTGGCCCTGCCAGCTCCCCCCACTTGAGCTCAGCTTCCTGCTGTTTTGGCCCAACTCCCAGCTGCCGGCCTGCCTGCCTCCCACAGCGCTGGTCAAACACTGTTTTCCCTCTTAATCAAATGAAAAAGGTTAAAAGGAGAACATGGCTTCCCGAGCCAGAGGGTTCAGCCAGAACACCAAGGACAGGTCAGGTTTGTGTTTTTCATTTCTTTCTGTAATTCAACACAACAAAAGGTGCCACCCCCTGCACAAGAAATTATTACCACATCAACACCCAGCGATTACTTCCTCGCAACCCCCCGCCCCCCAACGGGTGGCGAGAGTTCAGAATAACAATGACGCCTTTGTAGTACAAAGCTGTTTGAGGTGAGTGTGCTTTAAGCATCCGTGCTCAGCACACATGTATCTGAAAGAGGCATCAGGCGGATGAAGAGGCTCGCTTGATCGTTCAAGAGATCGCGAACAGAACCGTAGCATCAAAGAATCTTTCATCAGCAAGTAACATTCAAGGATCGGCTACATTTGTTCTATTTGTAATCACGGGGCGGACGGTAGATCTACATGCAGCAGTTCTCTGTGCGGTGCGGTCTCCATCACCATCAGGAATCGCACATAGAAAGCCCATGAATCAGGCTTATCAACCAGCAGGGGCCTTATTTTGCTCTGAAGGGCTACATCAGTCGCCTGGCTCAGAGCTCCTGGTTGGAACAATAAGAAATGCCCGGCTGGAGCCGAGGCTATTTCTGTCCTCTGTGCTATGAATACAAAATACATGCAGGCTCAGTCTCTCTCTCTCCTCACTCCTCACAGTGAGACCGCCCACTGTCAGGTACAAAGGATCAACCTTTTGAACCAGTGGAGATGGGTAAAAAAAACTAATTGCATCAATAGCTGATTGCGGTGGCTTTGACACCACACTGCAGACATCCACCTACACAGCAAACAAAGATGGCGTATTCACGTCTTTATGCGCTGTCTAACCCTCAACATGTTCTGTTCTGCATTTGTTGTATTTCTATCTTGTTTTCTCAAATCCCCAAATGGTTTATTAAAATGTTATCTCGCGTGATCGTGGGCAAAGTCCCAGTCTATTCATACAGCCTGGGCGTATTGAAAAGGGAAAAATAGGTACCAATACATGAGTAGGTTGGAAAATCGATCCAAGTAAGAAAAACAAATCAGACTTTGCGGCAAGAAAAGGAAGGAAACACTTGTTTCCCTCCTTTTCAAGTAAGAGAGGATTGACATGGAGTCAGTGGAGGAGCTGACATTCATAGATCTGACGTGTTGATCACAGCCAGACTGCAAACATCCGCAGTCTGGAAATGGAGAGAAACTCTTGAGACATTAGGCACTCTTGGTTTTTCTTTCTATCTTTTAGTAAATTTAATGGTTTAAATGCACCAAAAAACAATGACAGACAATATTAACAGAAATATAAAGCCCAATGCCGAAGAGCTGCACGGGCACAACAAACTACAAAAAGTGTAAAGAACCCAGAACAAAGATTTATAAGATGTCCAACCCCAAGAACTGGGCCACTCCGTATGCAACATGTGCACCGAACATTTTGTCCAAAGGTCAAGTTTCAAACGAGCTAGAGGGAAGTTGAGCTAAAGCATTTCGACGGTATGAAATATCCTGTGCAACGAAAGCCCTGCAAGAAAAAAGCTAACAAATAATAATAAAATCATCATGGATCAGCTTGGATGCAGGCTAATCATAGTTTATTTATAGTTTAAAATATATACGTTTTGTTTCCCCTCATTTATCCCTCAAATAGAAAGTTCCCGCCACATGCGTCCTGTCTCTCTGTGTCTCAACGTACTCATTTCCATCTCAGACTCGCCAGGCAGCTCCTTTAGAAATAATTAGCGACTAACGAGTCTCTCGCAAGGCCTCATAACAAGCTTCACGCTCCAATAATGAGCCTCTGCACAGTTCTGTGGTAAACAGCTGCCGTCGGTTACACGGAGAACCTGCCGGAAGCCCTCAGCCCGAGAGAACCCGAGGACCGTCTTTGTGGCTCTTTTTCTTCTTTTTTTAAAGATGCTGTAATGAGAAATCACACAGGAATACCCATGCCTTTTCATAAAAAAAATATCTACAATACGTCACAATTTTAATCAGCAGTCTAAACCAGGGGTATTCAACTAAAATTCTGCAAGGTCCAGTTTGAGACAGGTTCCTTATGCAAAGGTCCGGAACATCACAATAATGTCTAATTTGCACTATATGATTTTGTGCTAAACATATTGACAAAGCCAACAGTTGAATTAACATCTGTATGTAGTCAACGACTGACTGTCAAATTAAATAAAGTACAATGAATTAACATCTAAACAATATTTATTATTACAGATTTCAAATTTAACTGGAAGAATTATAAATAGTACATACTATAATAATAGATACATTATCTTCTCTTATTTCAAGTAAAATAAAGGCTGGATTTAAACAGAAAGCTTTTGAAAAATGTGACTATAAATTACATTAATAAATAAAGTCCTTAATTTTAGAAAGAATTTAACTGAATTGTCATGCAGCTTCAAATTCAGTTTATTCGGGCGTCAAGTGATGTCACATCGCTGCTTTTAATATCGCTGATATATAATATAACATGAGACATACTGCTCTTGAACTGGTTGTGGGAATAATAAACATATAAGAGTCCATCCATTGTTAAAGGCTCTCTTTAAGATTAGCTTAGATATATAGATATTATATAGATAAGCGGTCCACATTTCTCTGACTCTCGTACTTTTCCAACTATCCGGTCTCTCAGTCTCCTGTCGCTCCGTGTGTGTGAACATCTCACTTGAGTCGAGGGCGGGGCTTAACGCAATAAACACATGTGATTGGTTGAGTAGGCAAGTGACAGGATTTTCAAGGCGTGTGATTGGTCGTGAGTGTTTCCTGGACCGCTGAATGAGAGCTGCAAAGGCAGGAAAAGCTGCGCCGGTGAAATAGAAGCGATCCATCAACAGTTAATAATTCGGTAATAATAATTAGTTTTCGGTCCAGGGTCCAGAGACAACTACGTCTGGGTCCGGACCCGGACCGCGGTCCGCCAGTTAGTGACCACTGGTCTAAACAATGGAATTAAATCATGTGTCTCGGGGGAGAAGAATAGAGAGACGGCGCTTCAAAACGAGAGAAATAAAGAGACCTTTCTGAAAAGAAGTCAGTTTTTCTCTCCTAAACCAGCTTCTGCACTTGAGGAAAGCCACTTAATCCTTCCCGTCCTGCTATTTGTCATGGATTGAGCTCAGTTTCCCAAGTGGAGAAAATAATCTGACCAGTTTGAGCGACACATTTGAGAAGATTAATACAACGTTCTATGCAAACACAGATAAACCATTCCCCTTGTTTTAGGACTAACCTGTTTCTGAGTTGAAACCACAGCGGGGATGTAACTCTACCTGCCCTCTCGCATCATGAATCTCTTTCAGTTTGTGCTTCACCTTGAAACCCCCCCCCCCCACCCCACCCCGCGGGAATATGTCATCAAAAAAAATGTAATGTGTCAGAATTTACACCGAGTAACAGCAGTAATTCATGAAAAATCATCTTAGACGTTATTGAAAAAGGACATGCTCGCATCGCGGCGAGGTGTGTAATGGTTCTTTACGAGCCTCGGGAACAAAAACGCCCCGTGGGGTGTGTGTGGGCAGTGCAGCAGGAGCTGAGCTAACTAGCCATAAAATAGTGATGGATGATGCGAAGGTCTGAACAGCCATGTGTAAATGCCGCCGTGTTTATGAGCCGTGCCTCGCTGTTCATGAGGGTTTGTGAAAGCCACACTGCCTCCGTACGGAGTCTCTGATTTAATGAAAGACGCCAAGGTTATCGAGAATTGGAAGTTTTCCGCCATAAGTTTCTGTTATGTTACGCTTTTATGTGACCTTAAGCGTTTTTATTTTTAATCTCAGTGATGCTCATCCAGAACATAGTGCAACTTCGTACTTTACTTGTGTCAAAGACTCATTCAAATTGACATTATATTGATCCCTTGGTCAATAATGAACATAAACTATGCTTGATGTGTCCTCTGTTTTGATTAAATTACATTAATTTATTAATGTAAGAGTTAAGTCTTAGTCCGGTACACTTCTGACTTCAGCAACCAAATTAAAACCAATAAATAATCGCCAAGCTAACAATTAAAGCCTTACAACTTGTATCCATTTTTACTACGCACGCAATTAAAATATTTTTCGAGCACACATTAGTAATAATCCATCAATAAAAATCCAAAATGTGGAAATCAACTGAGGAACCTGGGGCACCAAAGGAACATCTCATATATTTAAGATATAATTGTGTGGAAAAGGCTTGAATCCTTCACCAAACAAAAACAAAAATCTCAATTTATTAGTATAGCAAAATAATTACTGGAAGCTCTAATGAAAGAGGGAAAAAATAAACTATTAATAGGTAGAAAATACAAAATATGCTGCTGAAGGAACTATATCAACTTCTTTTTTTAAATTACAAAATGTTAATTGGAATAAGGATCAAACATTTTTGAGAAGCTACCACAAAATGGAGGGAATGCTCTATTACTTGTCAAACAAGAATTCAACTTTCAAAATGTAAGATATGTGGGGGGAGAGCTAATTTGAAAAACACCTGTGTGTGTACTAAATGCACCGAATTTCATGGCAATCCATCCAACAAACCCAAACAGATAGTTGTGTTAACGCTCTGTTGCCCTGCAGTGTAACCCCCCCCCCCCCCAACACACACACACACACACACACACACACAAACATCTGCTTCTCCCAAATGGCTCAGTTACCCGGCGTACTAGCACATGGCAAAAAAGAAAAGAAAATCACCTTGCCAAACATTCAGTCAACGAGTTTAAAAAGGTGTGTAGCTCACTCCGAGAGACAGGGCGATCAATAAAGCCATCTCCAAGGTGAATCCAGAGCAGCTCCCAATATAGACACGCACGCGCGCACACAAAAAAATTTGTTGGCTTTTCAGTCACGACATTTCTTTTCTTTCGGTGTTATTGCAGTGTTTCCTATTTGTTCCACATCCGTGCAGGCCAGTGGGAGGACGACTGTAGTCTGAGAGAAGAAAGCAGAAGAGGAGATGAAGAAGCCAGACGGGCACCTTCAAAAGGCCTTATTCTCCTGGAGCCAGGTGGCGGCGGGGAGGCATAGCGGGAGAGACGAGAGGTATCGACACTCACTATCTAATCTCCCTACCCTCTTAAAGCCCCCCAGAGTATCCTCTCTAGCGCCGACAAAGGCCGATAGATGGAGTCGACAGCTGCACAACCCACCCGAGCTTTACAGCTAAAGGTACGCTTTCCCTGTTGGGCCTGACTCCGAACAGAGGGGGGAGGGGGGTACATTTGGGAGTGGAAGAAGGATGGATTAGAGAGGCGGAATCAGCTGGGCTTGTTTAACATCTTATTTATCCATCAGTTCTTTCCACGGGAGCTTTTAGGCCTACATGACTAAAAACGCCGACCGTAGCAGGATCCTTGAATCTTTATTTAAAGAAGCGCAAAAGGCAGAAGGTAATTGGGTGAGACAAGGCCATTTTCTTCCACTGTACCTTTTTTAAGTTCAAACAGAGAGTGTTGGATTTAACTTTAAAAATATTCGGTCCCATCTCTGCTGGATTCCGACAGCAACATGCATTTGTTGCAAAGAGCAAGGGAAATCCAGACAATAAATGATGCAACTTTAAGTCACCTTGAAAACCACAACATGTGAACAGTGTTTTATTGTCTTGCGTTCGGCCCCCTTTTGTTCGGATTGTGATAATAAAGACTGGGAGGCGGCTGAGAGTGGAGCTCAGAGGTTGTTTCATTGAGTGCGCTGGTATTATTTATTTATTTAGTATCCCAGGAGCCAGCCCAAGGACAATGAATGTTTGAGGTTTGAAAAATATATATATAAGCAGAGTTTACAGCTTGAATCTCCATATTCAACGGCGGCTGCAAAGGGGACATTTATGGATATCGCATTGGGACGAGTCGGACGGCGTGTCACGGATGGGCTTTTACGTCTTCCTGTGACACGGAGGGGAACGATTGATGCTGTGTTTGGCTCGACTGAGAATACAGCAGCGGTAGTTATGGAGCTGTTTGCAGAGAGCCAAAAAAGAGCCTCCCATTATCCCCCCTCTGCTAAAAGCCAGAGCTGAGAAAAGGCCTTTGTGTCCAATGCTGGAGCCGTGCATGCTGCGATAGGGAGAAGGGTAGAGGAGGAGGAAGAGGAGGGGGGTGGGGAGGGGGGGGGGGGGGGGGGGGGGCTTGTTGGTAGACAGCTGGAATCGAGCCTCCCTGTCTGGCAGGAAGCGGTGAAATTCCCCTCCACACAAATCACACCTCTTTGCTCTCCTCCTCCTCCTCCTCTTATCCGGATATTCTCTCGCTCTTCCTCCTCACCCTCCTCCGTGCAGGCCACTCGACGCTCACTCAACATGAAGTACATGTTGCCGCACACACGCAACACAAAAACGCTTTTTGAGATGGAGCATGACAGACGTACAGGCCCAGGAGGCTGGCCAACAGGCCTCCCTTCTGCCTCCCGTCCCCTTCTCTGCCTCTATCAAGGCCGACGGTGACGAATGACGGGACAGACTGCCGCTTAGCGCCACCACAGAACGAAGAGGGAGGCGGAGTACAGGACAGACGGAGAAAAGGCTGAACTATTATTAGTGCAAGCACTGTATCAACTTTCAACACACATAACAAAAGAATCCAAATGATGAAGGATTCGTATGACTAATTTAATGAAAATCAACATCAAAGACGTATAGCAACAAAGATTTGACTAACTTAAAGGTTCTCATTAGTCCCATGAAATCTTTAAAACTGGCACAAAACTGCTGCTGGAAGGACTTAAAGGGTTAACCGTCTCCAGATCATGCAGCAAACCATTTATGGAAATATAAATACAATATTCAAATATATACCCCAAATACACAGCATTGAAAATGTTTACATTTCTCGCAACATTCTATGGGGTTTGTTTCCTAAAATAAATAAAGTCCCTTAAACAGCCCAAACTACTGGGGTAAGGAGCCGAGCAGACAGATCTGCTGACGCCAGGGATCACAGAGATCACTGACCCGCAGCGTATAAAGAAAGGTTCCTCAAATGAACAGTAAATAAGCTTTTCTTGTTCGGACATGCTGGAATAATACAAAACAGAGCCGTGGTCTGAAGCTGTCGAGCGCAAGATAACGGGATGGAGATACCGCAGCTCAGACTTATCTTTGCAAAAACAAATTACAAAAGTGCCGAGATTAATTCCCTGGAAATGCAGCACAGAGTATTTTAATGTTCATTTTATTTTCCCCAAAAAGAGAGAATCTGCGAAACGAGCCATTTAGCACATGAAACAGCTTGTTTCACCCAGTTTGATGATTTATTTTCTCAGTATAGATATAGCCACGAGACTATATTTAGATTTAGTTTTGGGCTGATAACATGAATTATTTGGCATAACGATGCTGGAGCTGGAGAGAGTTAAGAGATCTTAAATGTAAGCTCATTACGGTTGTCCAAAAAAGAAGTCAACACTAATTTGGACTCATGTGCTCATTATATACGCCGCCTTCAAATCATCGCCCATTCTGTATGTAGTCTTTTCTCTCCATCTCAATGTTTTAGCATCCCACGAACAAGTTATGCCAACACACATTTTGGAGCGAGGCGGTGGCTCTTGAGAAATGCCATATGAAAAAGCAAAACAAATTATAGCTGCCAGCAGTCAAGCTCAAATTTTGTCATAAAGGGAAAAAAGGTGATTTAAAGGTTTGAATATAGTTTCTCAGAATTCTTTCTCAAATACTTATGAATAATACTTTGAATAAAAAAAGTGTTGAAATTCAGATGGTTGTCACAAAGCCAGCGTCAGGAAAGTTTTCCCCACAATTAAGTCATTTAGCGTCACTTCAGAGGAGGGAGGGTTTTGTGCATTTTCATGATTGGATGGTGCCACAATCTTTCAAGGGAATGTCGGGAATGTCCGACTACAAAGTGGTTAGAATAGTCAGTAGATGTTAAAAGAAGGCCGGTTTCAAGGTGCCCCATAAGGTTACCTTGACTTCATAACACGTTCGCACCACACAATCATTGCGACAAAATGATTCCCGCCGTGATAACGTTACAATTTTAAAACTCTGAATGAAATTTGGCAAGCGGACACTAAACACAAAGGTCACGCATACAATTGTCTTACTTTGGTGGGGAAATCCAGATAGGAAACAATCTTAGTGGAATCTTTTTTCAAATTGAAGGAGTTGTTTATGAATTGCTCCCCTACTGGCCGGTTAAGGGTAGTGGGGAGTCAGCAGTCAGTGGCAGTATAAAACTTTCAATGAAATATGATTTTCAAAACGTCTGGATCCCTTCCATCTAAGACAGATCCTTGAGCATATAGTCATAAATGGCCACATAAAAAAATATTGGGCTGGTGGGTCCAGCTGTGTGCGAGATTGACCGTGGACAGACAGATACACTCACTCACACACACGCGACCAAACTCATAATCTCCTCAGGCTACGACTGGCGGAGATAAAAATCAAGGTGATATACTGTCGCAGGCGGACAGAGGACAGGGACTTGTCGTGCGCTAACTGAGAATGCAACACTGGAGCTGGTTAGCAGCACTGTAATTTATTGCCGCTCAGTGAGTAAAAGCTGCACTTATTCAATGTAATGCTGAGCACAGATTCACAACATGAATTTTCATTAGAAATACAGAGAAAAAACACATTTATCTTATTGCAATCTTTTATATATATATATATATACCACAGTTGCGTGATGAACTAACAAACTGGGAAGATGGGAGCATTATTTCTAAAATAACTGCAGTCTCAGTTGAGTACAGCTTATTACATTAAGAAACGTGTAAAATGAAACAAAACAAATCTAACTAACTAAAAAGCGCCCCAGGACGTCAGACAGCAGCACGGAGTGCTGACGGGGAAAAGAGGCACCTGGCCTACTTTCCAAACTTACATCGACATTTTAAGGAAACCAGAGGTGGAAATTTTTTTTTGGAATCAGTGCTGGATCTTTTCATCTCTTTAGTGGCTGCCACACCGGCGACACCTTGGCCACATTAACACGTGTAGAAAGAGAGAAAGAGAGAAAGAAACAAAAAAGGGAGAAGAAAAAGAGTAGCGCGAGAGGCCAGCGAGAGACAGCCAACAAAGATTGAGGGAAAAAAGACAAGAAACAAAGTCGGGTGTGCGACTTTGACACGGCAGATTAAAAAAAGAATAACAGGCGCGAGAAAGCGTCACATCTAATAGGGGCGCGACACGTCGAGACCTCCTCCGAGATGGCGAGCTGTCACACAGGAACAACTCTGTCAAAAAAAAAGAAAAGAAAGAAAAAAAACCCAGAACGAGTGGAAAATCTTCCCCGCGCTAATCAGAGCCAACGTTGGGAATACAACTCCTCGGTTGTAATCTATTTGCAGCAGCGACGCTAAGCTTCGCTCGTAGGAGATCTCATTTGGGTTTGTCTTTCTCAAGCTACCGTGTGGTTGAGCTAATGAGCTCGTGTCGCGCTCAGGACGAGACAAATGATCAGCTCACATCCGTTAAAAATCAGATGAGACGCACACTGAAGCATGTTATCAGGGTTAAAGTATTATGACGGGTAACGGTGGTAATGGGAAAGTTGACAATAGTAAACAATAGTTTACAATGTGGCCTATCCTAGGAACTAGAAACACATGGAGAACACGGCAGTAATCGCAATCATCTTGACCGTGGAAACCGTAGACTCAACTCTTTTTACAGCTTTGGACCGCATCACACAGCCTTCTCCCATGGAGAGCAAAGGTTCACCCTCGCGGCGGCGTACAGGAGTTCAGAAATAATGGATGCCTCCGACAGTCAAAAGACAGCCGACCAAACACCATCTGCTGATGAAGAATGTGTGATATGGCAGAAAGCTCTGGAACACGGCAGCATGTCGTGATACCGCTATGTAGTTATGTCAGAAATCAGTTGTGTTATTAATACACATGAAATTGATCATTCTGGTGGTTTTGGTCATGGTTTCCATTGGTTATAACTAGGGATGCAACGATACCATTTTTTACAAACCGATACGATACCGATATTTTTATTTGTGTACTTGCCGATACCGAGTACCGATACCGATACTTCTTAGATTTGGTCTCCATGAAAGTGCAATTAATTTGGAGGCAGATTTTATTTTATCCTCTGCAGATTATGTCAAGCCTATAGTACAAAATTAACAGAAGGCTATCCCAAGCTTTAAACTTCTTGTGGAAGTCCCTCTAATGTCGGACCATAAAACGCCCCCGTGTCCGGGTTCATAATGTAAGCGATAATATTAGGGATCGAGCAATTATATAGGAAGCTGTGTTCCAAGTTATGTTTCCGGTGCTTTTATTGTGGAGGGAGAAACGGAAAGGAAAAGGAGTGGAATTGTGGGATATACGTGTGTGAAGGAGATAAAAAAGTGGTTCAAGTTACCCTGCAGCGTGTTTTCATTTTATTAGAATTACAAATATAGACACACAACAGACACTCGGCTACAATAATATCATCCGTAGCCGCACAACAGCGTCTGAATGAGGCCGCTGCCAGCGCTACTTCTGGTGGATCAGCAGCCGTTTGATTCAAACCGGCAGGACGGCGGTGATGACGCGCAGAGCTTCTCAATTATAGATGTATTAAATATGGAAAATTTCAACTCTCGCGTCTAACGTGCCGCCGGCGTAAATTTGCGTCTGTCGCAACCACACGCGTCTGTGCATAGACTTTACATGTAATCTGGTCGCGCGAAACATTTGCGTCGCGTTGGGACGGACTGATTACAAGTAACTCCGGGGCTGTCAGCCACTAACAAGAGCACTAATATGAGCACTAATATGTCATACACACGTATGCAACACCGGTTAATAAGCACAATATCGATAAAGTCTTGTATTGTACTCGCGTCTCACTTTTCTCCTGTCTATTGAAAGAAGTGAGCGCTGCGTAGCGAGGATCCAAGATGGCGGCTCCAGATTCTGCTGTTGAGACAAACTGGCCATCTGATTGGACGGCAAAACAACTTGGATAGCGTGATTGGCTGCTCAGAAGTTGAGACTGTTGAGACAGTTGAGACAGAGAAGAGTGTCTCCGGCTCCGCCACGGGGTTGCTTCTCCACAAAGCGCGACCAGTTTGTTGTAGTGAAATACTGTTGAGTGAGTATCGGTTCTTGGTATCGGCCATTGAAACCGATGCGAGTACGAGTATTTAACGCAGTATCGACCACCGATACCGATACCGGTATCGGTATCGGTGCATCCCTAGTTATAACCACTTCTGGCTGACATTTTGTAAGATTATAAGATTGCGACGCCAAGTCCATCAAGTCAGACGATCAGAATTTAAACTGTAAACAACAAGGCAACGGTTCTGCCGGAGTATCGAAACCACTTCATTTGGAAGGTAAAACTCAATGTGAGCGCATCTCAAATGTTGGTACAAAACCTCTCTGCTAAAGAAGAGAGCTTGATACAGATCTACGGTAAGTGCAGTAGGTCAGCGTCCTGTAAACTGTGATGAATGTTTCAAGTCAAGCAATGATTTGGGCGAAAGTTTGACCATCCATCCATCCATCCATTTTCCACCGCTTATCCGGGGTCGGGTCGCGGAGGCAGCAGGTCAAGCAGGCTGACCCAGACTTCTCTCTCACCCGCAACATCTACCAGCTCATTCTGGGGGATCCCGAGGCGTTCCCAGGCCAGCTGGGAGATATAATCCCTCCAGCGTGTCCTGGGTCTTCCCCGGGGCCTCCTACCAGTTGGACGTGCCTGGAAAACCTCTAAAGGGAGGCGTCCTGGAGGCATCCTAATTAGATGCCCGAACCACCTCAGCTGACTCCTTTCGACACGAAGGAGTAGCGGCTCGACTTCAAGCTCCCTCCTGATGTCCGAGCTCCTTACCCTATCTCTAAGGCTGAGCCCGGCCACTCTACGGAGGAAACTCATTTCGGCCGCTTATATCCGCGACCTCGTTCTTTCGGACACGATCCAAAGCTCGTGACCATAGGTGAGGGTTGGGACGTAGACCGACCAGTAAATTGAGAGCTTTGCCTTTCGGCTCAGCTCCTTCTTCACCAAGACGGCCCGGTGCAACGCCTGTTTTACTGCTGCAGCCGCACCGATACGCCTGTCGATCTCCCGCTCCATTTTACCCTCACTCGTGAACAAGACCCCGAGATACTTGAACTCCTTCGCTTGTGGTAGGCACTCTGTCCCCACCCGGAGGGAGCAATCCACCGGTTTCCAGCAGAGCACCATGGCCTCAGATTTCGTGGTGCTGACTCTCATCCCCGCCGCTTTACACTCGGCTGCAAAACGCCCCAGTGAATGCTGGAGGTCATGGTCCGAGGAGGCAAACAGGACCACATCATCTGCAAACAGCAGAGAGGCTATCCTGAGATCCCCGAACCTGACATTCTCCGCCCCACGGCTGCGCCTAGATATCCTGTCCATGAAAGTCACGAACAGGACCGGTGATAAAGGGCAGCCATGGCGGAGGCCAACACCCACCGGGAACGTGTCTGACTTACTGCCGAGGATACGAACACAGCTCCTACTGCAGGCGTACAGAGACCGGATGGCCCGTTGCAACGGGTCCGGCACACCATACTCCCGCAGCACCCCCCACAAAAAGCCCCGAGGGACCCGGTCGAAAGCCTTCTCCAAGTCCACAAAGCACATGTAGACTGGTTGGGCAAACTCCCAGGACCCCTCCAGTATCCTTGCAAGGGTAAAGAGCTGGTCCACTGTTCCACGACCAGGACGAAACCCGCACTGTTCTTCTTGAATCCGAGGTTCGACAAACGGTCGGAGCCTCCGTTCCAGCACCCTGGCATAGGCTTTTCCCGGGAGGCTGAGTAGTGTGATACCCCGATAATTCGAGCACACTCTCCGGTCCCCCTTCTTGAAGATGGGAACCACCACCCCAGTCTGCCAGTCCATGGGCACTGTGCCCGACCCCCATGCGACATTGAAGAGGCGTGTCAGCCAAGACAGCCCAACAAAGTCCAGCGCCTTCAGCATCTCAGGGCGGATTTCATCCACCCCCGGCGCCTTGCCACCAAGGAGCTTTTTGACTACCTTAGTGGCCTCTGCCAGGGATATGGGTTCATCCAACCCCAAGTCTTCAGGCGCTGCCCCCTGTTCAGGGGACATGTTGACCGGGTTTAGGAGTTCCTCAAAGTGCTCCTTCCACCGCCCGACGATATCCTCTGTCTGGGTCAGCAGCCCCCCTCCCCCGCTGATAACAGCCTGGGGAAGGCCCTGCTTTCCCTTCCTGAGTCGTCGGATGGTTTGCCAGAACCTCCTTGAGGCCAACCGAAAGTCCTTCTCCATGGCCTCCCCGAACTCCTCCCATGCCCGAGTTTTAGCATCCGTGACCACCGCAGCTGCAGTCCTTCTGGCCTGCCTGTACCTGTCAGCTGCTTCAGGAGACCCCTGGGCCAACCAAGCCCGAAAGGCCTCCTTCTTCAGCTTGACGGCTTCCCTCACCCCCGGTGTCCACCACCGGGTTCTCGGGTTGCCGCCACGACAGGCACCGATGACCTTCCGACCACAGCTCCTAGCGGCCGCGTCCACAATAGAGGCTTTGAACATGATCCACTCGGATTCCATGTCCCCAACCTCCCTCGGGATGTGTGAGAAGTCCTTCCGGAGGTGGGAGTTGAAGACCTCCCGGACAGGATCCTCCGCCAGACGTTCCCAGTTCACCCTCACTACACGTTTGGGCTTGCCAGGTCTTTCTGGCCAACTCCCCCGCCATCTGATCCAACTCACCACCAGGTGGTGATCAGTTGACAGCTCTGCTCCTCTCTTCACCCGAGTGTCCAAAACATACGGCCGCAGATCAGATGATACGATTACGAAGTCGATCATTGATCTCCGGCCTAAGGTGTTCTGGTACCAGGTACACTTATGAGCCACCTTATGTTCAAACATGGTGTTTGTTATGGACAAACTGTGGCTAGCACAGAAGTCCAACAACGAAACACCGCTCGGGTTCAGATCAGGCAAGCCGTTCCTCCCAATCACTCCCCGCCAGGTTTCTCTGTCGTTGCCCACGTGGGCATTGAAGTCTCCCAGGAGAACTATGGAGTCGGCAGGCGGCGCCCTTTCCAGGACCCCTCCCACCAACTCCAAGAAGGCCGGATACTCCGAAATGCTGTTTGGTGCATAAGCACAAACAACAGTCAGAGCCTTACTCCCCGCAACTTGTAGGCGCAGGGAAGCGACCCTCTCGTTCTCCGGGGAAAACTCCAACACGGCGGCGCTCAGCCGGGGACTCGTGAGTATCCCCACTCCCGCCCGGCGCCTCTCACCCTGGGCGACTCCAGAAAAGAACAAAGTCCAACCCTTCTCCAGGAGTTTGGTTCCAGAGCCAGCGCTGTGCGTGGAGGTGAGCCCAACTATATCTAGCTGGTAACGCTCCACCTCCCTCACCAGCTCCGGCTCCTTCCCCGCTAGCGAGGTGACGTTCCACGTCCCTAGAGCTAGTCTATGTCGCCGGCGATCGGCTCGCCCAGGCCCCCTGCCCGGCCCGCCGCCCGGTCTACATAGCACCCGAACCCGATGTCTGTCCCTGCGGGTGGTGGGTCCACAGGGTGGCTGCACCATGTTGTTTCTTCGGGCTGAGCCCGACCGGGCCCCATGGGCGAAAGCCCGGCCACCAGACGCTCGCCGACGAGCTCGCCTCCCGGGTCTGGCTCCGGGAGGGTGCCCCGGTTTCCCTGGTCCGGGCGAGGTAACTTCAGTCCTAGGGCTGCTTATCATCAGGGTTTTTGAACCGCTCTTAGTCTGGGCTCTCCCCCGAGACCTGTTTGCCTTGGGAGACCCTACCAGGGGCAGATGCCCCGGACAACATAGCTCCCAGGATCATTGAGCCACTCAAACTCCTTCACCGCGTTAAGGTGGCGATTCGCGAAAGTTTGACCTTTGTAATCAATCCATAGGCCGTTAAGAAATCGATACGCTGTATATATTAACGTGCAATGGCTCCACAGGAGCTCCGGGCAGCTGATGGAGGATGTTGCCGATGCAGCGACAAGTGGGGAAAGTTTGATCTTCTGGACTTCCTAACGCCATTTTTTGTTGTTGTTGTTGAAACCAGTTCTCACATTCACGTTCCTTTGCCCCTTCACCATTTTGAGACCCTGAAGACATTTCACTTGAAAAACAAACTGGAAAAGAAAGGCTAAAATGGCCACTGCAGTGGCGCTGCTGTGAGCGAAGCCAAGAATCCTGGGAGAGGCAAATGAGGAAATGAGTGTAAATGCACTGCTGGGTAAATCATCCCTTCAGTCAAAAGGTGATTTGATATGCAACACATACTCATCACTAATCCCTTGTCTGGAGTTAAGGCTCTAGCACTGAGCGGTTTCATGGTTAAAGCATCCCTCTAGTAGCAATTCGGCCGGATACGCAGCGTGCTCTCATCGCTGATACCGTGTCATGTTTAGGGCGATGTCGCTCCAATATTGAGCCGCATCCTATCAGGAGAGACCTCTCAGCAGCACAGCCAGCTGCAGACAGAAATCCACCCGGGGGACAGTTAAGCACAGCTCTGATCTGAGCGGCCTCATCCACAGCCTCTCTGTCCAACGTCCTCGGCATGTCTCAGCTATGAAATGTCTGGGACTCCCTTCTGCATTAAGTGCTTTGCAGCTCAGCTCTCCGGAGCCCACTGTTGGAGTCCCGCAGAGGTCTGCTACGGAACGTACCCGCTTTGTTATATTTATTTTAATGCACACTAAATTATTCTTTTAAAGAATTGCATCGGGACATTTCGGGAAACCCGCTTCTTTTCGCTTTCTTGCTATAGGGCCTTGGATGAAAAGATTGATACCACTCGTAGGAGGATGGAGGTTAGCTTAGCTTAGCATCAAGACTGGAGGCAGTGCAAACAGCTAGCCAGGCTTTCTCCAAAAGGTTCACAAATGCACTCAGCAGCTCCTCCAAAGCTCACAGATGTGACAAAACACATTTCATCTAGATTTCTGTGGTTTGGTGAGAGCCAGGCTGGCTCTTTCTTCCAGTCTCTATGCTAAGCTAGGCTAACGACATTCTGAATCCAGCTGCACACTTTAAAGCAAAGATTCGAAAGTGGTTTGGATCTTCTCCTCTCACTCTCAGCAGGAGTGCAAGAAGTGCAATTCTCAAATGAGTCCTTCAATTCTTGTATAAACTCAATGCACTCGTTTCATATCAGAGCTGAATAGAGGGGAAACAATAATAGTAAAATAATTACATTACAGAGATCAAGTCAGAGATCAATGCTGTTTTGCTACAATTGGAACGATTAGACAACGATCAGACAACAATTTGGAAAGTTGTTGCTTCTCAGATTAAGAATCACTGGCTTTCTCATATATATATATATATATATATATATATATATATAGATATATATATATATATATACACATTATATTATATGCATATACACACACATATTGTATACACACACACATATATATATATGTATGTACACATATATATAATAATGATGAATACGTAAAAATAAATTCTGAAGGACACTCATTAAATACAATTAACCCTAACCAGCATTAGTGTGTTTCATCTGCAGTGCAGCCAAGCGTTCCAAACCACACTGAGAAAAAACATTTACTTTTATGCTGTTCTACCAAGCTGCAAGGTTATTAGTGTGTGTGTGTGTGTGTGTGTGTGTGTGTGTGTGTATGTATTTGTGGATGTTAACATGTTTCATTCTACACTGCCCACAGGTATCAAGCTGTCCAACCCAGCAGACCTTTGTAAATACCATCGAGGGCCTCAAAGACGGCCAAGAGCCTATTAGTTGGACATGTAATATAGAATATGGGAATCACTGGCAGCCGGCTAAAGGAGGGGAAGAGCATGATTGGATCCAAGCAAAATGAGCCTGTCAGTGTGTGTGTGTGTGTGTGTGTGTGTGTGTGTGTGTGTGTGTGTGTGTGTGTGTGTGTGTGTGTGTGTGTGTGTGTGTGTGTGTGTGAACCTCGAACAATACTTTGAACGACTACACGAGTGTATGCCAGTTGGTTTGGCTGGAGTTTGTGTAATTGCGGAACCAACCAGGAGATGTAGAGCCATTCACAGGCAACGATCGCACACAAATACACACACACACACACACACACACACACACACACACCGCCTGTGTCCGTATACATACACACCCACTGTGTAGCAAAGAGGCTCTCCACAGCGGTGTAATTAGGCCTGGTCACTGCAGAGACGTTGTAATGGATAACCCTGTCTTTAAAATGGCCGGGGGCGGCACACATAATTGAGCATGCCTAGTCTGCGCGCTGACACGTGCACGTGCACGTGTGTGCGCTTCACAAGGGAGGGCTACAGATATGGCAAACCTTGCCGCTCACTTTGTTTTCGTCTCTGCCTGCTTGGATCGTGGGGTCTGAAGCCTGCAGTGTCTGTGGCATTTCACATTACTTTAACACATATATTCACATATATGCATTCAAGGAAGAAGAAGAAAAGAACCTCTCTGCTTATGCAGTACAAACACGTCCCAGGGTGCTTTTCAGAGTTTAAGGCAAGAGTGAGTAAAGCCACAAGTTTAGAGCACCAAGATACGGCACATAGGCGCATTACGTGTAAAACAATGGCCGCCTTCATGCCTTTGTGTGCTTGCTTGTGGCTTTCTGCATCGTTTGTGTGGACTTGGTTACAGCTAGGGCTGAGTCGAGCCCCTTTTTATAGACCTGGAAAGCGGCTCCACCTGTTAACATTGTTTGAGTGAGTCATTCCAGCGTTATTAACGTGTTGGAGGTTACACGCACCGATCCGTGAAGGTGTGTAGCCATGGTTTAGTTTGTGGATTGGCTGAACAACACATGACTGCCGCTTGTTTCACTTCGGTCCTCCGTCTCTGCCATTGTTTTATTCGCTCTCGATGCTCTCGAGGGTTTGACTCAAGCGTCCTCTGGCCTGGCCAGATCTTTAACGACACTTTTATTTCAAATATTCTCTTTGAAAAAAAACCTTATGATGGATATGTCAATTTGCCATTGCACTCTCTCTTGAAATGACCTTTGAACTTGTGTACAAAAAGCTATGAGTAGTTATTAATTACTGTGCTCTGGATTTCAAGTTTCTCAGAACAAGTTGCCATAGGAATTTGTGCAAGTCTACCTAATCTACAGTTCAATTACGTTGCATTGGAGTACATTTAAATGTCATGCAAATGTCATGCCAATTGCAATGCAATGAACATTTTATAAAAAAAACAGCTCTTATATTATATCGTAGCCGTTACATCGGCAGATATCTAAAAGAAGGTATTTTCCCTTATAGTTCTCTTTGAAGTACTAGAAGTGATGAAGTCCCGGTGTGTGTTGATGTGGTGTGAGCACTGCACCGGTCTCCATTTAACCAAAATAGCCAATTAAATGCTACATTGTCAGCACCGGCATATGGTAACTCATGAGGCAATTTGGCCTGTGTGCTCCAACTCATTTGCCATCCAGTTAACGCGCCAGTCATAATTCTGTTTTAATGAAAACTCACCTCAACCGGTTTTCTTCACCACCGCTTTGGAAAAAGGAAATAGTGGGAGTAACAGGCAAACCGGTTTTTAAAGTGACATTTGTGATTGGTTCATGTAGATTTGCAGAAAAGTAACTGATCAACGTTTTAATAAGTGAAAAACTTGAAAGAGTTAAATTTGAGACGGCCCATCCACCACTCCAAAGAAGTATAACATTGTTTTTATCTGCACACGTTTTTTCATTCTTTTTATTGGAAAGCTTGTCAGATGGAGGGCTGGGCTCACTGGTGGGCCTGACTTGCATTCATATCAGCCACATGAAAGGAGCGTGGCTTAAAGAAGCCAACACTTTAAGGCAATCTTCAAAGTCACTTTCCCCCCTCCGCATGCTTGAAGTCATGATATGCCGCCTGCTGATTATGGGATGAGTTGGTTTCAAAGGACTGACACAGGGCCGCAGCATTACTGCAAACAGGATGGAAGGAGATGCTTTCCTCAGAGCATGAGCTCTACGAGAGGTAGCCGGCAGGTTAGGAGAGAGGAAGGTGTGTGTTCAAACTAAGGACAGTGATGATGACCAATCATTTGAAAAAAGAAGTTAAAGGGTGCTTAATTCTGAAATTCGGAGCAAATCTATGATTAAGGGATTGCCTCCGCATGGCTCTCAACTTGGTGACGGCAGCTTGAGGCTAACGGTGCTAACAGCAAGAACAACGGCAACAGTGCTGTCGAGTGTTGACCGGAGGGGCAAAGTATGAGCAAAGAGCGGAGCGGTGGCGATTAGCTAGCCAGTGGGATACGCTACGAGCGGCTAGACAGGCTACGTATGAATGCTGCAGGAACCAGACCTGAATCCAAGAAATAAGTAATGAGGGTTTTAAAAAAAAAAAAGGGTTTATAATTAAAGTCTGTGGTCCTCACAAGCTCAACACATTTTAAACTTTAACTAATTAAGCTAATATATATATTTATATTATTTTATTTGTATATATACACACATATACCGTACATATCTACATACACACATACATATTATACACACACACATATATTATACACACACACACATATATTATATATATTATACACACATATTTATATATATATATATATATATATTTATAAATATATATAAATGTATATATTTATACGCTGAGAAGAAAAGATCTCACCAACATGCTTTAACTTAACATGCATACAAAGTAACACAATTCGCAGAGACTCTCCAGGGAACAATGATACTTCACTAAATTATGTGAAGGCTGAGGAGCTCTTTCAGGCTGCAAATGACTGATCTTGGACCACGGATACATCACGTTCCCCTCTTCGCCCGCCCGCCTGCCTTCCTCTTCCTCTTTCCTCCCTCAGTGAGACTGCCAACAGATGAACACTGCCAAGTGCCTCCCCAGGAGAAGTGTGAGTGTGTCTCTCTAAATCTGAGTCTGTGTCTTCATGTGCTGTGTGTGTGTGTGCGCGTGAGCATCTTTCCACTTTGATGGCAACGTTGGCAGTAATGTGTCTAATGGAAGATAAGCAACACTCTCTCAGACAAGTCTTCACAGCCAAGCACTCTTCCCCCCCATCATCATCATGCTGAGTGCAAGAGAGGGAATACTCTCTCTCCCCCTCCATCTCTTCGAGCATACACACACCTCGCTGTGTACACCCATGCAAAGACACAAACACACACACGGCATACAAGAGAGTGGTGGTTTGGATCATCCGTCTCAAAGCTGCCTTTATCGTCTCTCGTAAAAAGTTCGCAGAGCCTCTCGCACATACTCACGCACACACACACACACACACACACACACACACACCCCCAGTGGGTTTGGATGATGAGTTCCGGAGATGAGTTTTAGTCACGGAGGGACACCTCAGAGAAAGTGTGGCTTCGGATCGCCATGCTCAAAGCTGCCCGCAATCATTCCTCCTCCAAAGTACATCCCGCAGACACACACACACACACACACACACACACACACACACACACACACACACACACACACACACACACACACACACACACACACACACACACACACACACACACACACACACACAAGTGCTTTGCAAGAGGGTGAAGTACGAGCTCAGCAGCAGAAGGCACTTATAGAGAAAGACTGAGGGAGAGTCCTTGACTGCCGGCTGACCCTGCAGCTTGTTTGTGCCGATTCTGAAGAGACCGTCCTGATCGAGGGGGATGTGGGGGGCGGGGGAGAGGGGGGGGAATTCAGAGTTTATTTTACAGACCGCGTGGCTGGCAGTGACAGGCGAGGGGCAGCAAGAATGATAGAGGACACCGAAGGTCTGAGTCCAATTGGCAAGCAATGAGTACCTGAACTTATTTTTTTTTTTTAAGGGTTAGACAGATGAATTGGCTTCTTCAATCAGATACCGCCAGGCGGTGTCACCTCTTTCCTCACTCACCACGGTGCGTCTGTAAACTGGAGTGAAGTTTATGCTCCGGGCATATTCTATTAATTCTTTCACATTTTGCTCTATTTCAGAGTTGAGTTCATTATTCATTTACAGACCTATCACACTGCAGAACTGCTACACTATTGAATAGAATGTCTGCAAATCCTTTTCCGCCTTAATAAAATTAAATGGAAAAAAAAAACTTGTACTTCTGCATAGAAATATAAAAATGTCCTGCATTAGCACGATGAGAATCTGAGAAGCCTCGGGCGGTCGATCTGACGACGATTCAGCCTCTGGGGGCAACGACCAATATTTCCTGGGTTCCGATGCAGCCACTGACAATCCAGCCAAGACTTCCTTCAGTGCGGTGGTCGTTGTGTACCGTCTGGCAGCTTGGAAATCGAGAACGGAGTCCTGCTCGGACTGCAGGCGTGAATCAGAGCGCCTCCGATACCAAACTCTTGTCCCGTTGCCGACAGATTCTTTATAGAGACTGGCAGGAGCAAAAAAAATAGCTGTTTTTATTTATTTTTTATCCAGTATTAGCAGAAAATACAAATGAAAAAGCTTGAATGGCTAATTGTTATGTTTTTTTGGGAGGGGTAGGGGGGTCGATACATGGAAAGTTATTGCAAGATCAATAAATCCTCTTAATCATCTCAATTCAGCAGAATGGGTTTGCTGTCCATGGTAACGGTCCCAGCAGCTCTTGGATGGATTGTGCATTAAACATGTGTACTTTGAGACAGCTGGTGCCTGAGTGGTGCGAGGAGAGGTGTTTTCTCTATTGAAGAAAAACAAAGAAAGAAGTGAAACATTGAAACATCCGCCCAGTGGGTCGTCAAAAGGACACTGTGGCAGCGTCTCCTCAAATGTTTCTCTGAAGAAAAACAAATCATCAACAATAATTTGAAAAGTGCTATAACCGTTATAATTATCATGCATAGTCGCCAGGCGTGTCCCTATTGAGGTGCTTGCCACACAGTTTGTTTGGATGACATCACTTGATCAGAGTCGGGGGCTTTCGGTACCTTCTCCTCTCACCCGCTCCAGCGTGAATCCCCACCGCCCGACTCCTAAAAATAGTTTTGGCCGGGCAGGATGTGGAGACTCTGCAATCTATTCCCTGAGCAACATTAGTTTTCCCTTTTATGGTCTCGAAGTACAGTCTCAGTCCGCGGTGCATCATTCTGCTGCGCTTCCATGCTTGTTGCAGCACTTTGTTCTTTTACTCTACAGGCAAAGAAGCGGAAAGCAATCGCTCTCCGAGGTGCTGCGCTATCTCTGAGTTTAGCTCTCTCCTCAAGGCTGAAGTGAGGTCAGTCGCAAATCCTTTTTTCCCCGACCAAATATCCGTAAGTCTTCACACTTTAGTGCACCAGAAAGGTGGTTGATCCTTCCGGCGTGGCCGTACTGTCCTCCATGCCGCTCAGGCTTTGTCATATTTGTTGTTCGTTGTTCCAACAAAGGGAAATCTTTTCCAAAAAGGTTTTCAGTGGCGCTTCCATCTTCGCTTGCGTCGTTCAAGCCAGGATTGTGGCTTCCTGTTGGCAACCAGCTTGTCCTTCCTCTGGCATTGGCGCCACAGGTTACGCACACTGGTTCTTTATCTCCCAAAACTCTCTCCCCTTTTTTTTCGGTCTCTCTTTTATTCATCGTTTAGTCAAGGTGTAGAGATGTGCAGGTATTATTTTGTCCTGCCTGTGTTCTGTAGTATGAAGCCAGTTTAATCAGGTTTTGAGCATGCTAGTTTTTCACAGTCTTCTTACTGTGCCACAGGAAGTGTGCATGCGGCCGAGGCCTTTTTTAAGATACTGTGTGCTGGAGCTAGCTGATCTTCCATACAACAACAAATTTACAATAATAAAATCTTTTTTAAAATATAACAATATTTCCAATAATATTCCTCTACGTCGATACTGTGACGTTATTGTAGTGTTGGTGCAAAAATATTTACGCAATGAGATTTCTGATAAATTACTATCAGTAAAATGGATGTAATGACTAAACTGGAAAATACAAATAATTGAACTGAATGGTAAGTTCAGAAAATGGCTTTACTGTCACACAGCCTTTAATGCCAGGAAAAGACAACGCTTTTGTCATATTATGAAATCCCAAATCTAAGACGATGTCGTTTCATATTACGATTTCAATATATTGCCCACAAAAAACAATCTGAAGTGTGACAATGTACAGTAACGTTTCTCCTAAAGTGAGTGAGCTAGTTTGTTCCATCTTTTTCTTATAGGTGGTTCTAGACAGAGCGGACAAAATACCGTATTGAAGCACATGTCCTTTCTATACCACAGACCGACCATTTGAAGCCAGGTCAAATCTTTTTCTACGTCCATATCCGTTTCCATGTGGCAATCCTTTAATGTGACCACCATCATGCAGTAGATATAATCTGACTCACTGGTGAATTGTGTCAGTGAACGGCGCAGAGCGGCAAAGTCAACACCCATTAATGTGAAAATGTCACGGATTATTACTCTGAGCGCACTTTTCTCACGAGAGGATATGCAGACAAAGCCCGGAGACGTGCAACAAGATTGATTCTTAAGTCCGGAGACAGCTGCGCGGAGGTGAGCTGCACTGTGCGGAGATACGGCGCAGCTACAGTAATCGTTTCTCTTCTGTCTGTAGTTAATCCGAGGCTGCCCTCCAGCTCTTGTCTTCCCAGTGAGGAGTATATGCTGAGGTCAGGACCTAAATACATTGGCTCTACCTACCGCTGAGCGCCAACAAGCTATGAAACCGTCAGCCTGTCACTCTCGCCCCGGCTGTCCTCGGCCTGTTTGCTCCGACACGTTCCTCCTTCTATTACCATTTGTCTCTTTCTGTTTACAGACAGGGAGAGAGGGAGAGAGAGAGAGAACTGCAAGTACCTTAAGTATTTTTAAGTGCATTCAAGCTACATCACATATAAAGAATATCAAGGCAATCTGGACATCTATTGACTTTGCATAGAAAACAGTTATAAAAGGTAGAGGCACTGAGTGGGCTCATACCCTGTGTTTGGTTTCTAAATTGTCAGAAAATAGGGGGAAATGGTTGTCAGTTTCCACGGGTGGTAAATGGACTTGTATAGAGCCTTTCTAGTCTTCCGACCACTCAAAGTGCTTTAAGTCATCATTCACACCCTTTCACACACTGATGACAGGAGCTACCATGCAAGGTGCCACCTGCCCATCAGGACTCTAACTAAGCACAGCAATTTGGGATTAAGTGTCTTGCCCAAGGACACATCGACATGGACTAGTGGAGCCGGGGATCGAACTGCCGATCCTCTGATTGAAGGAAGACCATGCTCTACCACTGAGTCACAGACTGTGACTTCCCAAGATAATATCTTTAAAGTGAGGGGTCGACCAAATATCGACCTGGTCAATAACAGAAGAAGAAGAAAAAAAGAAGGTAGTTAGTGGATGTAACTAAAAATGGACAGCGAGCAGCAGAGCAGACAGCAGCTAGTGGACGGGACCCACCTGTCTAAACTGCCACGGCCTCAATTATGATGAACTTTAAGCCTTATTATACATTTTTACAGGTGAGTTATATAACAATTCAACCTGGTGCCATTGTCATTACCGAGGATATTAGTCATAGAGACCAAAACCTTTTTCTGTACCAGGCTGTAAACTAGTTTATTTTTGTTGTAAAAGTCACCATTTTAACATGGAGGTCTATGGGGATTGACTACCTTTTGGGACCAGCCTCAAGTGGACATTCACAGAATTGCAGTTTTTTTCCGTGTTGGCTTAATTTCTTAGCAATGGAAGTTGCCACTTGCCGAATATTGGTAATTGCCTCCCTTCTAATAATTGTAATCAGCATTAAAAAAATCTATTTTTCACTAAAAATACTACTTAAATGTTACAAAACAGAAAAAAGCAAATGCTTGAAAAGTTTTCTCGATGATTGTCAAAAATGCCGGTCAATTAATTGCCTAAACGTCAACTTCATCAACATCTTGTGGGAATTTAAGTGAGAACTTAAGGCAGTTTTAACTTTTATTAAACTGTTATTGTATTAGCAACAGGTTAACGAGCAATGACTTCTGTCATTTTTGTGGAAGTTACAACTAGCATGGCAAGAAAGGCTGCTGGCAAGCTGCTGGTGGCTAACGGTAAAATGTTCCAAAAACAATAATCTTACATGTGATAAAAAAAGAAATTTTAACTTGTCATAGTGGAGAAATCACAAGCAATTCTAGGTAAATATTTGGTTCATTTTCTTATGTTGATAGCAGTGTGTACACTAGGTAATGAAAAACTCAAAAATACTCATAATCAGCGCATCCCGCTTTGGGTTTTGCCGTAACAGTTGTTCTTTTATACTCGCCGCTGTGACAATGTCTGGAGCCCCCGCTGTCATGCCAACTCGCCGCCGTCAGAGCTGAAGTGGGAGCGAGTGGGAGGCGAGGAGCAGACGGGGGACATTCGGCGTCTAATTCTGCAGAAGACTCGAGTAAACCCCACAAGCTGCTGCTGAATGTTTGCCAGTGATGCTGCATCGGCCACTGTTAAATCTTTAATAGGCCAACAGTGAGTGGTGTGATGTCACTGCCTCCTCACTGCTCCAGTTTGCTTGAATTGCTGAGAATTTACGATGGGTTTACAGTATCTTACTGTATTTTATAATAACTGTAACATACGGTTAATTATTCATCCTTCGCATGTAAATGAGCAGTTAATGCCATGTCATTTAACCATAGCATAGTAAATTAACAGTAAATTACTGTTTGCCAGCCATTACTGCTTCCAGTCTTTTACCGTTATTTTAAGGGGAAATTACATGTACAAGTACATTTATCACACAACATCACATTTCATTAGAAAAGGGCATCAACCTGTGAAAGGTGGCTTAACCATCGCGGGCTGCGATTGCATCAACCTGGGTTTCTCCTCACACAGCCCTTCAGTATATTCGTCTCAAATACTCAAGGAGCAGCTATGCCCGAGGGCTTTTCAAGGTGATTCCAGCAGCCGTAAAGGCTTTTTGTCTTCACTGAATGGTAAACGATTTACCTGTTGAATTGGATCAAATACAATCGAATAATGGGTCAGAATGGGGCTGCTTTCTCTGGTGATGGAGGTCAAGATAGGGTGAAGGTATGAGTCTGGATACCTGGATTGTAGTCCAGTCAGTAGAGCCAAACATATCTTTTTAAAACCACAAGACCTGGCATCAAGAAAAAAAAAAAGTGATTCAAATATGTGTGTAGCATTTCTCCCGTTGTCTCACTGCACTCGCTTTTCCTTCGTAAAGTTTAAGCAACGTATTGGCCCGGCGGCCCGTTTACCCATCACTGATTAATTAAGGCGATTGATTGGCTGCAATAATCGCCTCGCTGGATAACCATGCCCTAATTAGGAGTTAATTGAAAAGTATCAACGACTTAAGCAGCGTTGCGGCAGACGTACACTGGAACGTCATGAACATTTCCAAACAGTTTTCCTTTCATTTCTCTCACTTCCTTTTTCTCCCTCCTTCCTTCTCTGCTCCAGCTGGTGGAGTGCCAGTGGAGGAAAATAGGAGGATAAATTGACCCCCACACCCACACACACCCACACCCACCCCGGGGCTCACAAACCACCGGCACGAGCCACAGTATATTCTTTGAAAAGCAAATGGAAGGTATTTGCTCAGTCGACCCCTGTCCTCTTGCTGTTATTTGATATTACTCACTGTGGCCAACGCTGTGAATTCACCTCTGGTAGCCAGTGTTCAAATTTATTCCCGCAAATATAAAAAGGTGTTAAAGGGAGTTTAGTGGGTCCCTGAACATCTCATCACTTCCACCCTGCAGATCGCTACCAAGACTCCTTCACCTCAGTATTATCTGTGTTCTGAATGTTTTACTTATTGCCATGTTGCGGGAACACTTCATATTTCAATTAGCTATTGCAGCACATGGATCTGCCCTCCTCCTTTACTTACATTCCACCCCCACAGACAGAATAATAATGAAAAAACAAGTGTATCTGCACACACTCATTTCCATTAAAGAATTCCACACACCCACTGTGAGAAAATATATCTCTTCCCTCGAGCGCATTAGATTGAAAAGATTCTAAAGCTTTGTGTTATGGATGCGCCATGCTGCCGTGAGATATTACTGATGTTTCTCTGAATGGCAAGAAACAGAGAAACGCAAGGCCGGGAGTTGTTCCCTTTTTCATCTGAGAACTTTAACCCTTTCACAGTGTTTTTCCAGTTCATGGCAGTCAATTGTAACATTTTGGTAGTTACTTCAGGTAACAAAAAAAATGGCGACGGTCAAAGTGTGAAACTCAAGGCTTCAAAACCCTATTCCACAAACCAAAGGGGTGACGTCACAGTGACTACGTCCCCTTCCTCCTCCTTCCATGGCTCCATAGTGTCAGCCTTGAGCGTCGTCGGTTGCTTCATTCATACGTCACACCTGTGGGTCCTCGCTCCAAGCTCCTCCAGAAGACTCCTCTCTCCTCAAGGTATATGAAGGGATTGGAAGATTCTCCATTAAGTTAGTGTAGCGAACAGATATATCGTTAGGAAGCTCAGGGTAGGAAAACAAGCAAGTGGCGCTTGAGTTGAAGGAATAATTCCATTTTGGCGCTTTCTTGTCAAGAGTTGGTTGAGAAGGTCAAATCCCCGCTCATTCAAAATGAAGCTCCAGCCAGGAGATGCTGAGACTGGGAGCTAACGATGTCCCGAGCCCGTCGGTAAAAGGGCCGACCCAGTCAAATTTGTATAAATTGGCATCGGGCTAAAATTAAGCTGAAGCTGATCCAAACAACGTTTGGTGCAGCTCAGCCTGCTGGCACTTCTCTCTCTCTAGCTGATGAGAAGCATATCAAATAGTTTTGAAATCAGGACCTTCAGCACTTGATTGAGTATCCAGTATGCCAGATTATTATTTCAATGTGTCCTATACATATTCTAGGCAAATGCAACTATCGTACTCTAAATCAACAGATAGCCATTACGAAATATAAAAAAAAGCTTTTTTCTGATATAACGTCGTTTCGGAGCTCGGCTGTCAAACACAACTCCCTCTTCTCAATGTCTTCATCTGACGAGCCGATTCCATTTGTGCAAATTGAGTGTCTCAATTAAGGGGAACAGGGTTCTCCTCCGCGTTGTGACACTGCCGCTTTATAGATTTCAAGTGAATTTTGAGATGCAGGCATTTCCATAGCCCAGCTCAGCATGTGGGGACGCATGTGGACTTGCGGGTTAAGCTGCCCAGGAGAGGAGCACATTTGGAGACCCAATTGAATAAGGGATCCACCGCGAGACTTCGGAGCCTCGATGTGACATTCAAGACTTCCTGACCGTCACATCGGCTCCCTTCTCAACCGTCTGGCATTTTCACTTTTCAACCCACACATACATCTCACACACAAACATCTCTCACACACACACACCTGCAGGGCCGGCAGCATGACTCCCGAAGAGACGACCAAGCCGAACCAAAGTTACCGAAAACAAACCACGACCCTCTGTGTCTGTGTGTGTGTGTGTGTGTGTGTGTCTGTGTGTGTGTGTGTGTGTGTGTGTGATGAACAAAGTGTAAGGCCATTTAGGGAAGATCCTGGCGAGACAGGGGGCGGGGGTGGCTGCAGCTCTTGCAGAAAGCAAAAATCCTGTAAAAAGAAATACCCCCCCATACATCACTGACTGTTACACCACCAATTACATCAAAGAGCTGACACTCATTAGAGAGGGCTGCCTTCCAATGACACACACACACACACACACACACACACACACACACACACACACACACACACACACACACACACACACACACACACACACACACACACACACACACACCCCGTTGGTGCTGATGAGATGGACACACATGCACTGACTGAATGACAGCCTGATCCATACATCCATACTCCTTATTTAATGAACGACAGCATGAAGCTCTTCACAATCAAAGCAAACACACACTGGCATCACTTGGCAGACACGCACAGCATCAAGCCCGCGCGCCGCTCTTTGTTTTAATTCCTCCCTCCGCGTGCGAGCAGATGGCATCACCTGTGCCTGTGTCCTCTCTCCTCCTACACATAGCACCTTCTGAAGTCCCCTCGTGAGAGCTGGTGGGGGTATAAATAATTCAAAAAAAAGGGAATCGGAGGGATCCGAACGCGGACGTCACACCTACCGTTCCCGGAGATGTGGTTCTCCACCTCGGCGTGTCCAGGCTGTCGCGTGGACACACTAAGTTGCATGTAGAGTCCCATGTAATGTAAACTCCCCAGCAGCACCCTGAACGCTCCCATGTCTCTTCTGTTGTGTCTGCTCTCCCTTCCCCTCTCCTGCACGTCGGGGAAAACAAGGATTGTTTTTTGTTTTTGTTTTCTTTTTTTCCTTTCTTTCTTTTTTTTGTTTGTTGTTGTTTTTTTAAAATCCAGGTGACTTGTTCTGCCGAGGAAGGAGGTTTGAGATACCTGTGAAGGATAACGGACCGGTAGAAGCCGCTGCAGCCTCTCGGTGTGCCAGCAGACCGACTGAAGCTCTGCTTCCGCTCAGTCGGCTCTACATGCGGCGGAGGGACTTTCCCAAATGGGAGGTACCGCGGCTTGCAGCGGGGAATGTCAGCTATGAGAGGAGGGATATCAGAAACACCTTAAGCGACCGTAAACTTCACGACGTTTTTTTTTTTTTATAATGAGAATGCGCTTTATGAAAAGACGGTCGACTTACAAAATATTCCAATAATAGTAATAATAATAATATGTTATAATAATAATAATAATAACATTTAATTTAGCTGACTCTTATCAAAAGCGACTTACATTATATACAGTAGACCGTAGACACAGCAACGGTGAGCAATTAGGGTTAAGTGTCTTGCTCAAGGACACAACACGGACAGAGCCGGGGTTTGAACCACCGATCCTCTGATTGAAAGTCAGACCTGCTAACCACTGACCCAAGGTGCATTGTTAATAATAACAATAAACACGTTTAAGCAGAGTGCACCAACATTAGCTCAACAAAGTGTTTGCTGCAGTGTGGGCAAAAAGGCTGCTTCCTATTGTGTCATGTATTGACACAGCTACAAACCACATTTAGCATTACAAAGATTAGCATGAGCGTTAGTTGCCAGATCTAGGGAGAGTGTGTCACTGAGCCTTAAATTATATTTTAGTGTCAAAATTGAAAGATATATGTCTTGTGAAAAATGGGTCCAGCATTTACTTTTTGGTGACTACGGAGCAAAATAATTGGTAATAATCAGCTTTTATTCAGCACAGCTAAACCCTGTTGTATCGCAATCAACTGCCCCGACTGTAAAATGTGAAGTACAGACTGATCTCTAAAGAACAAAATAAGAGGGCTGATCTGCACTCCTAGGAGAACGTCTGGTTTAAATATGTACACAGAGGTATGAAGGGAACTGGAATAAACTCCCTGTTGGACCTGCTATCAGCCTCCTGCTCCGTTGCGTCGCTGTCCGTGGTGCTGAAATGCAGCCACAGTGTTGGTCACATTAGTTTCAAGCCTGACTATGGTATGGGCCATTGGGCTTTATGGTATAGTATGTAAGTGCTTGTATAATCTTCATTGATCTTAAGCACTTTTCAGCACAGCATATAGCCGACTACACTTTGTGAGGCACGACTATATTGTGTGTCCCATTTATTTCAAGCCCACAAGCCTTCTTATAACTTTTGCGAACCAGATTTCTGCATTGAATGTTTAACGTTTTTTTCAAAATTGGGGCCTCCGGACGATGAATAGACATGAATAACTTTGCCGTGATTTTCTACCCATATAAGACGATACATTTGAGATTTGGTTTGTTTTGTCTCAATGTACTGGGGTTGTACACAATATGTTGGTGGTATTTTTCTTTTAATCTTAACATGCCTTCAGGGTTGATTCACATTCTGATAGTACGTTTGTTACAGAGTGAAAGAAATATGTGTTTTACGATATGTATTTGTGTGTGTAATGACATCAGTTACATCAACATTACAATCAAGGTCAAAAATCAAATACAAGTTCCTTTCTGCTAATTTAAATTGTGTCGTTAATTGCAAGATATCTAACAGCAAACTATTTTATGTTTTCTTGAGGGCTTTCTGTCCGTTGACAATATTCGTTAGTATTTCTTCCTTTTTTTGAATTAGTTACTTGTGGACCTCTGAACAGAAATTATCGAGTTGATAACACACCATCAGGTCCTTATCGTTTGCCCAGAGTCCTTTGATCTGTCAGTTATTTTTTTTGCACCCGATCCCCTGAAATCTTTTGATGGAGGCGCGCTTCACCCCACCGGTCTCTGCTTTGAAGAGCAAACTCGACTCGTAACTGCACTTTGTGGATTTCTAACAGAGACACGGCCCTTGCTGTAAACCATATCTGAATGTCAACACACTGATTGGATTACCTGACTCCAATTAGCCTCTTTAATAAAAGCCATTAACCCAGAGGTGCATGTGCTTGCTTAAGGAGACAAGGAAGAAAATTGCACGCTGCCGAAACAACTTTACATAATAGTGTAAAGTGCACTGAGAAACAACACAAAGGGTGGGGAAAAAAGGGATTGTGTGTGCCTGATATTTGTTTTCTGTTGTGCGCTGTGCTACCTTCCCGACCTCTGGGGTGCCATTAGGTCCCGTTTACCAGGAAGTGCTCCTATGTAGTATTTTGCTATGCCCCAATAAAACCCTCAGGGGAAATGAATGTGTTTTTGCAGTGACGAGTCAATTGGACTGCGGCAACAATTAACTGCTTTGTTTGGAGCTCGGGAGTTTGAGCGATGGCAGC
This sequence comes from Cottus gobio, assembly GCA_023566465.1. Classification (NCBI taxonomy): domain Eukaryota; kingdom Metazoa; phylum Chordata; class Actinopteri; order Perciformes; family Cottidae; genus Cottus; species Cottus gobio. The sequence continues at coordinate 22,575,792 of CM042215.1, forward strand.
TTGTTTAACTGTACGGCTGCAAGGCAGGGTTCTTAATCTTAATCAGCTTCAGCTCCAAACACTGCTACTATCTACTACCTGAGCATGACTCCCTGAAGTCCTTCTAACTCTTTTGTCGTTTTTGCCACAAGAGCTTCTGGCCAGCTCAAAGTGCTCGTCATACCATCACAATTTCAGACCCCAATCACTTAATTGCAATCAGCAATCCACTTTGACCAATTGGCAACTGACTAAACAGTGTTGACCTTTCCTCGGGAACGCAGAATTTGAGAGGACAGAAAGAAGGAAGTGCCACTGTGACTTTTGAGTTTCACCCTTCATCAACCCCTGTGCCGACTCTCAATAACAGAATAACTTCTCCTCTCGGCCCCCACTACCAGAGAGGAGCCCCAAACGCACAGCGTGCACAGTGTTTGCACTCAGTCATTCGGAAAATACAAATATTCTCCTTCCCCTCGGCTGTGAAATTGCTGTACAACCGCTGTTAAACACGCCGCAGTCATAATCACTCCGCCTATACAATATGCAAACGATGCCCCGCCGTTCTACCCATCTTGTTACAGAGCGATATTAGAGTTCCTGAAGACACTTAGGAAAGGCAATAGATGTGGCAGCTGTCAGAGAACGGCCCCCACGTTCCCTCCCGACACTGTGGCTTCCTGCCAGGATCATGGTCAGGGATCCGGAGAGGTCGTGGTATACGAACTGAGTTATTAATAATACAGAAATATACTGTTGACAAGACACTAATACATACAGATGCTGGCGTCTGGTTTCATGTGGGAGGCAGTTAAGAGCCGTCTGCTCTAAAAAGCTTTGAGCTTTTAGCTGTAAATAGTGGAAAATAAATTCACCTCAGCGTGACATACTGGCTAAACTAAATTATGATGTGTGGTTTGTTGTAAAACATCAACTCAAATGCCCCGTCGATACGAGCGACAAAAATCACCATCGTGGTAGTGTAAATCCTTCTGATGGCCAGAGCATTTTGGCAAATGGTAAACATTCCAACTCAGGAGACAAGAAAGGGGAAGTCTTCATACTTCATCACGTATTTTGTGTCGTATAAACATTTTTTTGCCAATTTGTTCAACCTCTCCGTGACTTGTCAAAATGTTCACAGGACAGTTCGTAAAGTGCAACGCCAATCATTGTTTGGACGAGTGCCATTACTGAAGTACAGAAAGCGAACATAAGAAATAAGCCTTCAGCTTCACCAAGACAATGTGTTGGAATTTATTGCATTATATAAATTATAGATCCTATCGTCTGATGGAGTTCTGCACCAGTGGCTGCTTGCTTACGACAGCAGGGGATGAGTCTCATCTTGATGCTCAAGCCGTCTGCACTGATGAAACCAAATAATCTAAACTACATTTGGATAAATGTCCCCCCCCCCCCCACCATTGTTCAAACACTTTTACACTACTGTATGCCAAGTACGTTTCAGCCGGTCATCTCTTAATAAGTAATTAGGAATGTTTATTTGCGCCTATAAGCACAAACACAGTGGAGACACAGGGAAGTATTTGTGCACAGACGTGCAGAATGATACAGTAGGTTTGTTTGTTCATGAGCCCGGCTCTACCACAACACACCTCTGCACAGTGTGTGTGTGTGTGTGTGTGTGTGTGTGTGTGTGTGTGTGTGTGTGTGTGTGTGTGTGTGTGTGTGTGTGTGTGTGTGTGTGTGTGTGTGTGTGCGTCGCAAACAGAAAACAGCAGTGGGGCGAGAGCTCAGGGAGGCCAGTAGTGGGCGGCTTCAGACAAATGAAGAAGCAGGTCTGCCTTTCTCTCTCTCTCTCTTTCTCTCTCTCTCTCTCACTCTCTCTGAAGGAAGCTGCAGACTGAGGTTTGCCATCTCCATCTGTGCTTCTGCACAACAGTAACCAAGCGAAGACGTAATGAGATGCGTGTGCACCGACGGTTATCAATGAGCATTTGCCAATCTCGCTCGCTAAACCGTGGCATTAATCAAACAAACCAAACACGGAATCGGGATTTTATCAGCAAATGTTTTATTAGAAAAGGACAAAAAAAAGTATCTTACACGTGAATCCAAAACAAACACTCGAGGTTAAGCGGTAGAGCCAAGAGATTGATGTTTGAGTTTGCAGATCCGTCCGCAATTATTTTGCAGAGTTCGACGCCTGGGGGGGTAAACATTACTGTAGCTCCGAGTGCAGCTCGTGTTCGCTGAGAGATTCAGTCGAGCTTCTGCTCTCCAAACTCAACTCCAACTGTTTCCACAGTGAGCGGCGTGACATGCACAGCAACCCTTTCATTGTAACCGGTCATCTGGCGCACAGAGATTGTGCTTTTGAGTCGAATTAGATTGAAAAAAAAAAGAATACACATGAATTATAATGTGATCACATTGGGCGTCAAAGATGCAGGCAAAGTAAACCAGGTTATTTAAAAACACGACATTTCTCTGCTGCAGAGTTGCTGTGGATGCACGCATACTGGTGGCTTCAGTTAGTTTGGAATGTTACAGAAGAACATTTCTGGTTCTTAGGTTCTCACAGTCCCCATCAGTCCAAATCAGACCAGCGCGTTTTTATCACCCAAGTGTGAGAATGTATTGTGTATGTGTGTGTGTGTGTGTGTTCTTGTGTGTAAAAACACGAGAGAAAGTGAGATTAGAAATTGTCCACGAGGTCCATGATCCTCTTCCGCTCAGCCTCTTTGAACTCGTCGCTCTTCCCGTCTCCGATGCTCTCAGCGTACTCTGCAAAAAAAAACAAGAGTCAGAGGATTAGTCGACTTGACAGCATGGGCGCTTGAAAACAAACACGTGGTTTAGGATTGTTTTTAATGAGTTTCAGTTCCTAGATCACCAAAATTGAGGAGTAGTAGAGGAACAGAAGCAGCTGAACAACAGAGCCAAACATTGTCAGTTCCTAATTATATAAAAGAAAGAAAAGCAGCAAATATTTGCTTGAAAACTGACACAACCGCTGTAATGGATTCTTATTCGGTTCTACCTTTTGGTGTAAAAGAACAAATGTACAGTTAAAAGACCACCTGATGGTCTGGTGGCCCTTTCCTTTTGATCCTTCGTTGTGAACTTGGACTCGACCGTCTCTCGTCCATCACTTTATAACAAAAAGGTTTTGTTTTTGTTTAATGCCCGGGTCCAGCAACTGGACTGAAATCCACCGGTCCTCTGTGAGCAGTAACCAGTCCAGGTGTGCTCTACAAAGTGATTTTCTTCATTTCAACGTGTCCGCCTCTCCCGCACCAGGGGATGGGGCCTCTGAGACCGACCAGCGGGTCCATTTGAGAGTCAAAATGTGCACACAAAAAAAAGAACGCTGCAGCTTCAGCCATCCAGGCATTTCGCCGCGTCTCTCTCTGCCAGACAGCCTCCTCAGGCCGGGATTACACATTAAACCCGGGATGTCGAGACGGAGAGATGAAAAAGAATAGTTTTCTCTGGGAGACACGGCAGAGGGAAGAGAATGAAGGGGGCTTTCCCCCCGACACCAGCCCACGGGGTTCAGGGGCCCAAACGCAGCTGACAAGGAGACTGTGTGTGTTATTAGATAGTAAATAAAGGAAAGTGACAGGCCTAACACCACTTCTCTAAACGCGTGCTGGGAGATCACAAACACACATCAATAGAGATCATTCTGGTCTTTCACCACAAGGTTGGTTTCTTTGTAGGTTCAACAGTTTCACACGTGCGGGTATCGTTACTGTGGAAGTGTTTTGAAACGCGTCCCTTCTTTGTAAAAGGGCACAGAACAAAATAGTTGGGAACTACTGCTTAATTCTTTATTATTAAGATTGTTATTATAATCTTTTTGTAAAATATGTATCTGAAAAGTAACAATGGCTGTCAAATGGTGTTTAACTTTTTCCAGTTCAGGTCAGAAGGTTGACCCTGGAGTCCAGAAGTCCCTCTGTCATCAGGTATCGAGGGGAGCTGGGCCGAGCCAGACCATGAAGTTGGGAGTAAAGAAAAAAAGGTCTATGGCTAGACCGCTATCTGGAGGTGTGTGTGTGTGTGTGTGTGTGTGTGTGTGTGTGTGTGTGTCTTGAATGGCAGCAACAGGGATCTGCATTTGATCCACAGGTGTGGGATGTTACTGAAGTAAGAAATGGAAGAATCTTAAGGTTGACTGAGAAAAGCAGGTGAGGGGAGACGGAGAGAGTGACTCGACGAAAACCTACATCCTCTTTCATTGCCAGCCTGTCATTGTGCCCGCGTGTGTGTGTGTGTGTGTGTGTGTGTCCCATGTCTATAAATGGCGGCGCAGGCGGCCACACAGACAGAAAGGTCAGAGATTTCGGGGACTCTTCAACTCTCCGCAGAAGCTTTTCTTTGGCATGCTGGTACACTCTCCTTCTGTCACCACGGCAACGCGGCAGAGGACAATACAGTGCTGAGCATCGCCATTACTCAGGTCAGTGACTGGGACTGATCTGCCATGAGTACAAGGAGAATCATTTCCAGGCGCAGCCTCTGCTGCAGCAGCCGAGGACAAGGACACCGTAGGACTTAAGGGTGTTATGAGGGCTGCAGCTGGAGCACGCGACCCGTTCAAAACCCGCTTTACCACTGTGACACCGGCCTGATCCGGCCGCCACATGTCACACTTTGACACGCTAATGCATCGACCGTAATGCTTTCAAATGGAGCAGAAGTCGGCACGTGCGAGCGTCGCTGACATCAACGAGATGATTAACAAAAAAGTATTAAATCAAAAATCTTTTTCATATTCCGTGAAGTCGTATTGAGCGTCTCAAGCGTCGAGATTCATTAAACGTGAAGGTACGCGGAACGGGCAAAGACAAAGGTGCCTGAAATGATGCATAGAGCAACCTCTCTAAAACAGGATCGTCAAATCACAAACTCAGTTCAGTGATGAGCGGATGCTGATCTGTGTTTATTTAGTAAACTATATAGAGCATGAAGCAGGGAGTGCTTCAGGGCGGGACTTCCTGGTGATTGACCAGTCGCTGCATTGTCTGGTCTGGAGTTGTTGGAACTGCAACATGTTGATCACCTTAAAAAAGCCTTATTCAGCATTTTGTTGTAATTTGTTTGCTGGATAACAATCTTCCATGTAAAAGTATATTTGAAATGTTTTCTAGACATTTTCTAGATTATTTTACTTTTCATGGAACAGTATCTTGTTGCAGGTTTGAAAACTCAGACACCCTGCAGCTTCTCACGGGGTCAGACAGCACGCTGTACCAACCAGCTCTGATGGAGCATAACCTTAAAAGCCACAGGAGAAACCCAGCGTGTTGCCAGGGCGAATACCCAGCGCTGTTCTTGTGTTGCCTCGAGCTGTGGACAGCAACAAGTCCACCAGAAAGAACATTTCCCAACACCTGGATGTCCTCTATTCCTAAAGGGCTCCATTAGTTATCTAACAGAAGAGATACAGAGTTGCCATGAAACCTCACAGCAGGCTTTTGGACAACTTTAGTGAGAGCAGTGGTCCTCCCTGCGTAGCTGCTTCTCATTCAGCGAGCACGAGGCATTAAGGTCAAGACGGCCGAGCCGGCGCGCTCTGCATGTGCTTAACCTTTTTTTCCTGCAGTTTCACGTTGACCGGGCGGGGCACTTGAATGGGAGAGGGCTCCACGGTGCGGCCTAATGGGAAGGATCAGGGCACCGGCCACGACACACACGTATAGAGACAGATACAGCTGCGTCACGGCATTACACACACACACACACACACACACACACAGAGAGAGAGAGAGAGACAGAGAGAGACAGAGACAGAGAGACAGAGACAGAGACAGAGACAGAGACAGAGACAGAGAGAGAGAGAGAGAGAGAGAGAGAGAGAGAGAGAGAGAGAGAGAGAGAGAGAGAGAGAGAGACAGACAGACAGACAGACAGACAGACAGACAGACAGACAGACAGACAGACAGACAGACAGACAGACAGACAGACAGACAGACAGACAGACAGACAGACACAAAAGAAATACGTACATGAACACAAACAATAATAATAACACAAATAATTAAATCTCATATTGATCACACCCACGAAAACAAGCGAGGACATGTGTGCTCGTGTGGCGGTGTCCCCGGGCTGAGGGCGAACGTGATGAGCACACACAAACCAAAGCGTCTTGTTAGTATGCGGCTAGCGGAACCGCCTCGCGGTGGTATGCCTTCGACGACGAGTCACGTTGCCGTTTGCATCCATCAATACCGATTGAAATTTTCATAATTAGCATGAGTTACGGCCATAGACATATGAAGTGGGTGTTGCATCGTGATGTCACCCATTGGTGTGCGGACCGTCGTCATTAAGCCTCGAGTTCGGAGATTTCTCCGTCGGCATGCAGTGTTTTTTTGGCAGCAAGTGAACAGAAGTTTCCGTATTTGGAATGCGAAGGAGCGACGTAGAGGCGCTGTGTATGCAGCGACCTGTCAATCACAGTAAGCGCACTCCGCTTTAAGCTCTATTTGACTCTAAATGGGACCTTAATTGACTTAATTGGGTATTTGTTGCTGCTGTTTACAGCCAATGCACTACAGGAATGTCTTACTGTTTTTGTTTTGTTTGTCATGCGTTCGTTGTTGAAGGTGGACTGCAATTTAATTGAATTGTGTTGCATAATGACAATAGATGATCCTTGAATCCTTAATGAACATCATGCTGTATTGAAGAAGACTTGAAACTAGAGATTGAGACATAAACTCATGTTTACAATGTTTACTGAGGGAATACATAAAGAGAGTAGAGTCATTTTCTGTAGACTTCTATACAACCAGAGGAGTCGCCCCCTGGTGGCCAGTAAAGAGATGCACATTTTAAGACACTTCAGCATTGGCTTCACTCGGCAGAACCGGAGGTTGCTGCCTGGTGACGCCCAATAACGTGTCTTGTGCGTTCAGTGACCTTTGACCACCAAATTCTAGTCAGGTAAAATTTGAAAACAAAATTTGCGGTAATGATATCGCAGTGACCTTGACCGTTGACCTCTAAATTCAAATCAGTTCCCCTCGAGTCCCTCAAGGTGTTCCACAGAAACGTATTGAGGAATCGACGTGGACAAGGGGGACTGTGGCTCAGTGGTAGACCAGATAAAAACACATTTCTAACATAAATACATATTTATGAACGCGAATGAATAAATCCGAACGAGGTCTGTAAACGACAAATCGGCTCTACTGTTTCTTTAACTTCCTGGAGCTGAAAACTGTCCGACTGGACTGCAGTCTTTTGTCGACGCCCCCTTTCTGATGCCGCCTGCTCTCGTCTACTTTCCAGGAGAGGTGCAGCTCATCTCCAACGCGTCTAATGGTTTATGAATGATTAGATATTCCTGATGGGCCGGTGGCACCTTGCATGGTAGCACCTGTCATCAGGGTGTGAACGGGTGAATGATCCCATGTCGTAGCACTTTGAGTGGACGGAAGATTAGAAAAGCGCTTTACAAGTACAAGTCCAAGTCCATTGACCATGTTACAACCTTAAACTTGCACACGTGTATGCAAATATACAAATGAAAACAAAAGCAACACACCAGCACATTCCCACACAATCGCTCACACACACACACACACACACACACACACACACTGAGGACTGGAGGACTGCCACGCTCGCTGGCATCGCCATGCGTGACGGATGGCTCTATCTACAGCGCTACATGCCACCGAGAGCCAGAGGGTGTGTGAACGCGAGACTCGTCCTCGGGCTTTATCCGACAACGATACAGGAAGGTAGGATGGATGTCGAGCCTCGGGTGGAAAATAAAACAGCTGCTCGGGCCTTTGAAAACCAAAAACAGGGAAAGGAAGAAAACAAACAAATGCGGCGGGACAGGAAATACTTGGGACGGGGGACAAATAAAGAGAGATTGGCACAAAGAGAGAGAGAGAGACAGAGTCTCTGCTCCTCTCACGATGAAAATATGATTACATTACGACGCATATTGGCACAGCGGGATGCACTTATGCATATTGTTTTGCCATCTGTGCACAGGTAATGTGAAGAAAAAGCCATAAAGGCGTCTACCTGGATATTACAGATGCACAATGATGTTTATTTATTGCTGCCATAATATTCAAAACTGTATTCGTTCTCCATGTGCATTGTATATTTTATGACCTTTAGAGTGTCACATTATTACCTACAGTATATCCTCCTCTGTCCTCTGCTCCAGGAGGCAGTACTGTTTCCTTTCTAGAAACTAAACTGACTAAACTAAATTTCATTTTTCAAATCTAGCTTGCTCTTCCTGTGTGTGTGTGTGTGTGTGTGTGTGTGTGTGTGTGTGTGTGTGTGTGTGTGTGTGTGTCAATGTACAAATGTATACACACAGAGAGGGATGCAAATGGACAGAAATGTGCACAAACCTTGGAATATTGGAAAAAATTAAAATAGTTGACATTGCAGTTTAAAAAGTTTGCCCAGGCTTTTTATCCTTTGTGTAGAAGAATACGGAAGAGTGACATTATTCTTAGCATTTCATTACATTCCAACACAACCACATTGGCAGGCGAACAGCACGGGCTTACTATCGAATAACAAGCAGAGCAGCGATTATGCTTCATTGCCAGGGCGAGAGGCAGGAAACAGGATTAAAAAGAACGTGTCAATAAAATGCTTCTCTGAAAGTAATATGAATTGTTGTTGGAGCAGCTACTGTAGGTATTATGTGGATTTTTGCCCTGATGAAACACAGGATTTTTCTCATTTTAAGCCTGTTTCACTCAGAAGGGGGGGATTTGTGTTTTTGGGTCAAGGCCAGGCCAACCTCAAAGTACATCTGATCAGAATTAGTAATTTTAGACGCTTATTGGGGTTCGATCAATACCTAGTTAATTCCCTCAGTTGGAACTGAATGTAAAAATAGTGACGCTGAGAGTAATTTCAAAAACATTATGTTATATAATTCACCTTGAATGAAGGAAGGCCTTTGTGTGGCACTTTCGGGTGATATTTGATGAAGCTGATGTACTTGAACGATGAAACAGTTAATTCCGCATTTCTTTTGCTAATACTACATTTTCTAGGTTTCCCTCTTTAAGTCAAATCCATACCGGTTTAGGACAGGCCCATGATTCGGTGTGAAGTCAAACTGATCCATAAATCACACCGAATGCCTTCATTTCTATTTCACCACTTTATACAAGTCGATTTGACCCCGTCCCGTTCACTTGATCACAACTCCTCCTCACGTGAGTAGAATTGATCAAAACTCATTCATCCGTGTGGGCCAAGCATCGGCCGATTCCTTTACCAAGCCAACCACAGTACAGGTGATGGTAGTTTGTATTGTCCTATCGCTGTCATGAGAAGATTGTATTTGAGACATGGCCGTGTTTAAGAAAACTGGTCACTTACCTCTCATGGTGTGTCGCACTACTTTGACAGAGCCTCCTCTCAGGTTGAGAATTTGATGGACCCTCTGCTGCAGCTAAATTCAAGAGAAGGAACATATTCATTTCTGCAAATAAATCAGTAAATACATTATATATAATTATTTGTTTTGGTGTGCGTGTGTGTTAGGTGGGCTTATTAGAAAGAAAATGACGCACAGCACTAACTCGTGACTATTCCCTAAAAGGACGTGGTGCCGACTCAGGTAGAGTCCAGGGAAACCCAGCGGAGGACGTGTGTTAACTAGGAAGAAGTGTGTGTGTGTGTGTACCTGAGATATCCCTGAGTTGCTGATCTCCACCATTATATAGCAGATCAACTGAAGGACGAACAGTCCGGCGTCCAGGCGGCGAAGGTAGAACTCATCCTCCAGAAAGTCATCCAGGATCTCCCCCCGACGAACCATCTCCTGCACACACACAAGTAAAAATAAAAACACTTGTTTTCTTGCCTGACTAGGTGAATAAATCACATTTACTTTATATTGTTCTCTGCGCCCTTAAAAACAGATGCAACGAACACAGAAAACCAGACACTACGTTTAATTTAGGTGTTTTTCAGCTTTCCCCCAGCAAATCCATTTTTGCCATCGACCAGACACACAAATCAATTGATTTCGAGGCTAAGCTGCAAAAAGTGATGGTGGGGGGGCTCTCCGCTGCTGGGGGCTCGCACGTGCATACACACTAGTTATCCATCTTAACAACCCTGTCAGAATGCCGATAACACAGTGCTGCCAATAAGCACACATTAATCATCATTAAAGATTAAGGACAGACCTGGAGTCAGTCAGTCAGACAGACAGACAGACAGACACTTGTGTTAAAATGTCTACTGTCAGCAACACACACACACACACACACACACACACACACACACACACACACACACACACACACACACACACACACACACACACACACACACACACACACACACACACACACACACACACACACACACACACACACACACACACACACACACACACACACACACACACAGTTTAGTTTCTAAAAAGAAACGCCGACATTTAACATAAATCCTGAAGATGTACATGATAACGTGTCAGTATTGACGATTTTGGATTCATGCACAGTAATATCTTTGTCTGTTGCAGTGTCAGAGAGGATAATACTAATACTAATACTAATACATAAAGAAAAAGGGCAACTTTTCACACCGTTCCTAATGAAAACAAATAGCTCTCAGCGTGGAGCTAAAGGGTACCGCACATGACATTTACATCGCAATGATTTAATCTCAGAGAAAATTAAAGCTTTCAAAAGGCCTTGTCCTTAAAGATCCATTACACTGTAAAACGCAATTATAGCTGTGAAGTTCAGCTCATTAACACGCCTCAATCAAAATAAAAAGGGACGACTCCCGCGGGACGACAGCGAGAGACTACTCTGGGAAAACCCTCCTGAGCAGCAGGTTGCAGAGCAGCGCAGCCGGTTGGTGACAGCGTCCCGAAAGCAGGAAGTCAACCTGCTTGTTCGTCCCGAGAGAAGAGAAGCGGACGCAACTTCAGAAACAAAGCTCTCCTGATCAACGTCAACTGCGGCTCATTACAGATGCAAAACAATGCAGATAATTAAAACGAGATCCTTTAATAGCCATTCTCCTCCGTGTCCTCTGGGTAAAAGCGCCGGCCCGTAATTCTGCTGTATTACAAAGCGAGGAGAGTTATCGCATTGTAAAGTCCCAGTTCTTGGCCTTGTTGCTGTCAACTAGCGCGCATTAAAGATGCAAAAAAACTAAACACAAAACAAGCCACTTGATTGTAAAGTGTGTTTGCTCTCTTTACTGTAAGGGAAGAAGAAGAAAATTATCTCAGTTTCCAGGACAACTCTTCTCATTCGGCGCCAATGCGGTCGCTTGCGGCAAAGTTAGAGAAATATCACGAGCCAACTTCAGCTGAGATGAAATACACAGGAATGTAAAACACAGGAATATAAAACAATGTTGAACAATATCCCCTCATTGTACTGTTACTGAGCATCCACTCCAGATACCAGAATATTTTCGGAACACGTCAATGAAATCTGACAGCGATGAGGAGTACGTTATAGAAAGAAAAAAGTTGGGAACCACTCATCAAAAGAATAAAACAATCTGTGTTTAAATCCGTCGACAACACAAGGGCTGCATGACTGACCAACACCTGGGGCCAATCCAGAAGAAAAGTAAAGAAATCATATTCCTGGTGTCTTATGTACTCACTCTAAGTACCAAAAATAGCATGATTTATTTATTATATTCTTTCCCCCGTGAGGGGCAACAGAGACTGTTTATTTTATTTAATGCACACAATGTATCTGCCTGGTGTTGACAGTGCTTAAGCAGCTCCACAACACATTCAGAGGGCACCTTCGAATGTCCGACGGCTCATCGGTCCGTCAAACAAACAGACTTTCACCCAGGAGGCCTCCGTTAATGTCCCGTGTGAAACCAACGCGTTGTCGTCATTAGGTTTCACTCTCGCTTCACAAACTACAGTTATTTGAATGCATGTCTCAATGTTTTTTTATGTTTTCTTTGAATTCACGACCACCGACCGTGTCTACAATGACGGCGACCGTGTCTACGGCGGAAAAAAGGTTCGGGACTAAGCGTCTTGTGTGACGAGCTGTGAGCTTTTTTTTATTATTTTTTATTATAAACTGCTGAGTTTAAGTTTTTAAAACGCTCTAACCGCGGGACATTTACTTTCATAAACTCTCGACGGCAGCAATAACTCCCGCCCCCATGGCTCCTTAAGAGTAGACTCGTCGAGGGAAAAGAAAGAAAGTTAAACATTTTCAAACGAGGTCGTCGATGAGTCAATTGCCCCGCCTCCTAAGGGAGCCTCGCCATGATGGAACTGAGCAAAGATGTTCGACGCACATGAAGAATCAAGGCAGACCTTTGAATGTGTGTGTGGGGGGTTTGAACAGCTGATAGGTGCATTAAATATTCATCACCGTGAGCAGCCGAGCCGGACATTTAGGATATTAAAAAACCCGGAGCCGGCGCCGCGCCGCGTGGGCAGTATTCATTACAGCGGCGGCCGCTTTGTCCACCCGTGCGTTTTGACACGCCGGCCAATATCTTTTTTTGTGTGGCGACTCGGTCCCTCCAGCGAAACCGTCGGACGGAAGAAGCGGACGGAAGAATAACGCGCTGAAGGGCGGGATCGGACAAGTCAATTACTGCAACCTCAGGGGAGCCCGGCAGCCCGGCCACAGAACAGACAAAGTAATAAGCAGTGATTTCCAGTCTCAGTCCCTTTACTGTAACTCGGTGTGTGTGTGTTTTGTGCACATGGGGGGGGGGGGGTGATTTATGGCGGGCTGTGTGCGCAGTGCGAGAGTCATCGTGCATATTAGAAACCACACATATTAGTGTGTGTGATAATACATGTGTGCATCTTTGAACAAGAACCTTTTTAATCTAAGTGTGTGTTCAAACGTGTGCCAACTTTCTACGATTGTGCGTATGAGAGAAGGTGTTTGCTTTCCTGTGCATGAGGCAGTGTGTGTGTGTGTGTGTGTGTGTGTGTGTGTGTGCGCGCTTTCGTATATGTTGGGATGCATGGATGCAGAATTAAAGTGATTTCTTTGTCAGCACTTTGCAAAAACCCACTGTGACTTGTGTGTATGTGTGCGTCTGTGTGTGTGTGTGTGTGTGTAGGACGTAATGCTCTTTATGAGGCTAAAGCAAATACCGGAAAGATAGAGGTTAGATATCCTCATTAAAAAAAACAGATACAGGGGTTGATAATGAGGTAAACTTTCAGGGGGGAAAAAAACAAACAGAACTTTGCAATAGCACGAGAGGCTGCATGCTGATTTTCAAGTTATGATAATCTCCATGAAAAAATAAAAAGAACTGCCCTGTGCTTTGGGGCGCACATCAATTAAGAGTTTGTTTACAAAGTGGGGCAAAGCAAAAAAAAAACAGCAGCGTTTCCAGAAGGGAGGATGAGGACGAGGACGAGGACGAGGACGCCGCGTGCTGAACTCAGCTGGACTCTGGAAAACGGTTCGTCTGATTTTTATTACTGCAATCTGACAGCTCTCTTCAAAACTGCCAACGAGTGGCAAAAAAAATGTGTTTCAAACATACAAACGACGCATGATTGCAGCCTCTATGGTTTAGCGGAGAAACCTGCCTGCACTTATCAGTTCATTATCTCGTGGGATGTCACATTAATACCTCGACCCAGCCAGAGACGCCGAGTTAAACGTGTGGGGCGCAAGATCAGTGACCGGCAAGGTGCTGCAATACAGAGCAATAAAGAGTCCTTGACTATAAAAGCTTGGTTTGTACAGTGTTTCCCACAGGATTGTGTGAGGCTATGGTGGGTGGACCCTTGGACCTTGTCGGTGGGTTTGTGCGCTTTAAAACCTCTTGCACACCAGCCATTTTGGTTTGAATCTCATACTAAATCCTGATTATCTCCTCATTCACAAGGTCTATTTGAATAATTTCAAAAGGTATAACATACAGAAAACCCTTGTGAAGATGCTCATATACGTGTGGTATATTGGTTTATGATAGTACACAAAAAATAAAACAATATATATATATTTTTTTTAAAAGATTCAAAGTTAATTTGTATTATTGTAACTATATTACCAAATGTTTTTTTAAATATATAAAATAGATCTATATGGTAGGAGTAGCTGTGCGAAATTTGGCTTTGAGGAAGTTAAGTATTTTAATAATTATTTTAGTTCAGACATTTCAATCAACTCTGTTCATCGTGTCAACTCTGCTGAAGCTAAAAGTTCCCACACTCCTCGGTGGTCCTTGAACGGCCCTCGCTCCGCTGTAGGCTTGTGCTGCAGGACGATAGCAAGCCATGGAGACAAATACGGCCTTGATTAATCATATTTCAACCATAAGTAAGTCAATTTTATTTATTTTTTGTTGTTGTGCGTATCTTGGTGAGGCTTGTGTAGCTTCACGCTATCAATATGAAATGGCATATTTTTAAAACTGGGTGCTTTCTTCAGTTACTTTTGAGTCACTTTGAGTCATACTTATGGTTTATGCTCATATTTATTGTGTAATAATGTTATAAACATGACAAATTAACTTATATTGACTTGTGAGGCCAGGATGTGCCATTTCTTTTGCTATATCACACCAGTGGCTCCTCTAAGGGCTGGTATTTATTGATAGGCTCTGGATGCTGGATGCTGGAATGGATGGATGCTTTTCACTACCTCATGCACCCCAGAGCTCTCAAAAAAAGGGGTAGTGAAAAGCATCCATCTGGTGCACGTTTGAGTGCAAAAGTAAGAGTCCAGATCTATGAAGCTCTTGTAAACGGTTTCATGCTCTGGTAAACAACTTAATCCCAAAATACAATCAGTTGTGTAGATATAACTGGTGATGGTACGGCAAAAGTGGGGTTGGAGGAGTTTGGCTGCTTTGCTGTAAAACACTTCAGATGAAACATGAATCTTTCTTAATGTGTTGGTAGCCAAACTTAGTTTTAGAGTGGGAGTCGGGCTGGCCGTTTAGGGGTTAACGAGCCTCTGCAACTTTCTAAACTAAGTTCTAAACTTTTTAAAGTGGTGAAGACGACGCAAGACCGGATAAGAGACGCAAAAGGCACTATGTATGTCAAGGCGGTCCAATACATATCCTACATTCATAGCGATTATCTAATTTCTTCTCTCGTAAAATAAAAAGAGACTTCGTTATGCAAACCAGCGGGTTACTTGTCAATATGGATAGAGGTCGTAAGCAACGTGCATCCCTCCCCAGCTCCAGAGAGAGAAGAGAGAATGTATTCTAAGAAAACTAAATATATCACATCAAGGAGCAAAACCAATTCCAACTCAGCAGACTTGTGTTAAAATGTCTACTGTCAGCAACACACACACACACACACACACACACACACACACACACACACACACACACACACACACACACACACACACACACACACACACACACACACACACACACACACACACACACACACACACACACACACACACACACACACACACACACACACACACACACACACACACACACACACACACACACACACACACACACACACACACTTTACAGTATTGAGGTCGGCCTCGGCCATGTTTTGCTGAGCTTCATCAATCTCAAGAGATGTTACCAACAAGCTGAGGGCAGGTAGGGGGGTTTGAAGAAAAAGAGATGGAAGAAAGACGAATAAAAAGTAGTTGCTTTAGAGGGGAAGGGGTAGAGAAGAAATGGTAGGGGGGAGCAAATAAAAAAGAGCATGAAAATAAGGGAGACCACATGGGGAGAGAAACAGGACACAGAAATAAACAGGGATGGAAAAAGCCACTTTAAAGGAGGAGAAGGAGAAACGGAAGGATGGAAAGCAAGGAGAGATACCAAGGTGGGAGGAAAATAAGCAGCTTATTAAAAAGGGACCTCGCTGGAAAAAGCAGCAGCAGCTTTTTTTTTTTTTCTTAGTCTCCTCCTGAGAAATCTGTGGATAATATGTTGCAGAGGAGAAAAAAACATTTTGCTTACCGCCCCTTAAAAACAGGCTTAACTGTGGAGGGGGGGGGGGGGAGACGGGGGAACCTACAAGGCAGGGCAGAGGGAAATAAAACGTCAGCCGATTCGGCTGATGCGCCGGACAGAACTGGGTTGGCGTCTTTATCGCCTTATTTAAACATGAGAGGCGACAGTCGGTGGAAGCTGCGGTTCCTCGCAGCTTCATCTGGGTGCTGTCGTGTTAAGAGTTGTACCGGCAGGAATGGAGGCGCAGCTCAACCCACCGGGGAGAGAAACACAGTCCTTAATGTGCCACGGCAGTACCGCTTAACACCCAACTGACAATACAGAGAAAGGAGAACCACACTGCGAAAAAATAAAGTACCGAGCAAACTCCACCAACTTTTCTTGAAACGAGCGAAGAAATCCAGTAAATGGAAATAATCGTTAGACCTAAAGGGTGCTTCGTGAGATGACGTAACCCCTAAGTCGATACGACTTGGATTCTTCAGGGAGGAGTTCTGCTGCTTTGCAACTGAAGGTCAGCGGGTTCACGTGAGCGGCCTCCAGGTGACAAAGCGTTCTCGCATGGCGTCCACCGATGCGGCGCTCAGGTGGGAGCAGGCAACCCGGATGACGCCAGCATGAAAGTGGTTTGAGTTCCCGATAGAAAATTAAGAGAAAACTAGAATAATTCTATAAAAAGAAAAGACACAAAATAATTTTAGTCAATATTTTTTGTCCCGCCGCCCGCCCCATTTGTGTCTTTCTCCTGCTGTGAAGAAAGGTGTTGTCCGTCTGTGAATGCAGCATGACGCAGCAATATGAATCCTGTTTTTTTTAATATGAGATTATTCTGCGTACCATAGTTTTAGCCCATAGGACTTTTAACCAATTAGATTAAAAAAAAAAAAAAAGTGGAGAAGATGGACCTTTTTTTTTGCCAGAGTCACAGCCTCAGTGTGACTCTGAACCAGAGGAAGGCCGACGACAGCCTCTTATCACCCCGGGTATCACAAAGTCATGCCTCCGCCATCCCGGATGGACGAGGGCGAGAGAGCAACAGAAGAAGACGGAGGCGGGGGGGGGGGGGGGGGGGGGAAGAGAGAGAGAGAGAGAGAGAGAGAGAGAGAGAGAGAGAGAAAGAGAGAGAGAGAGAGAGAGAGAGAGAGAGAGAGAGAGGAAAAGAAAAAAAAAGTGAGGACGAGAGGAAGAGGAAATGTCAAACTGTCTGGCCTTTTCTTGGCCCACCACGATGTGTCTGAGAAATGAATCTTCTGTCATCTTTAGATAGGGATCTCTCACACATATCTGTCTCCATCCACACCTCCCTCCCTCCCCCCACCTGTCTCTCTCGCATTGATCCGCCCTCCTTTCTTCTACAGCACCTTTCTGCTCCACTCTTCTTTTAACTGCACTTCCTGTGCTGATATTTACAGCATCTCCATCTGAATTATTTCTCCTGTGTTTCCGAGCACAGGATTCTCTCTCCCTCTCTCCCTCCCTCCGTTGAAGCCATTATCCCCCTGCCTGGCTAGTTATCTTCTATCTGTATCCCTCCATTGGCCCATCTGGCCCACAGCTCAACACACTGACATGCACAAACACAGGCAGGCAGCTCAAAAGGGCCCTCGCATCACATCCATCAAGCTTTCCATTCCTTTGTAATCTGTCATATTGTTATCAGCAGGATTGTGATGTGTTTTCTCTCTCAATATTTCCTTTTTTTTGTGGTCCCTTCCCCTCATGGCTTTGGATGTGACCCGGTGTGGAACGTCACATCTTATCGGCGACCTTTTGATCGCATCCCCCGAACCTTTTATAATGGAGATTGCGTCTTTAACATCTGTAACGTACATTTTATTTATCTTACATATATGTATTTTTTGGGGATCGGATTGTTGTAGACAATTCTAATGGAAGGTTATTTTTATTTATTTTTTCCTTTTATTTTATTTATTTATTTTTCTTAAAAATGGTTTGAAGAAAGTTTAGACCCATGAAAAGCTCTTAAAACATGTTTTCCTGAGAAGATTCGTTTGACCACTTCTTTCCAGTGCCATTTCCTGTTTACAATTTCACAACACTAAAAAGGGTCCCTACGCAGTTTATAGTGTTATCGCTCCACTGATGTCGTTATAATGAAATGCTGCTCGCGGATCAAATGACTTCAGTGAACGTTCCCGCCCAGTGATCAAGCGTACACCAGGACCCCTCATTAAAAATGAGAAGGAAAAAGGTTATGATGATAACAACACTGACCGGTGTCTGGAGATCTAAATCTCCTGATCCGGTGGAGCGGAGAAGCACCGTATGTAAATCATCATAAGGTTAAGTGATAAAGTGCTTAAAGCGATCATGTGGGCGGCTCAACTTTTGCCCGTCAATCGAGTGTGCGCAAACGCATAGCTGCACGAATAGCTCGACTCATAACATAATCATGTCCGAGCGTAGGTGAGCTCGGCCACGCTTCCTTCAGATCTGCACGAAGCGACTCGGAGACAAATCTGATGCCAGAGTGTTTTGACAGTAGAGGAAAAGCTTAAGAGTTCGCAGGTCTGATCTGGTCTGTGGCTGGTGGAGGTCGCCGTCAGACCAGGTCTGAGCAAGGACCTCTCAGGCTACAATGAGTTCAGGGTCAAACTCTGTGACGGCATTTCACTTGAAGTCGGCAAAGCACATTTGAAAACCTCAGTGTTTCGTGTGAATACATTGATCTAACAAGCTGGGCCCTGATATTCAGTATAATAAAGCCAGTGTAAACGAGACAGCACCAAGAGGTGGGGGAGGGTGAGAGGATGCGGTGGAGAGGGGAGGGGGGGGTTGGAAGGAAAAGGAGCGATGCTTACGTGTTTCTCTCCTTCGATCCTCTTGTCGGCCTGTTGAACAGCCTCCAGGTACTTAAAATGCATCTCCATCAGTCGATCAACCTGGAGAGGATGAAACGGAGGCAGACAGAGAGAAAGTGAGAGAGAGAGAGATAACAAGAAAAATATTCACATTCGTCATCTATTGATTTGTTTTTAACCAATTGTTGACGGTTTAGGAGGAGGATGTATCAAGGGGGGGGGGGGGGGGAAACGAAGACAATTTATTGTATTACCAGACACCCATCTAGACATCCAGCATCCCCGAACGACGAACAAATAACCAAAGATGATGACGAAGAAGACCAAAGATTAAAAGTCATGCGTCCTATTAAAGTGGCCTCGAGCAGCACACTGAATCAGAGGCATTTTTTGTGCATATATGTGTGTGTGTTTGAGGGGGAATTGTGAGAGAAACTGCAGCTACGGCGCAGGCGTGATATTTCAATCGCTTTGTCAAGTTCTGTGACATGCGGCAGAGCTCGGTATACGCCGGTGCAGTCAGTGACTAAAGGACCTGAATGTATCCAACCCGCCTCGCAGACGTCTGCCTCTTTCCTCACATAAAAATAGGATCAGAATGATACTGAGAAACAACCATACGTCTTTAGAAACCTGCTTTGATAAAATAAGTGGGTCCTGATAAACACGTACAAGGGGCGACTACTGCGAATAAACATTGGAACGGCATAGTTTGCAACATTATGATTTCCTTCAACATTCGTTTGATCCAAAAAGTCAAGGCATCGCCTTCTGTGTCTTACCGTAAAAAACACACAGGAAAATATGAAGCTGCCTGATTGATTCCTAAGTTAGATAATAAAGCGTCTAAAAGCATTAAAAAGGGCAGTACAAGATACAAATGTATTCGTTAAAACATTATGTGAAAGACACACAAAATATTGTTTTCACAAACGAGCGCTGTCCATTCATACGCTGAGCATTTGCCCAGTTCAGTGATTTATCTTAACGTCTCTGAGACGTGGGAAGGTAGAGGCAAAGGGTCATCAGGGATCCACGCAGAGCCCACAGTGGCAACCTTACATTGACATTCCTGTCCTGATACGAGTCCACAAACAAAAGGACATTTCATTTACCGGCATATGTGATGAAAACAAGCGGCAAATCCTCACGTTTGAGAAGCTGGAACCATCAAATATTAGATATACAGAAACGGTCAATCATTCTTAAATCGTCGCAGCGATTCTACAAAATGTAAAACACAATGAACAAACTAAAATGATTATAAAAGGAACCCTGTGTTTGTGACGTATAATGAAAGGATATAAAGACTTCAACAACTTTACACTTTCATGACCAAATAAGCAACAATCAAAGTTCCGAAAAATCCATTTTTAAAAGGTATCATGTATCAGGAGTCAGGCTGTGAACTGATCCAGTCAACGGCCTAGATACCTTCCCCTATTAGTCAACCATTTGGAAAGAAAAGATGGATTATTCCTGCTTATAATATGCTGAAAGGTTAGTTTCCATCTGCATATGTATTCTGTAACACTGTATTCATATAACCGCTATATTCCCCATTGTATTCACATCATTTCCCATTGAAAGGTTCCACCTTGGATGTTACATGTTTTCCCCGATAACAACATCAAACCGGCGAAGGAGAGCACAAATAAAGAACTCTCCTGTGTGTTCCAAAAGAACATAGCGTGTTCCTTTAAGAACCTCATTTTCTCAATGTGGTTCATTGAGAAAATGTGCTTTCAAAGCCTGTATATATAAAAAAAAAAAAGAGGACCTGTTCGGTCTCAAGTAACTGCGACCAATACATAAAGAAGTATGACACCCAAACGCCTCGGCATTCCGGATGAAGCGGATCTGCTGGCAATCAAAACACAGCAGACAGAAAAAGGGAAAGGAAGGAAACGGATAAAAAGATGGTGAAAACGTACCTTCTCGCAGTCGTTCTCTGTGAACTTGTTGAGGAGTCGGGTTCTCTGTTGGGACTTGAGATTTCTCAGCATGGAGGCGATGATGGAGCAGACGTGTTCTACGAAGGGAAGCGAGATGTAAAGACAGAGCTTCGTAGAGTGTACCTCAAAACACTTTTATACGGGTTTTCGAAAAGTTTATTGAAATTAGCGGCCATCAGAAGACTGCCTTAATTGGCAACGGTTGAGAACCCCCTGTCCTACGCGCTAACGCGTCATGAAAGAGCTTGTGTTATTTTTCGGGTAAACACAAACTGGTATGCTCCTCGCTTAAAAAAAAAAAAACGGTGAACTCAAAAAAGCTGGAACCTTCCCACCCACAGCCTCCCGGGGAGACAGAAAGAAAGACAGAACTAATCGATTAGCACACAATTAGGGCCCGCGGCCAGCTGAGCACGGATACATACACACAGAAAGAAGAGGAGAAAATGTTAATGAAATTTAGAAAATCAATTATCTTTTTTTTTTTTAGGGCACGCTGGAACATGCGTAACAGCTTTGGCTGAATTACATTTCTCACATTAGAAATTTGTCTTCGGCAGCTCTGGGGCCATTTAGCAAGGGGAGGGAGGTCTAAAAATATGCTAATTGACTAAATCGGCGGCGAAGACTAGTTAGTCCCATTGAGTGCCATTGTTAACCCAATTCACACTATGCAAGATGTGTTATCTCATTCGGAGGCCTTCTTGCTCACAGGCTGCGCCAGTAGAAGACACTCATAGGGTAATATTTCTCTATTAAATTGAATGAACAATACACTGTGCACACAGGGGGGGGGTGACACTGTAAAAATGTCTGGATACACAGACTGAGGGAAAAAATGTAATTGGACTTTATCAACAAGAGGTCAATATCCTCTCTCATCGAGGCTTTGCAGTTGCTAAGCAACAAGAGTACAGGAATCAATCCCATCCCTGCTTCTTTTTTAAAAGGGTTGCGTTTGCTGTCGGCTCCCTTTGTGAAATCCCCCGCGACCCCGCAGCGGCCCTTTCTCACACGACTCGGCGGCAGAGAAAACTCAAGGCTGCGACACCTGCACACGCCAGAACCGTACAGAATATACACATCGACCTTGTCAAGACGAATGGCAGCACAACGAGGCAGCGAAATGCACAGAAAGGCAATATAGAACATACAGGGTTCGTGTTCCTTAAGAACCGATATCCCCCAAAAGCTGAAATAAATCAAAAGTCTGCTCTTGGAACTCTTCTGCTTGACTTTAACCAAAAGAGTCAACATAACCATATAATCAAATATGTCAATGACTGTTGTGGCTTGCCATGAAAAGTCAATGTCCCCAGAGGATGAGCCTTCTGACGTTATTTTTGTTGGATATATTCATGTTCTGCTTGGAAAAGACAGTTTCGTGATCCCACAAGTTCTCCATCATCAGTCAAGCTTTTACACACATGGTTGAGGGGTTTAGTTTTCACCGATCAAATGAACGCTCAAATTAAGGGATTTAAGGCCGGAACACAAACCTTTTGATTTGGATTAAGGCGTTTGGTGTGTTTGCAGGGGGAAATTAAGGCTTAATCGAGGTTGTTTTTTTGGTTCAATTGTGAATATAATAATATATAATTGTAAATGCCGCTCTCTGCCCTTCTAAATATCATGACCGGCATACATGTAGTTAAAACGATGTGCTCTGGTTGTACAGCAGGTAGTTTCAGTCTAAGGTCCACTTATTTTAATTTTATTTTCTGTCCACAATGACAAGGAGGCCAACTGCCATTTCCGAAAGGACGCTACTTTATCAACTTGATCCGAGTGGTAATTGATGTCGCCACCTCCGCACCCTGCCGGGGAGGCTATTGATCGCCGGCTGTGGAACGTTCT
The DNA here is from genome assembly GCA_023566465.1 of Cottus gobio. Taxonomy (NCBI): domain Eukaryota; kingdom Metazoa; phylum Chordata; class Actinopteri; order Perciformes; family Cottidae; genus Cottus; species Cottus gobio. Next base: position 22,598,314 of record CM042215.1, read on the forward strand.
CTCCAAAGAGTTTAAAACTAAAGAGATCCGTGAAGGGGTGGAGGCAGGATTACATCTTGGGTACAAGACGGAGGGCAGGGCTGCGTAAGAGAGCCTTTTAGAAAGGTGTCCAATCAATACTTCATTTACATTCTTTGCTTCACACTCAAATCTTGAGTTTTAAAACAAGGAATCATTTACATCGTCTCCCAGTGACACCAGCAACATCTACCACAGAACCTCCACAAGAGCCATGACACAAATAATCAAATAATTAAGACTATAAATTGAAAACTGTCCAGGTGAAACTGCCTGACATCTTAAATGGTAAAATTACTGAATCCTTTCATCAGTAGCGCCTGAGATGCATCGAGATATCGGTCCTATACTGACTCAAATAGCTGGATTATTGGTGACAACAGACTGATCCGGTGATGGATACCATTATTTGAATACAAATGAATTCAGTACATTTGTATCTTTGTATGTATTTAGTCATACAGAGTTAGGAAAGCTATGATTAAGTCAAGCCTGGTGTTTCCTTAGACATATAAGAAGGATGATCCGAGTCACTCCCACACAGTGAGTCATTCAGCTTCTTAAATAAACACAGGATACCGGATCGGTAATCAGTGTTGGCTGAGACCCAAACCCCAGGCATCGTATCGGCAGTGAGACAGTCAGATCAGTGCTCCCCACCTTCTAGGATCGGCTCAGCTCGCCAATAACTTTGACCAACCTTGAGCTGGCATCAAAAACATGTACAAGGTACTAGCCACAACTTTCGCAAATGGAAAAGTAGAACCATGTCGTAACATGCAGTGGAAATGCGGCAATATTGTTGTTGTGTGTTTTAAATACAGACTGATGATCATTACTGGACTCTACTGCCTCATAATAAGTGATTTAATGTTACGTTGGGTCAAGTCCAGCAGTCTTGACTGAATGTTTTGGCCTTGTGTGTGATCTGACAATCGTTCTTCTGTGATTGCCGCAGTGGACAAGAACAGCTGGAAATGAAAGTTCGTGACTTTGAGGCCAGCTGTGGACACCTGGGCAGAAGAAAGGATCAGAACGCCACAGGGCCATGAAGAAACGTGTCAGGTATAATTCAATAGCTATGTGGTGTACCACCTATCAAAACATTTTACAATGACAGACGTATTATCCGCCTGGTTGCCGCTGTTTATATTCCTCCTGATGCAAATACAATAACAGGAAGGCACTGCTGTCTCTTTTTTCTTGTGTACTGCGTTTCGTTGTGCAGCCCTGTGTTGCATAATTACAATCAATTATCCTTGAAACCTGGAAATACCTTTTGCTGGAGGGATATTTGCATTCAGATTGCACGATGCGTGTCCAAAGGCCAGCGTTCGCTCATTCTCTGCTAATCGTTCGCTGCTTGCCTCTTCCTTCCCTCGGGGGATCCAGAGCACTAAGTTAACATGCAAATAACCCTGAGTGGCCGGGATTTCACGGGTTGACTGACAGCTGAAGGGAGCGCTGTGCCGTTCGGAATAACAAGAGGGGAACAGATCGGTGGCGCTTTGCAGAGAGACCGGACTAACTGTGCCCTGGGGAGTGCAATCAGCCTTCCAGCACCACAGGCTAACCGCTCAGGGTTTTCAGAGATCGCACTCGCTGTCTGAAGGACCGGCCATGAACTCTGGCTCGGAACTCTCAGGGGGGAAAAAAAGAAGAGGGAAGTAAAGGACACATATCTAGCTGTATATGGTGTACACACTATTGCTATTTTTATCATAATGTATTATTTAGCTTATGTAGACAACATCTTACATGTGAAGTACAGAGTACACCGGCAGTGTATAGTGGGTTGATTAAAGGTGCCAAAAAAGGTGAGACTAGAGTGTTTCTTTTTTTGGCTATATACATACTCACATTTAGCCTAGTTTCTTGTTCTTTATGTCATGCTTAGTTTCCATAGAGATACTAGGGACCCACACTGCTTACATGCACTCTGAATGCTGCACAAACACTGCATTTGATCAGTCCGCTACGCTTACTACCTGTGGAGCTTTTTCTGCTTCTGGAACATCCACTAGGGACCAAGGACCTCGTGAGAAGTAAGGAACTAAACCTGCACTTTGTCCAGGGCAACCAGGGATATATTTTAATTACTGTACAAATAGTTCAAGGTGGCAGAAAAAGAATCCTGGAAAAGAAAATCCAGAAAAGTCCTTTCTGGAAGTTGAGGAAACTGCCGTGATGAAGGTCATTGATTGGTTTGGGCTTTGCTGTCAGCCTCTGCACCAGTTTTGGAAGAATTAAAAAAGAAAGAAAGAAAGAAAAGTTCCTGAATTATTGAAAAGGCTCCCGGAAAAGTTATTGTAGGGAAAAGAGCCACAGGGGCAGCTCTCCAAATTGAACTGAATTCTCCGAAGGCTGTAAGTAGAAGGCTGAACAAATGACTACAGATTGTGTAATGCAGCATCCAACACTGCAAACTAAATGAGGCACCTCGTACTCTGTACCAGTCCAGACTACATTACACAGTATGGCCGCTTTCATGCCTTCCAAGATATTCTGGGACAGCAGAAGGAACCCTTTTCTTTTGTGTCCACATGTTCCCCTTAAAAATGACTGATCCCAAAATGTTTGCACTATTTAGGTCCAACTCAGAGTAGGTCTTGCTTTTCTGTAATGAGAAATAATGTCCATGTACTTTTTGCAAACTGATGTTAGCGGTGTGCTAACTGTGTTTGTTTGGCGTCTTACCTTTAAGACCTTCTCAATTGACCATGGACGCCTCATAACGTAACCTTTGTTGCAGCTCGGATCAGGTTAACGAGGGACACGTGTTGTTGGCGTCCTTGTGCGACGTTAATGAGCTGATAAACGATACTATAACGTGATGTTGTGTTGGTGCTCACACTCGCGTACTTGTTGAAACCAGAACCTGCATTTTAGGCGGTTTCGGAGGCAGTCCTGATATTGGTATTGGAACCACTCTAATTTAAGAAGGAAAAATAAAAATAAAACTTGCGTGCGCCACCATGAAAAGCAAAAAACAAACTATAAAACCGCCCTCTTAGTTTGTGATTGTTCTCGGGTTAGATATGTGTACAATCCAACTTGAGTTGGACTTAAAACCTTTCCTGTACTACTGAATGCACACTACGTTTCCACTAAATGTCGAGGACATCCCGTCCTCAACGGAATATGTATGTATATTGTATAAAAGCTTTCATACACAACTAAATATACCTCGGCATATTGCGTCAGAGTGCGAATTTGCAGCGATGGAACACAATCAATCCACCAGGAGGAAAGACCAAACGTGAAGACGGCAATTTGAGTTGGGATTTTTTTGCGGGGGATCTGAAGGCAAATCTCTCCCTCTGAAATACACTAATAATAGGATTACAGAGCGTGACTCTGACAACACAGATTACAATCAAACTTGAGTCGTGTAAAAAAAAAAGAATCTGATCTCGATCTGAGCCGAAAGGCACGCGCTCGGTGCTGGGAGGGGCGACGATCAGATGAGGGCTTCGTTTGATTTCTCCGCTTCTCGACTGAAGTGTCTGAAGCTAGTTTTTTATCGACGAATCCAGAGACGGACCCGTTTCTCTCTTAACAGACACTTATCTTGTCTCATTCGGCTCTGCGGCGCTCTAAATCTCCATTTGCTAATATCAGAGGAGAGATACTGGCGATAAAGTAAGAATGGACTGATCAAATGCCACCTTTTATCTTCGTAATGAAGCTGCCGTCATCCATTTCTTGCATCCCCCCCCCCCCGCCCTCCCCTCACGGCATACTCCCAACACCACTGTGCACGGCCACAAAATGTGACAATGTTCTTCTTTCCGCTGGCATGCCTCACTCATTGCCTCTTCGAGTGCTTTCATTAGAAAATAAGGGTCACGGCGAGGGCGTTCAGCGTCAGAGGTCTCCGTTCCCCGAACCGCTCTCTGCCAAACAAACAACCACGTTTGCGCGGAAGAATAAAGAAAGAAAGACAGCAGTCTTCAGAGCTATGACTACTGCGCCTCGGCGTGTGTAAATTAGCTGTTTACTCCTTCTCCCACTCTCGCTCGCTCGCATCATTAGCCGCCTAACTATAACAAGCGGATGCCACCAATTTCCATCACCCAAAAAAAAGAAATAGTTTTGCTGGTAATGACGGAGCACAAATAGAAAACAAGGTGAGCGGCAGCGTTGTGACAGGAATGTTGTAGAAATGTAATTTCTTCTTTTCTATCCACTTACAATGTCTCTATTAATTAAGGCAATGTGACCCCGGTCATTTGGGCGGTGTCAATTTCAGACAGGATTTCACGGGGATCCATCTGTGCGCCGAGGCTTGTGACAGAGAGCGAGCGACACAACGCTAAGTGTAGCAGGACGGAGAGGTCTCTGCCTCCTAATTACTTTTGTTTGAAGCGGCCGACGGCTAATTAATCTACAGTGTTATTGTGGAGAACCACTTGATTCACAGCATTTTAATTAGTCGCCTTAGGGAGGGGGGGGGGGGTTACTAGACACGCCTTACAGTTTGACGGGCATCTTATGGCAACTTAGCAAACCCTCTTTTGTATGTTTCCTCATATTAAATAAATCATATTTGTTATTCAATGGTCTGAGACGAGTAAACGTCAACCATTTAATCTGTATACGTATTATATTACATTTCTTAGTATTCGGTTATTTATAATATCTTTAGAGTTTAATTACTTCCTTATAATTTGTATGCTGATGCCTCTTGTTTACTGTGAATGTCCTGACTGTGGGACTAATACAGGATTATCTTATATTGTCTCAAAAACCCTGAAACTCCAATGTGTGAAGTCAACAAGTATTCACACAGGGCAGCCGGGGGAACGCTCGGAGCATATAGCGACATTTTCTGTTTCACAACTGAGAACGCCACAACAGAATAGAGCTCATTTGGGGATAAAACGGGAACACAAAAGCAGCCTCCCATTCCTCGGCGGTGGCATCACACACGCTTGAGACTTACTTCTCTGCTTTCATGTCCACCAACAGGACCTTGAAATATATAACGGTTTTATTGTTAATCTCGTGTTTCTTAATCTACTAGTTTATGATCATGAATCAATCCACGATCACTTGCACCGTTACGAGAAGTATATAAATGTGTGTGGAATTCTCCTCTCTGCTTGGAGACATTAAGCAGAGGGCGTGGTCTCAGATCATTAATAAGGGTTTCATAAAGACATATTAAAATGAACACCAACATCGCAAAACAGGCCCCTTGCTTTAGTTTGTCTCTGGAGCTGGAGGCTCGTTGTTGGCCGTGGACAGAAACTGGGCTGCGAGATGTCTTGGATGTATTAGTCTACGTTTATGTGGCTTTGAAGTATCCTAAACTGCCTTTGCAGGCAGAAGGTGTCAACAAACACAGCAGTGGACGCCAGCATCGTAACCGATTACCACCTCTCCAAAAAAAAAAAAAATACACATCATACATCATCGTATTGTGCCTCTCAAGATACAGTTACGGTTGAGAAATACGCACAAATCTCGACCACACGTGCCCAAAACTCACAGGGAGAAAGAGCCTCGGGGATGGATTTCCATATTTTCTTCTAAAAAAGCCCGTCTTTTAAGTGTGTGTCAGCCTCGTCGGTGGCTTCAACTCACAGAGGGGGGAGGGAGGGGGGTGGGGGGTGGGGGGGGGGGGGTTGGGGGGGTTATCTTCCCTACTCTGCTGTTCAAGGGGGTCAAAGGTTAATTCATCCGGTCCCTGGGTGAGACACAATGGAAGACAATTTGTTCTCTTCTGCAGGGCTGGGAATCCCCGCTGGATGAATCAAACTTAATTAGTACAGACGGAGAGAGAGAGGGCGAGAGAGAGACACCACATTTTGGCAGGTGGGTAATTAAACAAAGAGCAGAGCGATAGACATGTTTCTACCTCTGTCTTTCACTCTCTTCTGTTTTTCTCCCTCTCTCACCCTCCATCACGTGGACACCTTTTCTCTCTGTCTCACTTCCCCTCGTTTGCTCTTTCCATTCCACACCCGGAGACAAGAGGCGTTCAGAGAGCGCAAGGCGGAAAAAATAAATAAATAAATAAATAAAACAAGATTGGATCGATATCATAAACTGACAGGCTGAGGAGGCGGCGAACCGTGATACACAAGCAGATTAGGATCGAGTGTGTCTGCGTGAAACGGGTGCGACCATCTCTCTGCATGATGCAGAGAGATGGGAGGGAGGGAGGAACCAGCGGTGATTAGTGCGTCATTCAAATGATCACAGTCAGCAAACTAAAGGCTTCTTCACAGGACAAACAACAACAAAATGATGCGAGTCAGAGGTTAGAAAGCCCCAACACCTACAACACCTCAGGCATTATCACATTATTAGGTTTCAGTTACATGGAGCCTTTAAATCTGTACATATTTGAAAGAGTAAAAACAACTTTTTTCAGTGATATTAATGCTACTACTTAGCTTCATGTGCAAGCAAAGCCATGTAGAGTGTAGTTTAAAACTCAAAACTAGGCATTAGCCATGTGGGATGTTACTTCTTGCCTGCGCCCATTTACGTTATTGCAATCGGTTAAAAAACATTTTAATTTAATATAAAACTTCCATTATATTATATACCTATTACTCTGCTTCTATGCCATAAATTGCCCCACCCCCTTTTTTAGCACACTGCGGACTCGAGTAAATCCATAAATTAGATTTAGCGGCCCAAAGAATCTGAATCGAAAGATACCAAAAAGAGTGCATTTTACTATTGACTCAAATGCCAATTTGCAGTGCTTGAACTGGTCTGCAATCCAGATTTCCAGATTACGCATTGGGGGCGACTGTGGATCAATGGATGGCAGGTCTGTCTTTCAATCAGAGGATCGGTGGTTCGATTCCCGGCTGCGCTAGTCCATGTGTCCTTGAGCAAGACACTTAACCCTCATTGCTCACCGTTGCTGTGTCTACTGTATATCATGTAAGTCGCTTTGGATAAAAGCGTCAGCTAAATGAAATGTAATTTAATTGCTGCTGACCGCGTTTAATTGCTAAATTGTGCAATAATATAACCCTAACCCGCTTGGCCCGACGGTCACACACTAAACTAAAGCAGGTCAAAACCGAGCGACATGGTTTTGCAGTCCGCTGGATTTCATGGAGAAATCACACCTTCTCGTTTTTGTTCTAATTCGTGACTGACCTTCATGCTCCTTCTCTGAAGCAACGACTTTCTTCATCTTCTTGGGGGTTTTCATGAAAAGGGGAAAGATGGTGCGTAGGCCCAGGATGTCCACAAACTTATGACAGTTATCCGCTCCCTCTGGTCCAATCATCCCGTGGTCCAGGACCTTCATCGCGCTGGTTCGAGACATTTTCTTTTCTCTGAACAAGAGAGAGAGAGAGAGAGTTACTTATTGTTTCAATACAATAGATATGAAGATCACGCATATCAGGTGATCAGTTCATTCTTGTGTTCCAATTGGACGGTATTTTAAGCCAAATCTGAAGACATCACCTCCTCTTGCCCACTGTACGTGTCTACAATCTGTGTGACCACCTTTTAGTTTAAGGCACAGTTACTGTAAAGGAACTTTTAACTGATGCTTCTATATGAGCAAACAAGACCATCAGTGAGAAGTTAAGACGATATCTCTATCCAGTTATTGTTAATGCGTCATCGGCTTTCGGATTCCATGCAGAAACAGACAAAATCCTGTATTTCCACCAGAAACTCAACGACAAAATCAGAGTATACCTTCAGCTAAATTTCTAATCATCATCATCAACTTCATCATCATGCAACAGAACCTGAAAAGCTAAGCAACATTAAAATAAGATTCAAACAAAGCATTTGTTTCCACGTTAATCCTGAAAACCTGTTTCAAGGTAGATAAACTATTTAGTAAGATGATCTGTCAAAATGAATACATTGTGATGACACGCATCCGTTTTACTATCATCAAAGTATTGGCACGATGAGAGGGACCAACCGTTTCATGCTCTGTCCACCCCCCACCCCCACCCCCTACTCCACGCCTCCTCTCGGGAAATGTAGCTGTCTGTCACCATGTCACTTCCTCCATTCCCGCCAATGACAGATGACAGTGTTTATCTCAGAGGAGGGACACATATTTCAGGCAGTTGAGTGTGGTTCTCCAGACAGACACATTATATATGATGGACGGCTGGAGGGGCCGGGGGCCGAGGGGGCCGAGGGGGCGGGGGGGATACACAGTGTACTTTCCGTAAGGAAACAAGGCAATTCAGTTGGGAGACAGGTGACTTAACTCAGCGGCCTGATGCCGCAAAACTATGCCGTCGTCGATGTCTAGTGGGCACGACAGCAGCAGTGGGTTTTTCATTAGACTCAAATTCTTCGTGTCTGAATCACCTGTGGCGACTGATCGGAAAATGTCAACACCCCCCCACCGCCCTAAAAAGGTAGGGGAGCTGTGCTTTCACAAGCGTTGGCGCTGGCATGCTCACGGTGAACTATAGCTACGGTTTCTTAGACATCTGTAAAAATCACAGTTTTAGGCGTGAAGTCTGACAAACATTTAACTCTGCTAGGAATTCATCAAGACGCCAGGTGTGAAATCTGTATGGAGCACAAGGCTGACGAGGCTTGGGAGGAATAGAAATTGAGTTTTTGATGGAAAACCAATAAATGTGTCTCAGTGACTGGAGATGATTTTTGTGTGTGTGTGTGTGTGTGTGTGTGTGTGTGTGTGTGTGTGTGTGTCTCTCTTTGGAATTCGTTTTAATTCATTTTTTGGGATCCTATATTTCCCACAATGCAACTCAACAGCACCTTTCTTTACAGCTTCTTTCTCTGACCGGCAAACGTTTACACCTTTCAAACTCCACACCTGCGGGATAGTACCTCCCATTAGTACAGAGGGTCTGTGTGTACATGGATGTGTATACGACATAGAACGTCTAAGCAACAAACAATAACAGTGCTGCTGTATTCACGCCTGGTTGACTTTTTAGAGAGTGTTGACGGAGCAGCTACAATGTTAGAATAGCTTAGCACGGATCAAGCCAAACTCCATTCAGAAAATAGGGAATTTGAAAAGATGTTTGCTTGTCGTTTCCAACACAGATCTGCAAAGCATGAAGGCAGACGTTTTACAAATCGGCATTATCGTGTCGTTATTCTGGGGCATCCTTATTCATCCGTTAATTGCAATTAAATTACAGCTAAAGTCTGTTTGTTTCTCGGTTCACACCGCTGGAGTAAACAATCAGAAATCCCCCTGTGCTTACTGATGTTCATCTCATTTCAAACAGAGCTTATGTTCTGTGTGCTGGAAGTATTGAGCAACAGGATAGGAATTAGGAATGCTAATAATTAACCGTTTATTAACTGTTAACAGACGATAAGATTGTTGACCGATTAATGCTAATCAGTCAAAAGATTGACTGATGCATCGCAGTGCATTGACAGTGCATCGCAGTTGAACCGATTGCAGCCGTGAAGACTTAATGGGGGAAGGTGCTGCACATTTAATTTCACACTTAAACCACACAGCGTGTAGAGCGCTGCTCTCGCCGGTTAACAGTAAAATGATCGGTTAACAAGGGTCGGCTATCAGTAAGGAAAGAAATACATATTCTAAATTAGGTATCAGAAATCAAACTCATCTTGATTTCTTACAATTTCATCATTTGTTTCTCAAAGAATCACATCTTGGTCGGTTTGTCCTCTGTCTTCCTCTTTCTCTGTTTCCCCAGTGGATGATTTACCAGAAGAAGAAAAAGAGAATAAAAAAGGTTTTTCCATGTAATAATGAGATATTGATCCGCCTTAAATCTACGTGTCCAATGATGTGATTATCGGCGCTGGGCTGCGGCGGCTGTGGAGGAACATAAACGCGTGCAATGTGTCCCGATGACTCTTTAAGGTCACACCTCTGCTTTGCCGCGCTCCACCAACTGATGCTTGATCGATTACACCGGCGGTCTCGCCCGGCGATGCAGCAGACAGACTGTGTTCTGTGCCGAGCTACAAGCTGTTATGCTGCTTTTTTATTTTATTTTATTGCTTTTTGAGAATAGCACAAGCACTCATTGCCCGCGTGTTGTAAACTCTGCACCAGCATCGCATCAGTATGTTGTAGGAGGTGAACACCAGAAGCATAGTTCATATGTCGTGCAAGACTCTGCAAAAACAAACCTATTAACTGCAATATTGGGAAAAAAGAAATCTTCTTTCTTTAACTTAGCTTTGCCAAAATGTCTCTGCAATTACCGCAAGATATTTTGACCTCTCTAATGAGCCGTGTTATTAGAGTATACAAAGCACCCATTTTAGCAGCAATACCTGCTGAGCAGTATTATTTAACTGCAACAATAGCACGCAATAATTCCCCCACCAAGAATAGTCCAAAAACAAAGAATCAAGCTACGGACAATAAATTATTATGGTCTCTTCACGGTTAATTACTACCATCCCTAACTCCTATAATTTGGCACAAAACTTACAGTGCATAGAGAACAGAACATAAGCTCTGTTTGAAATAAGATCAACATTGGTGATCAAAAAGTGAATTCATACTTCTGGACTTCTTAGATTTGGACATGTTTTGCCTTGCGTGACCGCAGGGTCATTTAAGTTAATTTTCATCAACAGGGTCTTCACCTCTGTGCAGCAACGCAGAAACCAGCATCATTCAGCGACAGAGTTGATTGTCAAACTCCCGTTGGCTGCGCATCGAATGCATTCCCTGCTGCACATTTAAAACAATGAAGGAAGTTCTGTCACAATGAGTGGATGTTATTTCAGTGTGGGAACTGAAGATATGCTTTAGCATAAGCTCCGTCGACGGATTTCCAACGTGCGATTGAACTACATTTTACATGTAGTGGTACTTACGGCCCGCAGAGGCAGCATTTATAAAAATAAAAACACAAAGAACAGCAAAAGAGCACCGTCTATACATGCAGAACATTAAAGGCAATACAATGCCTTGCAGCTACTCCACTGATATTCGGCTGCTGGTGGAAGACGGCGAGCAAGCAGGCACAGATTGTTTTTGCTTCATGTGGAAGGAAATGCACTCAACACTCCCACATTAGAGCGAGCACTGGGAGCCTCACCTGAGCATGAGATTCATCAGCTGGAGCCCTTCCCCTCTGAGGAAGCGGTCCCGATTGGCTGGCAGCATGAGGCAGGAACAGAGAGCGTCGAAGAGGTTCTCCATCATCTCCTGCTCCTCGGCCGTGGACGGGTTGTGACGCTTGAACACCTGACAGGGAGCGAGGACAGACGGGCGAGGAGGGAGAGAGAAAGGGAGCACAAAGGGAAGGGAGTGTTCAGAACGGAAACGCAGGCCGGACCATTCTTTAAAAACACACTGGCAGCTTGTGAAGTGGTTCATTAGAGCAGTTTTTGGAACGTGGGCGATGTGAGCCCCTTTTAATGATGAGAAGGAATAAGTCCAGACAGAAACATTATCCAGGGTCGTGCTGTAATTAAGAGAAGAGACAGGCTGGGAAAATGCTCACAGCCACGACCAAAGCGCTGGTCAATGAGAACTTGAGCTTTAATTTGTATTTCTGCTTCAGAATATGTGAGTAGGGGTTAATAGTGAGGCTCAAAACAGGGTAAAGAATTGGCTTCGGGGTTGGACTGGGTTTTACACTGCTCATGGTAAATCTTTGGTCAGAGAAGTGCTCATGTTTGAGGAACGACTGCGAGCTAAAGCAAACTGCGTACTAAAAATAGAGAAGCAAAGAAATCTTACAGATAGTTGCTGCAGTAACACATCAATGCCATCCATCTCGCCCAATAATTCTCTGGTATCTGTGAAGGAGAGAAGAAATGCAGACGGAGGAGGACTAAGAGATAAAAATGGAGCAACAGGACAACAGGGATATTAAATTGAGACAGTTGCAAAAAAAAAAAACATTCAAGGAATGGAAGGGAGGACAGTAAAAGGTTTAAATGGATACATGAAGGAAAATACGTAGAGAGGGAGGGGATGACAGAAGCGCCACAAAAGGCATACAATGAGCATGAGCACTGACAAACATAGCAGCTGCCATGGACCTTCAGAGAGACAATGAGGGCACTGAAACATATACATACAGTTATTCCATCTAGGCAGGGGTATTAAAATGTGCTTTTCTTCTTAGCGGCTTCAAGAGGTTGTGAATGGCAAACGTCTTCAAATGAAGGTTGTCAAAAACCACGGCAATCCTGTGAAATGACATCAGGTCGGCGTGCGCCCGCGTTTACAATGTGCTGCGCTTTGCATTCATGGCTTTCTGTCGGCAGTGAAGCCTTCAGAACTCACAGCAGCACTCAACGTGAAAACTGTGGTGAATCTTTAGGGATAAATAATTAGTGAGGCCGAGATTGCTGTTCTCATTGGCAACAGCACTGGTTCATATTTTTACATATAAACCCTTCAGAGTGGAGTTTAAAGTTGAATTTGAAAGCAGGAAGCAATAATTACGTTCAAATTAGCACATCAAGGATGTTCCCGAATTGTCATTTCCCCTAATAGGAGCCCAGTGATTCGCCTTATTCTTACTTCAAGACACTGACAGTAATATAATAGGGAAAATTATTCATGAGAGCGCATTTCCTTTGAGAAAAATATATTCTTTTTTTTTTGGTGAAATTTTATTTTCTATTTGAAGGGCAGGACGAATAAAAGGGCAGAAGAGGAAGAGAATGAGTGTAAAATGAGACCAGACTCCCACTGAATATCAATATGGCTATATGCCATTACTGAGAACCCATCCAAGGACCTGATAGTCCTGTGGCTACCTGAGGCTTTACAGGGTTTTAGGGAGGGAGGGAGGGAGGGAGTGAGGAGGTGAAGAAGAAGACAAATGCAGGGAGAGGGGAAGAAGAGAAGGCAGACAGGAAGATTGGAAACATGAAAGGGAATATGAAATCAAAGAGTGATTGAAGGAAATGACAAAAAGTAAAACAAATAAAAGGACAGACAGAAGAGAGCAAAGGAAAGGACAAAAGGAAGTGACTGGAAGCAGAAACTAAATTGAGAGACAGTTCCAGGAGTGGAATGGAAAAGAGGGAAGAGGCGGGTAGAAAAGAAAATAATAGAGGAAGCAAGAACCAATGAAGAGAGAGGGAAAAGAAAAAAGGGGGGCAGTGCATTTTGAGTCTGTTTGAGAAAGCTGAGGGGTGAAGGGGAAGATAAACTGACATCGTTAGGAAGACACAAAGCATTTAGTGAGGCACACTTACTGTCATTGTTCTGCAGCAAGATGGCCAGGATTTCACTGCAGTACAACTTGTTAGCATCAAACGGTATCTTTGCCTGAGAGGGAAAGACACCGAACTCCAATTACCACTCATCTTAAGAAGCTCCGTTCTCCAGTTTTAGGAAATAGTCTTGTAATCTACAACTAAATCTCTTTTTGTTAAGCAGAGATCCTGCCACATACATTGCATTTGGTGGTGCTGTGAAGCAATAGCAACTTTTAAATCGTGCATGTGTTAACTTCTGGATCACAAGGTTTTTACAGGTTATCTGCAACCTAATTCACTTTTATCTTTCCAAACATTTCAATATTCATAATGCAGTTGAAAGTGCGGTTGCTACAGAACCTACTGAGTAAATCTAGCTGTGCTGCAATGATCTCAAAAAGACTTGCGTTATTCTTGTAATGAGCCTTAAAACATGATTCAAAATATAATTTTACATAAAGCAAGTCATGTTGAACTGGGCGTGATTATTATTGTTTTATTTACATGTATCAGAAGAACCGGCCTGAATACGACATGCAATTGGTTGTGGAATTGAGGGTTTTACAGTGATTATTTCTTTGTAATCTATCAATCTAGGGACCAGAAACCTAACCCATCACGTCCTATAGCCCAAGGGTCAGTCACAGGATATGTTTTGTCCAGTCAAACACTTTACTAGCTTAAATATGATTTCTCTTTTCTAATACATTAGTATAATACCAAGAGTATATCTTGATTTTGTTATTAAATGACTTAAATTAATTCACAGACTCTCCATATTTGCAGATTCATTTTCAAGTAGTCAATGGACTCTAAAAAAGATTCTGCTGCAGTCTCACCTTGATCCTCTTGAGCAGCCACTGCATGAGTCCCTGCTGAGCGGCCTCGGTGCACAGGACTGGTCTGAACTCGGCCATATTCTCCGTGATGGCTGGGGGAAGACATCAGAAACAACATGACTGATCCCCCACTCATTACATGTCCTTCCTCAATGGCATCCCAACATTTGGGGTTTCTCACTATCTTAGAAAGATATACATGTATAATATTTTATTGAACTCTAGCACTGCGATCACAGTCCCACCCTAAACTATACTCTGCTTTATGCTCTATTTGACTCTAAGTGCACTATAAATTACTAAATGAACATCATGTTGGATTGAAAAAGACACTTCTGCAACGGCTTCACTCAGGCTGCAGCCTGGTTTGCGTCTATTTTTAAGAAACAATAAAAACTTTATTATTCCTTTCAACCTTGACAGAGCCAGCGCCATGGAAGTATAAAGAGAACTGGATCCAGCGTTAGAGGTAGGGCTACGTTTTTTGAAAGTTGCTCAGTGGCCCATGAAGGAAATAAAGTCTGACTTACGAGTATAAAACTCTGATTACATTTTACAACGTAACACTGTGTAAAATTTAGGAGCTTGGGCAGCAAAAACCAGATCCACGCTTTCCGTTCTCACCTCCCACAATTAAAGCCTACACCATATAATATTTGTAAGAAAGAATTTTACATTTTGGTGTGGTTTATTGGCCTCGCCCCCGGTGTTTGAAGGCCTATAGAGCGAGTCTGTAAGGGATATAATCTGGGAGATTGGGCCTTGTTCTGGAATTTCCAGCATGAGTGATGCATTATTAATCCAGAGGGGGAAGACAGGTTGAAGTGACATTTGTAAACTACCCAAAAGCAAACTAATCAGAAGAAAAAATACATTCTCAGTTTTCTCTCCGCTGGCATAGTCACAAGTCAGTCGCATGTACAGATGCTATGCAAGCACACTTTGAAGGGGGAGAACTGAGAAACACAGCAGTCATCTTCATCTGGGTTCTGTCTTCTAATATTATCTATCTATATTAGAAAGCTGTCTCTGCCACATGATATCTCTATCAGAGCAGACTGCAGCAGGAGGGTACAGACGTAGGGAGGGAGGGAGGGACTGTGGTGATGAAGAAGAGGGAAGGAGAAGAAGAAAAACAAAGGGGCTGGAGAGGAGGCAAATAAGAGGGAGATGGAAAAGCAGAAGGGAGGCAAAGGGGTGGGAAGACAAGTTAAAGATAAGGGATGGAAAGCTGAGGGAATGAGGGACTGTAACAACAGCACAACAAACATGGGAGAGAGTTGGGAGAGAACAAAAAAAGGCAAAAAAAAAGAAAAAGAGCAACATTTGGAGAGAGGGGCAATAGCTGATAGGGAGATGATGAGGGAAAAAAGGAGAGATGCCGAGGGGAAGAGAGAGAGGAAGGGCCTTTATCAGGGATTCAAACGGAGCAGACAGACAGCGTCCTGGTGGACAGCAGGCTCAGAGCAGGGAGCAGCCAAGGCAGACAAAAGGCTTATTCAAGCTTGGAGGGCTCCCTTGATATGACTGACACACACACACACACACACACACACACACACACACACACACCTCCTGACAGTCGGCCTCAATCTGGCAAAGAAGAAGAAGAAAAATCATCTCGGTGGACTCATTCAACGCATAAAAGCGCTGAGAGGCATAAAAGTGGGATTCATGCAGAGGCCGTGACTTCTCAAACGGTCTGCCGGCCCGTGCCCTCTCCTGGCCCTCTGTCTCGGTTTAATGCTGCCACAAACACTACTGTGATTCTCAATAACTAAGAGTTACGGGCAAGTAAAAGTGCTCGCTCTTTGCCAAAACATTGAAATGGAGAACCAGACAGCGACTGTGAAAGCTTAAAGAACACAATAAAGTGCAGGAGGGCTCCCTGTCGCTCTGCTGCCCAAAGCTCGACACACCTTAGAAGGCATCCCTCCCTCTGGAGGCGCTTGTCATGTTTCGGCACGACAACACGACAAGGGTGATTAATTACTCTTATTTTGAATATTCAAATGCTGCTGAGCAGCTATTTTTATGCACGGTTTTCTTTTTTTTAAATCATCAGGTGTGGTACAAAACCAAAAGAGAAGAGTCTCTGCAGCACCTGCAATGTGCAGTGGATTTTGTCCCAGATTTGTTCCAAATATTTGTCCCACGTGTGCTGAATTTAAATGAACGCACAAAGCGGTGCACTGAGAGCGTCTTCTGGTTTAGTGTAATTGTGGCTACGCTGCTCGCAGGAACATGTTTTGCTGCAGGAATGCTTGCGTGTGAAGCGTATGTAGATTCAAAATTCCGAGCACATCCACGATTGGGGAATTCTCAACATGGCGAACGGTGAGTCGGCAAAAGATAACTCAACATTGACTTCTCACGTCACATGGGGAACGAACAGCGGCCTCCTGGGTGAAAGACTGCCGGGTGTTCGAAGACACCGTTTGTAGTGGAAAAGAATTCCACTAATATTCATGAAAGGCCCAATAGCTTAGAAATGTACTGCGTACAGACCATAATATCTTTACTCCATCTCAGTCCAGCTAAACATGTACAAAACTGGTTTCAGGGTATGGAAAGTTTCTTTTGGAGGATAAAAATCTGAACTTTTGTGCATGTGGAGGGCAGTTTGCTTCGAGGCAGACGGCGACAGCAGCCTCACAGTGAAGGCCTTGTGGTGACGTTCTTCTTACCCAGTGTGTTGTAGATGCCGTCAGCCTCCTCCTTCACCTGCTCATCCAGCCGCTCCATGTTCTGCACCAGTAAAGCCACCACCTGACCCTCCAACTGCAGACACAGAAAGATCACGTTCAAGTCGGGCTTCTGACACACGTCTTTTGCTCTTACAAAGCTCTTCTTGTATTAAAATGAAATAATTCATCACATGACAAACACGTTTACGTTCTCTCCTCGTGGCCAACCCTATATATGAAGTGTGAACAGCCGGCTTATTTATTTTATTTTTTTTTTTAAATCTCACAAATGTTTTTCCCCACTGCGTTGGAAGTCTCAGCTGAGTCCTTGTCGTTATATTTTGCAACACGATGTTTAAGAACAAAAGACATCAGCAAGGATGCAAAAGCCGATGTTCCCATCCTTAACCTCAGTCCTGGCAGAAGAAGCTCGGTTCCTCTCTGAGCTTCTCTGAACATGTCCAACTGTTATCAGTCAAGTCAACATCGGAGACTCTGGAGCTCGCGGGGCGCCGACTGGCAGGATGCAACTACTATTACAGATGAAAGAAGAGGACGGTCGACACCGATTTATGAGCCACCGGAGACCCGATTCATCTTATCAAGGATAGCACCTGGCCCTCTGGCAGCAAGGACCAGGGCAGCTGGAGCTTACAGCAAAGAGGAGGGAGAAATGGGTTTAACCAAGCCTCGCTGCCGCATAACCGGTTTCCCTTGGAAGGGGCCGTAAAGAGGAGTGCGGCGCTCCATTGCGATGGCAAATGGACTGCATGTATATGATAACTGTTAACCGGCGAGCTCCGCGGACCGCCCGGAGCTACTGTCTCGCCCACTGTCACGTCTTGACAGTATCGGACACTAACCAGCCAGAGAGCGAGCCGACAAACTAAAACCTCATGCTGCTTTCAGTGCTATGTTCTTCAGACATTATTAACTTTTAGTAGAAAATGGAAAATGGCGGAGCATGGACATGCTGATGCCGGTAGCTATCATGAATTTCGTTAAATGTCTTTGTCCTAATTTGTTGGGAGGGGTTGCGTTTATTACTGGAGCACAAATGTCATGACACCGGTATACCGGTGTCAAATTTACGTACGGTATGACTTTTTCACATACCGGCACACCGGTGCCCAGCCGTAGTCACTGGCGAAGCGGTCGGAGCTACGTGTGTTACGTGCATTGAGTCATGGTTTTAATTTTATAACAACAATTAATAACCCGCAACTAACGCGCTTTAACAGGGCACAACACCACAAAACAACAGTTTGTGACACATAAACAATTTGTAACACTAATAATTGTAAATTTTTTTAATTTACTCCGCCGAACTGCATGCTGGGTACAGCCCGCACACTATCACAGAAAGAAGAAACTCCATCGCTACATTAAACAACGTAAAAGAGCGATGCAGGAGGAACAAGAGAGAGCAGAGACGCACCAACACAACGTGTTGCCCAGAGAGGAGCTGTGTCTGCTGGCTGGAGGGTGTGAAAAGTCCGACATAGTTTAGAAAACGATGTATTGCAAAGAAGCTGAACCTGGAGGGACTTAGGACCCAGGGGAATGCAGGTGAAAAAAACCCGGAAGAGACAGACCGGCTGTCATGCCACACAAACGGCTGTTCACAGCTTGCTGGGCAGTTGAGAGGGAGTTGGCCAGTGAGCGAACAACGAGCGGTGAACAGCTGTTCAGGTGGCCGCAGGTCCTTTTCGGCGTCAATAAATTAATGTTAATACCGTGAAACCGCCAGAATCTTACAAAATACCGTGATATGCATTTTTGGCCATACCGCCCAGCCCTAATATATATATATATATATATATATGACAGAAAGGACGCGTGGGCATTGGATCAAGTCAAGGCCCGTGTGACCAAACCCCACCAAACTGGGCAGGGAGGAGAGCCGAGATGGGAGCGAAGCTAACCCAGCTAGAACATGAGGACATGAAACAGGACTTCAGGCGAACCCAACAGCGGGGTAGGGTGAGGGTGAAGCCTACAGGCTTTATAGAAACCTTACTCAATCGTTGCATCCCGGACCAAGACGTCGGCCATATTATGTGCCAGGAGAATTGTTTTTGTTGCTGCGGTTTGCAGCAATGTTTTTTCTTGTGTCTCAAACGAGCTACAGCTGCATTTTGTTGTGTATCCCTGTGTTGCATAATGACAACAAACAATCCTTGAGTATGACATTACATTATTTCAACCATCAGCATATATGCGGACATGGGAACAAGCTAATCTAATTATGTCAGATGGCCTATTGAGCTAATGCCAAGTTGTGTCTGCATGCTCAAGCACATGAATATTAAACAATCCTGCAAGAGATTTAAATGTCTTTGTGGAACCGATGACAAACAGCTGCCTGCTCAGCACAATATTGGGAGGACAAATGATGGGGACAAAGGAGTATATATATATATATATATATATATATATATATAAATAAAACAGGTTGCTCTCATCAAACCACCAGCCTGATGAATGCCACTGGGACGTAGCCTGGCGCAAAACTGTGACACATTCAAGCCAAAGGATTCTTTGATTAAGTGTCACGGTGACGGCCGTGAAGGAGCAGAGGTGGGGAGGGCGGGGGTCGCACTGTTCTTTCCATTATAGGAATATCAGCACATTATTGCAGTTTGACCTTTGTCTGTGTCGCTCTAAATGTCAGCTCACAGTGGGCTATCAAAGATGCTCCCTGGTTCGTTGACAGCACGACAAAAAAGAAAAGACAAAAAAAAAGAAAAGGGAGAGGGGGCTAACTGTACAGAAGGAAAGAAGGGGATAGAAGATGCTCAACATAGAGCTGATGCCAACAGGCACAGATGGAGAGTGATGGAGAAAAGCTTTAGAGAGGAGTAACTATAAATATATATGGTTTATTATTTTTTTTCCCCTCCCTTGCGCCCCAGTTAAATTACAGTATACTTCAAAAGTTTTATATTTATAATAACTATAATAAATAACTATAACTGATTGAAATTATATTTAACATCTACACATCTGTTAGGGGTCTCTTCTGCAGATGGAAAGTAGAGCAGTAGTGTTTGTGAATGACGTCAGCTGACAGGAAGTAAACATGGATGACAAGAGGCCGTCAATTCCATGCCGTTGACCCCGGTCCATGCGGTTAATTGACCCGCTGTGCCGGGTCTGGATGCCCAGAAACTTAAGCATTCAGTCCGCAAAGTGCCGCTTCTTCAATGCCATCAAAGACGGATGTAAACACTCGACTCACCAGAGCGTCTATGAGTACCTCGGCACCTTCCTCGCTCTCCTGGAGCGTGTCGATATCCGTCAGCTCCTGCAGCAGGTCCACCACTGCTATGGCAACATGTGGTTCAGGCTAAGGACTACAGAGCTGTGTTTGAAGAGCAATGCGCTCGGAGAACACTCTCAGACTCGCCATGGACGGTCAAAAAGACTGCACTGTAAACAAATCCCACAAAACGTAATACACCAACAACGTGGTTGTCCATCTCTCACACTTTCTGCTCCTGTATGCGGCTCTCAGCCTCTTAAACCCCTCCGCTCCTATGGATGATGGACATCTTGGCAAAGAGGTGAAACAATGTACATGCATATCGTTTCCTTCAGAAGTGAAAGGATATCAGTGTTCTCATGACTGAGGAGGCCCAGCAGGGAGTGGACAGCATTCAGCTCCACCAGCAGGTGGTAGAGGTCTGGCATCGTTGCGATCACGTGCATTTCCTGGATAATGTCGTTCAGGTCCAGCTCCGTCTCCATGAACCTGGTTTGGAGGGGCAAGACATTTTGGTAAACATCTCCATCATTTGAGGATTTTGGTTATAATAAGTGCTTGACTTTCACACAGGTATAGATTGACCAGAAAATGGGTTTCAGCATTTGAGAAATTGTAATAAGCTTTGCCACACAGGAATTTTGACTTAGTTCATAGACAGAATATCAGTAATTTAAATTAGTTTTAATGACATCCTCATAGACAAACAAACACTGAACAGCCAGTAATAAGCTTACTTCTCTGGATTGTCCGGAAACTTAATCCTCAGTTCCTGATTTTTGTATGACCTTTTCTCAAAGGTCAGGATCATTTTCTTCACTGAACTCTCATCCACCGGCTCTGCCTGTTTCATGAGAACATAAGTGAAGGAGAAGGGAGGAAAAGAAAAGATTTACCAAGGAAGACAGAGAGGAAAAAAAATAACAACATTGAGACTTTAAAGCTGCAAGCAGCGATGAATTGCACCTTCCCCTCGCATTGGGGATATTAGCACGACGCATGTTGACGTGACCAGAAACAATGAAACAAGAACTCTGCGAACTGCAAGGACGAGGCGACAAACGGTTCATGAGTTCTGAAAGGGGCGGGGCTGAAGTACAGGGGTGGTGCAAATCATCGCTCATGAAAGAGGATCTCTCTGTAAAGTGTATTTGGGGCAGATTGGACCATGGACAGTCAATTTACGACAATTTCTAGTTACATACACCAACCAAATACCATCGATATAGGTGAAACACACCACAGAGGCCGCTTTGCCACGCCCGTGATGAAGACCCATATCAGATGTCCATTTTCGCTACTTTTGATGGAATTTAACAAGGGTTTAACAAGAATTTTGAAATAATAATGATAATTGCAATACCGCCAGTGCAAGGAAACTAGTTAGAGTCACCCCAATTGTGCGTGTGGAGCAGAGAGGCCAGAACTTTTCTCCAAAATGGGGCTAACTGTGAAAGTGTTTCACTTGAAGGAGAATGCGTTTGATCGTCTGACGGCTTAAAAGCCTGTAAGGTGTTGGACAGATAATGACTGGTTAGGAAATTACAATTGGCTGACATTATGGAACAGTGCAGCACTTTGCTCTCAGAGCCTCTTGACGACTGAAAAGGCTGTTGTGTCTTATAATTTGAACCGGATAATAGACGTTCAGTTTTCTAATGCAGTGAATAACGTGTCAACACCGGTGTCCACTGGTCTAGTGCTACAGTAATTTGGACCCCGGCCTAAACAATCCATCCTCAATTTGAACCGGTTTGGGGAGGACACATTAGCTCATGGCTAAACTCAAATAATAATTTGTATTCAATCTTGGCCATAGATTAGAAAATTGATCGTTAGGAATTTGTCCTGCATTTTACATTTTTGTGGCAATAATTGTGTACATACACACACACAACCCCCCTTCATTTAATTGACCTATAAACAGACACTCAATGTAAAAGTACTGTAGAGGAACGGTAGGTGTGGATGTTGGGTGATGATGAGAATCTCTGCCAATTCAAGCTCACTGCATCCCGGTGTGGACAAGAAGCCTAGTGGTGCATGACAACTAGAGATATACAGTGCATCCAGAAAGTATTCACAGCGCTTCACTTTTTCCACATATTGTTGTTACAGCCTTATTCCAAAATGGATTTAATAATTTTTTTGTACTCAAAATTCCACACACAACACCCCATAATGACAAAGTGAAAAAGGTTTTGGGAAATCTTTTGCAAATCTATTAAAAATAAAGAATGAATATATAACATGTACATAAGTATTCACAGCCTTTGCCATGACACTCAAAATTGAGCTCAGGTGCATCCTGTTTCCACTGATCATCTCCAGAGATTGAACATTTCTGGAGAGATCTGAAAATGTCTGTGCACCGACGCTCCCCATCCAACCTGATAGAATTTAAGAGGTTCTGCACAGAAGAACGGGAGAACCTGCCCAGAAATAGGTGTGCCGAGCTTGTAGCATCATACTCAAGAAGACTTGAGGCTGCAATTGCTGCCAAAGGTACAAGTATTGAGTAAAGGCTGTGAATACTTGTTATATTTTTGTTCTTTATTTTTAAAACATTTTGAAATAAGGCTGTAACATAACAAAATGTGGAAAAAGGGAAGCGCTGTGAATACTTTCCGGATGCACTGTAGTGATATCTGCTTACTAATGGACCATGTCAACTAAATCCACAATTAAACAATGGAACCAATGCCAGCAAATGCATAAAGAAACTGGCTATAATCGTGTAACTGCTCATTAAAGGAGACGGCAGTAATTGTCTTGGTGAGACATAATCTGAGGCAAAATAATAATGTATGTAATAATATAATGTAAAATGTTAATTTGTTTGTGAGCTGACAGTGAAGTTGAACGTATTTTCTGTGACACGCTGTGCTGAATGCTGCACTTCAATGCTGAAATGCACGGTTTAAAACTATGAACAAGAGAGGAAGACATTTTCAAATGAAAAGCTTTCGATATCAGCATTGAAAACAAAAACATAGCACTTTGCAGAGAAACAAATGGAACAATTCTGTAATAACCACATGAACAATTGTACCCACCTCAGGTTCATCTTCATCCTGGTCCATCAGTTTTTCCAGGATCCTCTTCTTGTCCCCGGTCAAATCGTCAGCCTCCCTCATCTCACCTTCGAGTCCTGCTTCCCGGTATCTGGCCAACTCTCTGGCACTCAGCCCTTTCAGCTGCTTCCCTCCTCGGGAGTCCTCATCTCCTCCCGCTGCTCCTCCATCCCCATCTCGGGGACGCTTTGCTCCTCTATCAGGCTGCCAGAGGAGGAGGTGGAGAAATGGAACGTTCATGATCAAACAGACAAGTGTCCTGCCTGACATGTAATGCATGATAATTGATTTGCAGAAAAGCAATTAAATGCATCCTTTTATCCCACACGGAAGTATATCGGTGAACCAGAACATTATGCGAGAACATGGCAAACCCCACCACAGCAGCTCATCTTGATCTCCTTCGTTGTTTCACATTAAGTAAAGCACACCTTCCACCAGGCAGCAGCTACTCTGAGAAAAATGACAACTTTTAGAACAAACCACCAACAAGTAGTTGGATCTCTCCCTACTTAGCGGGACGTCGTCGAATCGGCTGTCTTTGACCAATCTGTCACTGACCACTGAGTCTACCTGCGTCTGCATCTGAGCTAGTTTGGGCAACTATAGCGAGCTGGACTGTCACGTTAGAGTCGCACCTGTCCACGCTATAGCTGCTGACGTTATTTGTCGGTAAACGCGACATAAAGCCATACTGGTCTGCTGTCACGGTCACTGGCGGCTAAGAAACTGACGTAAAACAGACACGGCAAAGTAAATAACGAGCCCGAACCGAAAGCCCGCTAGCGGCAACCGGTGACTGCTAGCAACGTTAAGGATGATACAAGTTGAGGCGAGCTAGAGGCGAGCTGAATAAAACGTTACCTGATAGTTCAGAAGCTCTCCGACGTCCATGTTACCGGGTTAAAAAACCTAAACGTACGAGTGCTTTGCTCGAGCTCGTAAAAAGAAGCAAGAGCGTAAGTTGCACTTCAGCTGTTAGCTAGCTGTGCGGCTAACAACAAGCTTTCCGTACGCAGACACGCTTGCCGTAAAACGCCTGATTTCGCTGTCGCAGCGAGCGACTGTCGTAAAAATAGAAGCCTGATCCCCATGACATTATACGTCCATGATTTAAACTGATGATGACCCATTAATTTAAAAAATGACATTAAGGCAGTCCACTTAGCGTTTTCATCTTCGTTCCCTCTATAATAATACAAAATTATGCAATGTAACTACCTATTTTGTTTAAAGCTCACATGCACAGTGCTTCAAGCAATATTTCCTTTTTTCACACAGGTTTACTTCTCCTGGAATATCTGTGAACAACAGTGTAGTGTATTCATGCTTTACGTTGAGGCAGACTCCAGTGAGATTTTCCAGTCCAGTTTTGCGTCAAAGGATAACAGCTGTCACAACTCGGGTCTTGGTCTGTGACAGGAGGAGACGCACGAGCACATGGACAACAACAAAGCAATTTATTTACAGCAGTAGTTCCGTGTTGCACAAGCTCCGAGTCAGTGGGTCAAATCCTCATAACAGGTGGAACAGCTGTGCCCAGATGTGTCACGTCTCTAATGATCCATGACAAACACAATGGCGGACAGTGCAGAGGGTCTGCATATTAAGGGAGCCAGGCTATTTGTGAGATGTGTGTTTCTATATTTACAAGTGTTCTGACTGGAGGGGTGTGACTTGTAGGTTTAAGAGTTAGGACAAGGACAATTAATAAATGCACAACATAATACAATACAGCTGTGTAATAAATCAAATGTTTGTGATGTTTAAAATGTTCAGATTTGGCTGACACAATGTCAGAGACAACTGCAGTATACAGTAATACAGGTGTTTAATGGTTGTTTTTGGTGATCTCTGTATTGGTTCATGTGTTACAGCTCTACATATACGGTTTCTGAAATAATACAGTCAATTATAGTGTCACACAGCACGCTTTTCCTGCAACAAAATCCCTTCAGCTCATTCGCCAATCCTGAAATAAACCCCCTCAATGATACATGTAAAATTAGACATGACTGTTTCCTCATTAGACCTCACATAATGAAATCCTGCTCTTGAGGGCTCAATTTCGCTGTGTTCTCTCCAGGAGAGCTTTATATGCCAAGCTGTCTTATTGTTCCAGACAGGCAGAAAATCTACTTTTCAATGAGCGTCATTGGGAAATGTATGAGTGCACTGTGCGGAAGCCTCCATTGCCACTCCAGTCTCTGGCCAGTGAGCTGTGACAGTTGAGCAATAGAAACAGCATTTGAAAGAGAAGCCACTGCCAAGCAGCCAAGCTTGACGCCCCAGAAAACACGAGGAAAAGAAGCACTTGGTCAAAGGAAAGACAGATACTCGGAGAGAGAGAATAAAAGAGAGCAAGAGGGGTGGAAAAATACAATTATGTATGGAAATACCGAGGATAGAGACAGGGAGGCGGCTTCAGCCTTCATTGGCCAAACTGGAGAGAACTTGAAGAATGAAGTTATGAAGTTGACAACATAATTTGATTTTAAAATGGTAAATTAGATCAAATCAGACCACAGAGCGCCATCTAGTAGGTTGCTAGAGGTACTGCTATTGAATTACATGATAATGAATTAAAAAAAACATTGGGGGTAAATTTACAAAGCCAGTTATAGTTATTTCTGATTGTGTGCGGGAATTCACATACATAAAACAGTAATTAATGCAAAACATCATTTTAACAACCAATAATGTGTGAATATCACCATGCCAACCACAGCCCATCATGAGGTAAAACCAAACTTGTTGTTCCACTGTGTCCCAAAGGAGTGACAAAGAATTCGTCAGTAAAAGCTCAAACAAAGCCTGTGAGGAAATACTTCCATGAACACATTACATTCCTAACGGCAGGCAGCGATGGGGGAGCAGAATATTTATTTAGGTGATTCCAGCTGACAGTGGCATAACACATTTTTAAAACACAGTTTATGTGTTCTCGTTTTTTGTCAACCAGAAGTGTGCCTTAAGTTACAAATGGTTGACAACCCTGCTTTAAATGGCAGACACACAGGCCATAAATAGGCTATAACTGAACCGACACACAGAATGTTTTTTACATTTTCATGTAAACATGTAAAATACCGTGAACCAGCAACCTCGGAATCTACTCTGAATTTCCTCCACTGCTGCAGCCTCCAATATTACAAATCCTTTTTCCTCTACACAATGATTAACACATTCCACAATCCCTGAAGGATCCAAAAGCTTTTCATATACAACCGTCTGCTAAATGACATCGCCTCATCATTTCCCTGCAGAATTATTCCGTGGCGACGCTGTATGATCGTTTCCACAGAATCCTACCCCTTCTCCTTTGAAACAGAACAATGCAATTTCACACAAGCTGTGAGGGATGATTGCATTAAATCACATGAGGTCAGTGTGATTGTATCTGGCTGCGGAGGCCAACATAAGTGTGCTCAAAATTCAGAGTGGCAATGCTATCATTGAAAGAGAGAGGGCGAGAGACAGATGATGTGGACCGATTGGCTTTATCATTTACTCCCGCTAAGAAAAGTGGTGCGATCAAATGATTTCTCTCCCCTTAGATATGATTTGAGTTGTGAATCACATCAGCAGCCACCGACGCACAGTTCAAGATATATTTCTTATCTCAATGTCCACAATGGTGAAGAGTTACCATGGAGTTCGTGCCATGATGACAGGCCTTCTAGAAAGCCTCTTTATGAACTATGTATCATCCTCCTCGCTCGGCGATTACTTTTGTGACTGGATCTGTAACTGAAATGTCAGTCTGCCAGATAGATTACTGGGTGGATGGATGGATGGATGGAAGGAAGGGTGGATGGATGGAAGGAAGGAATGAAGAGTGGGTGTATGGATGGATGGATGGATGGATGGATGGATGGATGGATGGATGGATGGATGGATGGATGGATGGATGGATGCGTGGGTGGGTTTAAGGTTTGATGGGTTGATGGATTGATGGGTTGATGGATTGGTGGATTGGTGGATTGATGGATTGATGGATTGTTGGAACATTTTGCAACCTCCACCTCACAGTTTCATGCTCAAATAGTATTTCAGCCTAGTTTTGAATGGACTTGTCTGGCAGTGAACTGACGTGGACAGACCGGGGATGGGCTGATGTATGTGGATAACACATGGGTTAGAGAGCAACACACTCAGGGGATGCTAACATTAGTTTCAGCACATGAGGAGACAAGCTAGCACAAATAGTTCTCCACCCATCAGAAAAGTGCATTTGTGTGTGTGTTACGCTTCGACGGGGGTGGACAACGTTTCTTTATGTGGGTTTGCGATATTTGGTGTGCTCTGAAACTTGAACCCACTCACTGCGTGTTTTCAGTGTGGTACGAGTAGATTAGAGCATAAGCACTTTCAAGTTGTCACTTTAATTGGTCGAGTCATTCTGAGGGCAATTCCTGCACAACGTCAAAACAGCATCACATTTTCGACAAATGTGCTATGTCGCAGCTGCAGCTTAGAAAGGTCCTAGATTTTCAGTTACCCGCATGCTGTGGGGAAAGAAAACAGGAGAAATTGGCTCACTGAAGGACTCGAAGCACTCCAAATTAATTTCCCCACTCCTGTTCTGCTCGTCCTGTAACTTAAATGTTAACGCCAGCTGATCAGCAAGCGCTCATTTCGGTTGCATAAGGTATATTCGCTTTGTTTGCATTGCGCTAACACAACGCCATCGACTAATGAATGGATGGATGTGTGTCAGCATGGCGCTCTCCTGATAAGCAAGAACACAGGCAAGAGCAGGCCTTTTCCCCCCCGTAAATGCTTTCAAGGAAGCCAGTAAAACATTTCCTCTCCATTGTCTGTCATACACACACCTGACACCGATAGAGGCTGGAGGATGCTGCCTGGCCTGCTGTAACATCGTAGAGCGACAGAGAGAAAAAAAGGGTAAGAGAGAGAGAGAAAGAGAGAGAGGTGGCAAGAGGCAGTGCACACAATCGACATAAGAGATAAATGTACGTAGGAGTTGCGTAGGAGGGGAGAGAAGGAGAAAGGGAGAACAGGAGACAGAGGAGGTGGAGAGTGGCAGTCAGAGATAGAGGATGGGAGAGCAAATTAATTTTATCTCCATTGGTGTGCTGCGGTGATGGCCCCTTGCTTTTCGGGTGATAGCGGACCCGAGGTAGCTCATAGGAGCAGCCTGCACACGCACACTTTACAGACGGAAAATCCTCTGAAACACACATTCGAACAAGATTTCATACAAAGAAAAACTCTCCAATTAAACTCATACTGATTAAAGTGTTTTAGGTGGATTAGTAGCTCCTTAAGGGCATGGAAATTAATTAAATGAATCAATCCACCCCCCACACCCCCACCCCATGTATAGTGAGTGCAACCAGATTTAAAGTCACACAGCCACCAAACGCAGGGAGCTTCTATTTCAATTGCATTTCAGGAATTGTTTTGGTCTCGAGGAATACCGCAAACTGAGTCTGACACAAAGACAGAAGAAAAATGGAGGTTGGTATCACGTCTAACACTGCGCGTGTTTATATTGCAGTTCCACTATTAGATATGCTTAAAGCTGCAAATAGACAACATGATATTGTCATATTCACAGACACAGATTGGAATTCGGCAGAACCACCTGCTAAAAACACTATTTTGTTTGCTTCCACTATAGAGAAGCTTTCTGCAATCTGCCATCAATGAATAAGGAACATTGGTTAACAAAAGCTCATTTACACATTTTAAGGTGAGTTGAGTTTACATTCAGTGTTACTCATTGTTTTAAAACATATTTAGCATTATTTACACACATTGACTTGCCTGCCGTCTTCTTCTTCCTTGCCTTTCCTGGCGGCTTTAAGAGGTAAGCTCAAAACACAAGTGATGCTTGAAAAGAAGGTTTTTATCTCACATTTTTAATGAATTATTCTGAACAACTGAAGAAAGCCTTTTAGATAAATCCCTCCATCGCCCCGTCTTAGTGCTCACACGCAGGATCAAGTCCTTGAAGCTTTGCTCGTCTTGAATGACATTTGCACACACACACACACACACACACACACACACACACACACACACACACACACACACACACACACACACACACACACACACACACACACACACACCACACAAAAATACACATGCATATACAATTGTATGGTCACACACAGAAAGTTGTACACGCCACTTGTTCTCATTCAGATTCTCTTTATCGTTCCCACATTCAAACGTTTCCACACACATAATCAACTTCACACAATACAGAGATCTGATAGCAGGATTAGCTGTTCGGGGGAAAAACACATTTGAATTAGACGCTAATGCCTCACAACGCTACAACACTAAGCTTCGGAATGAAAGATTAATTTCTGCCAATTAGAGAAAGAAGAAAAAAGCAGACTTTGTTTGAGGGCGTGAACAGAAACACCTATCTATCCAGAGGAGACCGGGGACAATCTACCCGAGTCTGTGAATGTGCTCCAATCATTTGGGAAATCCCCATTGCCAATGCAGGTCGTATACAAGAAAAAGGTTGAGACAATTTCAAAAGCAGCAGCGCTCTGTCGAGTACAGATACCAATTTAGTGAGAGAATGAAAAAATGATTCACTTTGAACTCATAAGAAGCAGTTCTATTGGGCTGAACTCCGACTCGCTGTCATGTGTCAACTTAAGGATATGTGACACAAAGAGTATTGAAAGAGGTATGACAGTGTGCTCAGTTGTAAATTGTTGCACGAGTTGGATTTATCAGTTAGGACATAGCACAAGGTATCAGTCAATAGCTTAGCATACGTTTTTAAGCTAGGCTATGCTAGTTTATGCTAAACTATGACACATTGATTAAGTGACACAAATAGACAAATCAGTGTTGTTTTATGTTGTACAGGTTTTTTTTTAGTTAGGTGCATAACGTATATGTATATATAAACGATATGTAAATGATGAAAACAGGTCGGGTATTATCTTTACTATTGTAATTGTGGTGAAAACTGGGACAATTTGGTCGTGACTGCTGAAAAAAAGCACATTTTAATGTTTCACAACAGATATTTGTCAATACTCTGGACACCCAGCATGAAACCGGGACGATTGCTGACAAACTGGGACGCCTGGTCACCGTAACCCTCACAAAAAGTCAAGCCCACAGCGGTTAACCTTGCAGGGACCAGTTAAAAGCTCCTACGCTTGACCTTATTTCTGTCATCGAACCCAAAAATATAGAAAAAAAGGTGATTTGACATTTAACAACAGCGTTCCATGTTTCCTCTCCCCCTTTACTCCCAGAGCATTATGAGTTAATGGAAGTGGGCTAATGGAAACAGAGGATTTTGAGTATTTTCTAATCCGCCTCGAAGGCGTGGCCACAACAGGGATAAGGAGCCTGCACCAGATAAGCTGAAGTGCCTTGCTCGAGGACACTCAAGGGGCAGATGAGGAGGAAGCAGAGCTCTTGTCGTTCAGTCACCCTTCACAAGAGGTTTGAGCCATCAGTAAACATGTGTTGAGATATTTAGTATTTGACCACAAGCTCTGCTACTCATCAGCTTTATCTGGATACGACTGCACCAGCGTGGTTGATTCATTGCTCTATAAGCGAGGGTGTGTGCGTGTGCAGGATGTCACCTCCGCTTCCCAAACACCCCGAGGTGGCCTAAATAGTTAATGTAAAGCAACTGCAATCCACATAAAGCCAACCCGAGACAGAAATAAAACAAATCAAACTGCCAACGGGCAGCTCCAATTGTAAAATACCAGTAAAATATGGGACACTTGTGGCTGAACAACAAGCACGATGGGATGTTTACTGTCAGCTTTGAAGGACGTAAAGGACACAATCTGCATTTGGGCGAGGGAAAGAGAAATCCAATTTCACTGTGTATACCGCGATCGCATTTTAATGTCAAGGCGTAAATGTACTCTAGCTGAATCATATCCAGAAGCCAACTGGATGTGAGATGAATGTTAAAGGGGCCGTAAGTAAAACAGTTACTGCCGAGGAGCACAACATGGCCGCAGTACATTTGCGGGCCTCTGCTGCGATTAGCGAGCTTACTCGTCTCTTTCGTGACACCATTGGACGTTGTCGTTTTGCGACAGCTACAAGCCACGGTAAAGCTCAAGGAGACAGCGACAGGGGGTTAGGGACTCACTACCGTTCAACCGATTGCTTGTTGATTACCGCTCCGCTTAAGGTCAAAGATTACGTAACTCCAGACGATGGCAGAGTCGGCCTCTGTCTGCATGTCATTCTGTCTGTCCGTCTCTGCTCCGTGTCAGCCCCGCCCACAGTCCTCTGCAGTGGCGAGCCACAGGCGGTCGGCCTCTCCCTGTACGAGTCTGATCCCCACCGCCGCTGAAGTCAAATGTTGACAGAGAATCACGAACCACATCAGAATACTGAAGAGGCCAGAGGGTGTTTTTATGTGAAGAGAGATAAAGAGAGAGAGTGTGTGTGAGTGCGCGTGTGTGTGTGTGTGTATTCGTGAGCAATTGTGTCCTTCCTGCACTGTAAAAATTACAAGCTTGGCGACGGCTTCTACTTTGTAGCGAGAATTATCACCCATGGGCATTAATTTTCCGTGAAACTACAACGCTGCTCCTTCTCTTGAATTCCTCTTGTTTCACTTCAAATGACTTAGTATTACAGGGAACGATCATAAAGTCTCCAAACAAAAGACCTGCTTTACTTTCTTTTCTTTTTTTTTAAGCAATTCACATTATGCTGCTGGGAGTCTGCAGGCGAGTGAGTTGACTGAAACAATCTTAAAATGAAGCTTTGATAGCGAATAAAATCTCTCGCCAACCTTGCCATTTTCTTTTTTGCAGTGCGTGCCTATTATTCTTTTGTGCCTGGCAGGGCGAGTGTGTGGCCGTGTGAAGAAAGAGAATTGGAGAGTAAAGGAGATAGAGATGGAGATGAAAGGCCAGTGTTGACTCTGGCGGCCAGCCTGCACGGCTCTGTGGTTTCTGAAGGGTGTCTTGGCCCCTCATGCAAATGAGCTCGCATCTTATCAGCTCGTCACGACACCAAAGTCCAAATAATGAATACTGGCCGTAGTGGTCAGGTGCGCTTGCCTTGGTCTGTCAAGCACATGGAAACCTCCAGAATAGAAAGCACAAGTCGGAGTCACAATGAGAGCCGGGCTTAATGAGGTGTGCGTACCCTCGATTGAGGAGATATAATCTTTGTGCATAAAGATAGCATATATCCACAGTATCTTTCAGTACTAGTTTCATTTTCTTGTCTGATGTACATTTTATGAACCATTAAGTGAAAGTGGCTGTATGATCATGAGAATAACTAACAGCACAGCATTGGACCAACTATAGAGATATATGCAGTATACAGTTAGGTCCATAAATATTTGGACATTGACACATTTTTCATTATTTTGGCTGAAATATCGAGGGAATTACACACACCTGACCTTGAAACAGCTGATCAGCCAATTGTCCAATTACTTTTGGTCCCTTAAAAAGAGGGTGGCCACATTTGAATTTGTTGTAATTCCTACACCGTTCACCTGATTTGGATGTAAATACCCTCAAATTAAAGCTGAAAGTCTGCACTTAAAGCACATCTTGATTTTTCATTTCAACTCCATTGTTGTGGTGTACAGAGCCAAAATAATGAAAAATGTGTCAATGTCCAAATATCTATGGACCTAACTGTATATATGTCTGAGTTGTTCCATCTGCATATATGATAATGATGATACACTAATAACTATGGGGACTCTCAGGTGAAAAGTACTGTATATATACTACGATACACAAAGTTATTTGATTTAAAAAATATTGATTAGCGCAGGTTTTAAGTTCCTGTTTTCATAGATGCTGAAGAAAATCATTCGCTGTGGCTTTAATTGGTCCCCTTTTGGTAATTGCTCATTTTAACACTCAGAAGTTTCCCTTGTAATTTAGTTTGAATGTAAGCATCACATGCATACAAACACGGTGTTAATAACAGTCACAGTAGAGAGTGATGTAGCTGAAATCAGAAAACATCTGATTTCTGATATAAATGTCTGATATGTGTCATTTGAGAGTGAAAGAATACCTCTTAAGGACATTTCATCTGCAGTGTGGACTATAGAGCATTGTTACTCTTAGTTGGTCTGATGAAGACACACGTCTTGTTTTAATGGCTGCTGTTTCCTCTTCAGTACCTTATTTTACATTATCTTAATTACATTGTCTTCTTTGTGGTGCTTTCTATATTCTGCTGTCTTCCTGCTGCAGTCATCCCTTATCCTCACAGCAATCATTTAACCTTAACCTTATCTTGAGATCCATTGATTTTCTTGCCAGTGTTATTTGTTATTAAAAAATCTACGTGAGGACACTAAGTCAATGTCAGTGTTGTTTTTGATGTGAGAGGATGTTGTGTGTTTCCCCTCCCTGGCGTCTCTTTTCCTGTGACATTACCCAAATTCAGGAGTTTGTTTACCTACAGAAAAAAAAGTGCGGGTTTGAAAATGACTGAGTCATTGCTTTGCCTTGCTGATGAAGTGAGCAGATTGGAAATGGGAAGGTTAATGAGATTTTTACAAAGTGTCCGTCTAGTGGTTTGAACCCAGATTAAATTGACACACTCTGATTAAAATTAATTGACCTGTGAAATGAGTGTGTCCCTCAACAGTTAAGGATTGATGGGTATCGCAGAGGGGTCGAGAGGGAAGAAGACGCTGATGGGAAAAAAAGAAAATAAACTTAGTTTGGTGGATGGAAAGGAGAGATATTGTAAGAGACAGCTCATACGCCTTATTAACGATTAAACAGGAGAGCCCTCTGGCATACAGTTCTGTGCATGTATACAATGACAACGCTTACAGGCAGGCCTAGTGTTTTCCA
This sequence comes from Cottus gobio, assembly GCA_023566465.1. Classification (NCBI taxonomy): domain Eukaryota; kingdom Metazoa; phylum Chordata; class Actinopteri; order Perciformes; family Cottidae; genus Cottus; species Cottus gobio. The sequence goes on from CM042215.1 coordinate 22,632,184, forward strand.
TATTCACCATGCTAGCATTACAATTCATGGAAGGTGCTAGCGTAGACCCAGGTCCAGTTAGACAGAATTCCATCATATGAGAATTCCATCATATGTCCGGAACATCACAATAATGTCCAATTTGCGCTATATGATGTTGTGCAATGTGTATTGAAGTAGCCAACAGTTGTATTAACGTCTTAAAAGATCTGTACTTTGTCTCGTGGTGACGCTTCAAATCGCTGCTTTAAATATAGCTGAACATGAGGAGACATACTGCTTTTGAACTGGCTGTGGGAATAATACACATACAAGTCTGTCCATTCCGGGTTAAAGGCTCTGGTTAAGATGTCCACATTTCTCTTTTGGAGCGCCAAGTGGAATAACTTCTCTGACTCACGTACTTTTTCTAACTATCGGGCCTCTCTCCCGTCGCTCCTGTGTGTGTGAATATGGCACTCGAGTCAAGGGTGACGCTTATAGGTATACACTTGTGATTGGCCGGGTAGGATCATGTGAGATGATATACAACGCGTGCAATTGGTCATGTGTGTTTCCTGGACCGGTGAACGAGAGCCGTAAAGGCTAGAAAAGCTGCGCCGGTTAAATAGAAGTGATCCATGAAAATGTAATAATTCACAATTATCTATCGGTTTTTGGTCCATTGTCCAGAGACAACGGCATCTGGGTCTGGGTCTGGGTCCGGACCGCGGTCGGCCTGTTAGTGACCCCTAGTGTATAAGAAGTGGACTTAGTAATCATGACTACGTCGTGGTTTGTGGACTGTGGTACAACCAATCGCCAAATGAGACATTTTCAAGCTACCAAAAGGAAATAGCCAGAGGACAAGTGATGACATCACTTAAGTCTGTACCACATTTTATGCCACTCCAACTAGATGTTGAGAACATTTCTCAGGATAATTGACTTGCTGGTGGCACCAAATATCTTGCCGATCCATCCTATAGTTGTCAAGACCAAAGAGGTGGCGTGCCCTACTGACCGACATTGCGGGCCGTAGTTTGCCCACCCTTGGTCTAGACTCTAGAATTTGCTGCGGGCCAATAAAAACTGACCCGCGGGCCGCAGTTGGCCCGCGGGCCGTAGTTTGGACACCCCTGCCCTAGAGCCATGCTGGCTAAAAATACACCAATCCCCACTGTAGATCACAACGCACAGGGCCGCTCCATTCTTTTAACAATTTTGCCTTCTTGACATCCGTTCATTCAATCGACTTCACACTTTGCAATGTATATTGCGAGGGATCCAAGGAAGTGTGAAGTTGTGATGGTGCACTAGTAAAGCATGTATCTCTGTCTGTGTCTCTGTGTCTGTATCTGGGTGTGTCCTTCGCATATCTCCAATACCATTCATGCGATCTACCTCACACTTAGCGGGTGCATTGCTGGGGTGCCATGTCAAATTTGGTGCAAGTTAAACATGCGACACGCTCAATATTAATAAACTTTGAATTAACAAGCAAACAGCACTCTGAGCTTCCCGGCGCAGATCGAGCAGTGACATTGAACAGTTCACTTTGGCTGCTGGAGGATAGATATACTAATGTACCTAAGAAGAACCCTGAAACTCTTCTTCATTTCCCTTTAGTCAACGAGGCTGAGCGATACTTGAGAACGCTGCATGCAGCAATACCAGGGATCAAGCGATCGTCCGTCTCCGGAATGGCACTGCACGAGTGGGAATAAGATATACACTTAACAAAAAAAAAAGTTCCTGAAATGGAACCTGCAACAACTTAGTGTTTTAGTAACTGTGTGCAGATAAATGTTTCGGCCCGTTCTGTACACATTGGCAGCACGTGTAGCTTAACGCCACATTATATTACATTCACTGTCTAGTCTCTCATTATTGTAACAGCCCTATGATTTCATCCCTGAGGTATAACCCATTTTCACGCCCTGAATGGCCCCTTTGTACAAAGAGTGGACTGCATTACACAGACTGCAGCGTTGAGCCAATTCACTTTCAATTAAAAGTGATGGTAACTCTAATTGAACAGTCATCAAGACAGTAATGAGGAAGCCACTTCATGAATTAACTGAACAGAAACAGGGTCGGGTATTTATTCTTTGGATGGGAAACCGTTGATCATACTGCTGATCAAATGTATTTCAGAAAGACGTTAGCAGCCTAATTAACATACTCACTCAAAAACATTGGCTCTGGAACAACGCAAGGCCAGATAGGAAGACTAAAGATATTACAAACCTTGTTGGGAACAGGGATATAAAAATCAATGTTGCTTGCATTTGGCAAGTCTATGCCTCACAAACATAACAAGGATGCTGATGGTAATAGCGACAGTCCGATGAGTGGGCATTATGGCTGCAAGGCCATAAGTGGGGTGTGGTGGATGGATGGCATTACAGAGTGAATGTCATGCTTGGAAAGACATTATTGTGTGTTCCATAAAAGACTATACTGCTCGACTGGAAAAGGGTCAGATATTTGAAATGTGACTGAAATGGCCCCATGCAAATCCCAGCATTCTGTTTAACAAAGTCTGCTTTTATTTCTGAATTGGCACCACCTTTGAACGTCATTGAACGTCTGAATAGCCGGCAGGGGCACAAATACAAAAAGTAAAAAACGATGGGGGGCGCCTTTACTGTTTTATACCTCTATTCATGGCGTACAATGCTTAATTATTAAACACTATTTATGTTAAAAGTTATTGTTGGTTTGATACACAATGATGAATTGTCCCTTGTGGTGGCGGATAGTACTTCTCTAGATTAATACTGAAAAAAAGCAAATGAATGAATTTAAAGTTGGACTAAAAATGCCTTTATTTCCTATCCCAGGGTATTGAAATAAAAGATAGGCTATAGTATAAGCATGATGTCAAACAGAAGGCAACAGCAAAAAAAGACCAGGTGTTAAGTCTCCAATCAGCAACCTTAAATTGGCCAGGCACAATCCAGGCTTGGGGAGAAAATGAGAATGGGCTTCGGCAATCACTATCATCAAGTTGTTATGGCGAAGGTGTTAGCATACATGTTGGCAAACAGTAAACTGCTGACATCGAACTGCATGGTTCCGCCAATTGTGGGTCAAATATTTACTCTTTAGCAGCTAAACTCGCCACCATGTTTACCCCCTATTTTCTAACGCAGGTAGCATACGGTGTGTTTATCAGACCTTTTTAGCAGTCTGTTGATGAAAACGGTGAACGTGAAGCAAGGTAGTACAATTGTGGGACCCCTTTGTATGAAATATACAATACAATAAGATTATTATCATTATTAAAGATAATGATAAACCCTCTGGCGACCACATTGGAGGTTCGAAGTTGTAACAAGAGCTAATTGTGGTGGTGGGCGTTTGACTGGAAACACTTTTTTTTTTTCATTATATGTATCTGATTATTGAATATGATGCTAACAGTCTAACCAGCCAAGTATCTTTCAAGCTAATTGTTTTGAGTATATATATTTTTTTAAAGTAAAGTTAGCTTCAGGAGCTTGTGATTGCCTGTCCAGTCAACAGAATAAAGGGGACATCCCATAGGCATAGTTTGTTTCATTATTATTTTTTTACATTTGAAACTTCCTCTTTTGACAATGAAATATAACAGCATAGTTTTCTTTTCTTTTTTAAAGTAAACCTTTGAGAAAACAGCCACACTCCATACGTGTTCCATGACCTTAACAAACAAGGCAACATTAAGCAGCTATAACGTACGATGGCCATCTTTGTTTAGTTCAAGGAATGGAGGTGCATTTTGAGGAACAGGTCAAAATTGTCCATTTACTTTACCTGTACTGTCAGGGATGCTTGTTGGACTTGGTGAGTATTGGTGTTGCTTTGGAAGCTGAACATGTCAAATGGAGAAAGAAAGTATCAGCAGCTAAGGTAAGGTATCCAAATTGTCAAGGTACGATTAACTTGAACACAAGTCTTTAACCACACTTCCTCCTCCTGCTCAGCTAAAGCACCTTGTAACTCTCCTTCAAACGAAGCTACGCCACAGGGACAGCAATCCAGGAACAGTTAGATTATATAGCCCACTTATTCTAGTATCCAACATTGTGGCACCATTACCCACCATGTAACTTGTTAATATGCAGATCACCTTCCTGCTATTGCTCGGTGGTGACACTGCATAAAGGGAAACGTAGCATGAAAATACAATTACCATGCAAATAATTCATGTAAATGACACCACTGTAGGAACCTGCTGTCTCTATGACTGCTGTACAATCTCTGCTATCCATTCATCCATATGATAAATAACAGTAACTGTTTTAATCTCTGTACCCAAACCTATATTCGCTCAAAAGGATACGTGTGTTCTTAAAAGAAATACAGACTAGGTAGAATGAGAGCAGGAGGACTTTATTTATGTCTTCATTTTCCTCTCTTCCCTCATCTCTTTTTTCTCCATTTCACTAGTCTTTCATTGTTCTCCATCCCTGATTCCTTCTCTCTCCTTCACCGATCAATTCCACCTTCTGCTCCTCATCTCCATCTTCTTTCCTTCCTCTTATCCTTTCCTACCTCTCTCCTTACTGCTTCCCTCACTTGTTTTCCCTCTTTTTCTTTCTCTCACCCCAATCCTCCCACAATCTCTCCCAGGCCTGACTGATGGTGTGTTGAGGTGAGGCAGACGGACGGTGGGTGAGGGATTGGCTCTGCCAGCCCCTGACATTGGGCCCCATTCAGTCTGGGGAAATGATCGATGTTAAATCTAATTTTAAACACCCCCAGTTTAACTCCGGCAGACAGACGGCGAGTGGAGGCCAGCGTCTGGCAACACAGCTGGGGCAACCTGATAAGACCTACGGTTCAAGTCTACCTGCAGGTGTGTTTGTGTACATGCAAGCATTTGTGTGCGTCGTCTTCTTTCTTGAAACAGCTTACTTGACACAGGAGCCATCTGTCCTGTACTTAAAGGGGAGTTGGAGGGCACTACTTTAGATGAGGATTTCCGTGAGCCCAAAGATGAGTCCACCAATTATACCCAATCAAACAGCACATAACCCAGTAATTTCTGATATACAGCCCGATAAAAGTTCTGTTGAAGTCTGTGCAGCACCCTTACAATATGCAATGAAGGCCATAGATTATTTAATGTCCCTTGAAATGTGCTTTACAAAAGGCTTCTGGGCATGCAGTAGCAGCCTCTTCCCCCATGAGGATCAAAGAGGCCATACCTCTTTGAGATACATTTGAGAACGTGGTTGATGGGTGATGCAGGCAGCAGTGGCTTGCATGCCTGTTCAGTGGGTTGTCAAGAGGTTTCAAGTCTCTCTACAGGGCTGACGGGATCTTGGGCATAGCATGCATGTAGAGAGGTATATGGGGTCAGATCAGTCTCATAATTCTCAAATGCACACAGAACAATTCATAAATATATTTGATTTACAAATGCACACAGAACGATTTATATAAATGTAAAAAAAAATGTGTTTGTGTGTGGATTTTTCGATTTGTTTGTGGATAAGTATGTATTTATTTGTGGATTGCGCTGCATTCGTGTGTGGATCGCTACACATTCGTGTGTGGGTTTTATGAGACTCCCTTGACGTCGCCAGATCCACAAATGCGTTTTTTTCAACATGGACCTGACTGTAGCCAATCAGATGTCGCCCTCATTTTCAACCAATCCCATGAGCGCAGCTCCCCCTTCCCTCTCCAGGAGTTGCGCCATTTGTGCAGGTGACAGCTCAGAAAACAATGGTGTCTGGTAGTGGCGACGCTCCCGCTTCAAGTGTAAGTGAAACATAATGAATGTACCCCCCCCCCTTGTTGTAAGTCATGACATGTTCTTGAACCATGAATTATTAGTTTTGATATGTTATCAAATATGTTAGATAAGTGGAGATAATCCAAGAATTATGTGAAGCACCGAACGCGGCATCTGTTAATCTTGTAGCGCCATAAGTTTAGTAAGCTAGCTAGCTAGCGTTGTCTACAGTTTCTGTTAATTTGGTTCTTCTGCGAAATAACTGCTTGGAACTAACTTACAATTAGTGAAAATAACTGTGTGACTGTGTGACAGGGTCTGTCGCTTCAAGCTGAAGTAGCAGAACAGGCGTTTGTGCAAATACTAGCAAGGGAGCTGTGCGTGGCCACAACTGCATCGCAGGCGAGCGTAGTAGAAAGCGCACCTGCACCGATCAGCGCACCGGCACCAGTCAGGCTGGGATCCAGCACCTAACCCTATCAACCTAATGATGATAGAGTGAGGCAGGCAATGAGAAGGTGATGCATTTAATTTACTATCTCTACATTTGTCAGTACAAGACGATAAGATAGCTGTAATCCTGTACACATCATTGAGCTCGTCCACCATTTTACAAAGTTTGTGGTTTTACGACATTGTTCGATCATTCTTCCTTAGTCTGGGTTTCTCCTCTTATGTTGCTATTCAACCAGCGTAAATCTACAATGGCCCCCTTTCTCACATGTAGCGCCACACCCTCCTCACTCTGCCAGTCACTCCCTCCTCGTCAGCCCTCATTCCCTTCACCTGGCCCTCATACCTCACCTGCAGCCCATTCCCTCATTTGTCCCTCACTCTTTAGGTCCCCTCACTTGTCCTCTGCCAGATTGTCTTGTGTATTCCAACCAAGCGCTCCAGCGTTATTGTTCTGTTCTGCCTGTTTTGTTCCTCCAGTAAAGGAAATTCTTTGTTTACCTCCGTCTTGAGAGTCGTGCTTTGGGTTCTTTGGTTCGCACCGTGACACCCTTACTGCCACAGGCATCGCGTCGTCCCAGACACAACATTGTAATGCTTAAAAAAAAATTAAACACTCTTAGTCCAAAGAAGATTACTACAGTCCTAGTGTATTGTCCCTTAAGTTGCAATTTTTAATTTTATTGGCAATTATGCATATTTTCTGAAATATTTAATATTGATTATGGCAAGCCTGTGGCTGTAATATTACTAAATAGCACAAGTGTTTTATACCTTTTATTTATCTAATAATTAGTTATTGAAATTAATGTAAACAAAAAACAACTAAGCCATACATGTTCATAATGCATCAGAATCAGAATCAGAATCAGAATCAGAACCATTTATTGCCATGTATGCTTACACATACAAGGAATTTGTCCTGGCGGGAAGGTGCATACATTTAACATTTAACAATACACATTTAACAGTTAACGCAGTGCAATAAATGAGGATGAATGGATGAATGAATATCTACATTGAGACAGCAGCATAACAAAATACCAAAAGTAAGATAAAGTGCATGGAATGTGCATGAGTGTAAGTGTTGTGTGAAAGTGGCAAGTGCAATGCCCAGGTGTCAAGTGTATTCAAGTCAAGTATAAGTATAAGGCTATGTGCAGGGGAGTGTCCGGTGGGAATTGTCTGGGGGTGACAGAGTCATTAGAGTCAGTGGGGGACCCGGGCTCTGTTGATGAGCCCGACGGCAGACGGGAAGAAACTGTTTTTGTGGCGTGAGGTCTTGGTCCTGATGGACCGCAGCCTCCTGCCAGAGGGGAGGGACACCAACAGTTTGTGTCCAGGGTGAGAGGGATCAGCTACAATCTTCCTCGCCCGCTTCAGGGTCCTTGAAGCAAACAAGTCCTGGAGGGACGGCAGATTGCAGCCAATCACCCTCTCGGCAGAGCGAATGATGCGCTGCAGCCTGGCCTTGTCCTTGGCAGTGGCTGCGGCGTACCAGACGGTGATGGAGGAGCAGAGGATGGACTCGATGATGGCAGTGTAGAAGTGCACCATCATTGTCTTTGGCAGGTTGAGTTTCCTCAGCTGCCTCAGGAAGAACATCCTCTGCTGCGCCTTCTTGGCGATGGAGCTGGTGTTTAGTTCCCACTTGAGGTCCTGGGTAATGCTGGAGCCCAGGAAGCGGAAGGACTCCACAGCTTTGACGGGGGAGTCACACAGGGTGAGAGGGGCTGGTGGGGCTGAGATCTTTCTGAAGTCCACAACCATCTCCACTGTCTTCAGAGCGTTGAGCTCCAGGTTGTTTTGGCTGCACCAGGTCACCAGGTGGTCAGTCTCCCGCCTGTAGGCGGACTCGTCCCCACCAGAGATGAGTCCAATGAGGGTGGTGTCATCCGCAAACTTCAGGAGCTTGACGGACTGGTGACTGGAGGTGCAGCTGTTGGTGTACAGGGAGAAGAGCAGAGGGGAAAGAACGCAGCCTTGGGGGGAACCGGTGCTGATGGACCGAGAGGCTGAGACGTGTTTCCCCAGCCTCACGTGCTGCTTCCTGTCAGACAGGAAGTCTGTGATCCACTTGCAGGTGGAGTCGGGCACGTGCAGCTGGGAGAGCTTGTCCTGCAGCAGAGACGGGATGATGGTGTTGAAGGCAGAGCTGAAGTCCACAAACAGGATCCTGGCGTAGGTTCCTGGGGTGTCCAGGTGCTGGAGGATGGAGTGGAGGGCCATGTTGACTGCATCGTCCACAGACCTGTTGGCTCTGTAGGCGAACTGCAGGGGATCCAGGAGTGGGTCGGTGAGGGTTTTGAGGTGGGACAGGACCAGACGCTCAAAGGACTTCATGACCACAGAGGTCAAGGCGACGGGCCTGTAGTCATTGAGTCCTGTGATCCTAGGTTTTTTGGGGACGGGGATGATGGTGGAGGCATCAATCTTACTCTAGATACACTATCTACCCTTACACATGTCTTTTGTCGTTTCCACATTAAGCAGTTCCCGAGTATGTTTAATGCTGATCAACCAAGAGGGAAAAGACGCTTCTCAGCCCCTAACCCTCCCATAGGAAAAATGTGTTGCTCATCTGTTGTTCAATCTCATCTCTTGAGATCAATTTGAGCTTCTCGTATTCATATCATTCTGTGATCATTTGTTTCTGAGTTACTTCTCCTAAGGGTCCCTTAGGAGCAAGACATAAGCTAAAAAGAGACAAGACACCAGTAAGAAAAAGGAGGTTGAATTGAGAAAACGATTTGAGCAATACTTGAGAAGTGGGATAAACAGAGGAGATCTCATAATTGTATACCCCTGATCTCAATTATGTCTTGGTTATTTGAAGGAGAATTAAAGAGAATAACATGAGATGAATCTGAGACCTTTATGAGACAAATCTGAGAAGTATGAGCCTTAAAAGAGATCTTATTATTGTGTGTCCAATGTCTCTTCCATCTCTTGATTATTTCTCTTTAATGTTTTACTGAAGCTATATATGAGAATGATATGAGGTATATTTGAGAAATATGAGAACAAATAGAGAATGCAATTTGAAGATTAATTATCTTTAGTAATGAGAAATAACTGTAAAAACAATACTCAATATTGAAAAGTTGAAAACTTTATTTGTGTTAACACCATTTATTTGTGTAACAACAGTACAACACTTCCAGACAAAAAACACTGACCAGCAAGTGGAACGTGGGATACGTGGAACAACAAGGTTAGGCTCACACATGAAAGGTACGATGGCCTGGAGGTGCAGACCAACATGAATAGATAACAGGGTTTGATTAGCATGCCAACTATAGTAAGGCACACTTGTACCAACTCAGCTCACTCCTCAGATCTAGAGTGTGGGGACATCACTAGTACAGTACAGTACAACACTTCCAGATTATAAGAATAAAACACTGACCAGCACGTGGAACGTGGGGTACGTGGAACAACAATGTTTGGCTCACACATGAAAAGTACGGTGGCCTGGAGGTGCAAACCAACATTACAAAATCTGAAACACTTTTACAAAGCTTGAGACAAATTTACATTTTAGAAAACATTTTTACATATCATAAAACAAAATTTCATTACCGTAACACATTTACAAGTCCCGAAACAAATTAAAATTTCAGAAAAGAAATTACCAAGAAACACACACTTTTACAAACACCAAGACAAATTTACAAATAACATCAACCGGAAAGAGAATGTACCAACTCCGGTACACCGGAGGTGATAATGGGAGCAGCCAATAGGAGTTGTTGTCGTTGATGGTGTTCATTCTAACCCGATCGGTGCCGTTGTCGGCAGTAGACTACCGTATGTGAATTTGCCATGGTCTTTACCGGTCTGGCGGTCCCGTTGCCTACTACTACTACTACTACTAACTCACATATTACCATGAAAATGAATAAGAAAAATAAAAAAAGGGGTGAGAGAGAGAGAGATAGCGGTCCACATAGGACAGGCTATATCAGTGGCCTACTCCTAGGAACCTGCTCTGGCCGTACATTTGTTCACCAACTTTCCTTCCTTTCCTGAGGGGTTGTTGCCAGGGCGACCAAAGGGCACTGCATTTTGACACTCCTCAACAGTGAAGAAATGATCAAAAAGTGCATGAAACAGACGCATCCAATTTGGTTAAGGCTTTCTTGAGCTTGGCCTCCTCAATTGGTTCCCAACCAGTACTGGGGGTCCCGTTGCCGGTAATGACAGTGGCAAATTCACATAGTCTACTGCCGGTGACGGTACCGACCGCTGTCCATCTTGGGTCAGCAATGACAACAACTCCTCCTATTGGCTGCTCCCGTTATCACTTCCGGTTCAGCCTCGGAGTTGGTACATTCTTTTCCGGTTAATGTTATTTGTAAATTTGTTTTGGGACGTGCAAATTTGTCTCTGTGTTTGTAAAAGTGTTTCAAATTTTGTAATGTTGGTTTGCCACCGTAAAAGGACCTGAGAACCTACTACTACTAACTCACATACTACCAAACCTCAGTGAACTTGGCAGGCACTGGTCCATGAAAATGAATAAGAAAAATAAAAAAAGAGTGAGAGAGAGAAAGCAGTCCACATAGGGCAGGCTATATCAATGGCCTACTCCTTGGAGCCTGCTCTGGCCCTACATTTGTTCACAAAGGCTTTCTTGAGCTTGGCCTCCTCAATTGGTTCCCAGTCCGGTAGAGTTGCACATCTCAGGACATAAGCTGTAAGACAAGAGCATTAAAATCTGTCATGAGTAATTTGACAAAAAGACTTACCACATAGACCATACACAACTGCACTTCAGGTTAAAAGGAAATAACACCGTGAGACGTCCATTTCAGTTCAGAGAATTGCAAATCAGCAAGTAAGATGTTTGGGCCAATCATGAATATAAATAAAACAACAGTCTGTTATCCTTAATAGGTGCTATAAAGTGATACTGGATAAAACTTCATTTCTGGTATTAAACTTCTATTCTGATAGTTCAGTCAGACAACTCTGAAATTGGAACAAATAATTTATAAGCACTGCAAGCTGAAGCACAGCATCCTTGAGCATGGCTGCAGCAGGTTTGGCGTCAGACTCTGACTCAGTAATTCGTTCCCTGAATGATCTGCTTTGCAAGACATTACAGGGAATGAAGCAGACCCCCTGCAGGGGGATCATAAAGACAGAGCCCAAAGGTGGATGCTGGGGAGGAGGTGGGTTTGCAAAACCTAATGGGCGACAGCAGCAGCGAGATGTATGCAGAAGCAGCAGCAAGGCAGCAGAGCAGGAAATAGCAACGACAGCAGAAGCATAGCCAGGGATGAGAAGGTAAGCTGGGGGTGGGGGGGTTTAAATAGCCCGCCCTATTTGGATGAGGAGGGCATGTGACTGATCAGCTGATCAGCATGGGCGCAGCTTGAGTTGAGTTGTCTGCCTGAACTAGTTTCGCAGACTTTGCATCAGTCATTGCTACACTGTCATGGTTGAATATAATCATTATTCCCACTATCCTGGCCTAAAAACACACGGAACCTAATTTTGAAAAAAACTTACTTAGGATTCCGTCAACTTTTTTACGGTTAAGGACCTGCTTTCCTTCCTTTCCTGAGGGGTTGTTGCCAGGGCGACCAAAGGGCACTGCATTTTGACACTCCTCAACAGTGAAGAAATGATCAAAAAGTGCATGAAACAGACGCATGCAATTTGGTTTTGATGCGTGATTCATGGCAGCAAGGCGGAATGATGAGATGAATATGCCGCTCCCAGGAAACAGCTCCTGCTGGCCTGATGGTGAAGCTGGGCTGCCACAATATCTCTCTCCAATTAAAATCATTTTAATTTATTTATTTATGCCTATTCGAGTTTCCCCCCTTCCCTCAGCCTCCCTTACAAATACACACAGACACGGTGGGTGATAGGAGTTGTGGGCCCAGAGTATTTACCCATAGTTCTCTATTCCTCTGATGAAGACTTGGGGTTCATCTATCTCTCTTGGACTCTGTCTCCCCCTCCACCCTGAAGCATTGTGCTGACCAGCTGTCCCCGGTGTTTACAGACATCTTCAACACCTCTCTGGAGACATGCCATGTACCAGCCTGCTTCAAGGCCTCCACCATCATCCCTGTCCCCAAAAAACCTAGGATCACAGGACTCAATGACTACAGGCCCGTCGCCCTGACCTCTGTGGTCATGAAGTCCTTTGAGCGCCTGGTCCTGTCCCACCTCAAAACCCTCACAGACCCACTCCTGGATCCCCTGCAGTTCGCCTACAGAGCCAACAGGTCTGTGGACGATGCAGTCAACATGGCCCTCCACTCCATCCTCCAGCACCTGGACACCCCAGGAACCTACACCAGGATCCTGTTTGTGGACTTCAGCTCTGCCTTCAACACCATCATCCCGTCTCTGCTGCAGGACAAGCTCTCCCAGCTGCACGTGCCCAACTCCACCTGCAAGTGGATCACAGACTTCCTGTACCCCCAAGGCTGCGTTCTTTCCCCTCTGCTCTTCTCCCTGTACACCAACAGCTGCACCTCCAGTCACCAGTCCGTCAAGCTCCTGAAGTTTGCGGATGACACCACCCTCATTGGACTCATCTCTGGTGGGGACGAGTCCGCCTACAGGCGGGAGACTGACCACCTGGTCAGTTGATTTCCTACAGACGTGTGGCTTCTACAGGAATGTATCATTGTTTCAAAATCTCAAAGCTTGTGGTAAGTTTACCTTGAAAGACTTTATAACCAGATGTGGCCAGATGGTTCTCTACACAGAACCATCTGAGAAGCCATCATTGGAAACTGCTTGAACAAAAGGTCAGGCACTTTCAAACAATATCTGGCAGGTGATTGGATGAACCACTGTCCTCACAGGAGGCTGATTGGCGTGATATGCAAACCCATTATTCTTGCGCGAGAATCCAGCTCTCGTGCAAGGTAATTCAAAATATGAATGGTTTATTTTTTTTACTCCCAGAACCTCACTGCTGAGCTCTTTAGCCAACGCAGCAGGCCAGAACAAGTCTCGGTTTGTTTCCAATGTCGGCACCCAGACGCTCTTCATCTCTGGGCTTGTTCGGGGCAAATCCAGCGCTGCAGTTGCCTGTCTGAGGGCCTACTGCGTGAAGAGATCAGCGTGCTCTGGATTCTTAATCATCCTCAAAGTTATGCAATCATCCTGAGTCTGTATGAACGCACAGGCAACAAAGAGCTGGGAGACTTCATAGAGAAGGCAGAAATCACATTTCTGTTGCTCATATCCATGGAGCACCACTAACAAAGAACCTATAAGTGGAAAGAAACCGTTCAGAAAATTGGCTCTTTTACTTATTGTAGTGAAATATGTTGTGAAAATCTTTTCCTCTGGTGTAAAATATATAGAGTATGTATCCATGGCAGCGTGAAAAAGGAAATAATACAATTTGCTGCTGCACTACGAGCAGCAGCTCGTATGGTGGTGGTTATCAGAATTCATGTGGGAATGATGCATTTAGAGAGATTCATCTGCATTTAATGACTCTTTTAATCATTTTAAAAACAAACTAATTCTTAGCAATACATCTGTTTTACACCCAGGGCGCAGAGCTGTTGGGTACTGGGCCAGTGAGCCCGAGAATAAAGAAAAACGCAGCGCGGAAAAGACAGGGAAGTTAAGAGAAAGAGAGATTGCCACCTTCAATTCTCTGCCCAGGGATAAAGAGATCGCTACCCTCCATTTCACAAGTCTGTCCCTGATGAGCTTGTTTAGTCGGTTCTGCTTAGAGGTGGGCCAGCCACAATTACTGGCAATCCACTTAACTCGTGACAGCTTCCCTAAACGTGATAAATTACACTGGCGGGGCAGAAATAACATTCCAAACTTTTGTTTGATGAATTTGGTCTCTGTTTTGTTCCAAAACTTTGCGAGGTAATGAGCGAAGTCCCACAACTCCCGAGGTTTAATTGGTGTGCTTTGTCGTGATTGTTATTTCTTAATGGTGTAGGAGAGGGTTGGGGACACTGATTTATTTCTCTCTATCTCTCTGTCTGTCTGAATGGCAGCTGAACGAGAAGTAATATTTTCCATCTGCGAACAATCACTGGAAGAGATCAAAACTAAATTCTTAAGGGAGGTGGAGTAAATATTAGGGAGGATACATAATTACCCGTTGTTGTTTTTGAAGTGTGTTTGTGTTATATTTTATCCAAGACTGCCAAGTTAATATTTATGCTTTTGTGGGACTGTATTCAAGTTGCGTTTGAGGACTTCCCCTGAAGGGGTCAGAAGATACATGTCTACTGTCTAGAGTTGCTGGATGTCAGTGACGAGTACTGTACGATGCCTATTGGCAGTGTTTGAAACGTGATGCAACATCTTGGAAATTGCCATTTGATTGTGTCAGCCAAGTCACTGTCCGGTACGTCCTCCGTCTTCTCCACTTCCCTGTACCTGATTATTGAGTATGGGATTCGTGTTTCGGCCATTGTGTCAGACACAGAATGTTAACCCACCCAGCAAAAAAAAAAAAGATTTGGCGTTGTACTTTCAAACCACAGGATACATTGAATGTGTATAAAATACATTTTATCACCTCCCCCTCCGGTTCGTAGACTCAGGTGCAGAAAGCAGAGACTGACGACGTGGTTCAAGTGAAACAAGGAATCTTCTTTACTGAATGTTGACAGGTTTATCCACTCGGCAAAACAGAATCAGAAGATTTCCAAAACTTACAACATAGGAAGTGGGGCAATCAAAAACAGTCTTTAACAAAAGGTGTTCCCCAAAAATACATGTAACGAAGAAAGGATCTCGAAAAAAACAAAACTCCACGGAGCAAAAAATACTTAGGTGCAAAGATAGTGAAGTGCCTCCTCTCACACTACATGGAATGTACTGATCCTCAAGACTCGGCACCGACACAATACCCCTGGAGGCTTATAAAGCCCTTTAACCAGGTCCAGGTGCAATCAATGAGAAATTAACCACCCTCCCATGTGACCAAAATCTAGAACACTGAGGCCCTCATGTGGACAAAACCATGAACCGCAGTCCCAAACCCTGACAGAACCCCCCCCCCCCCCCCTATGAACGTCTCCTGATGTTCCCACCAGGACGATCCGGATGGTCTCGATGGAAGGCCCGGATGGAGTCTGGATCGAGGATATGCCGCGACGGGACCCAGGACCGTTCCTCCGGGCCGTAGCCCTCCCAATCCACCAGGTACTGTAGGCCCCTCCCCACCCGGCGAGAGTCCAGCAGGCGACGGATCGAATAGACCGGCCCCCCATCGATGATCCGGGGAGGCGGCGGAGGTCTAGCCGGTGGCACCAGTGGGCTCGTCTTGACCGGACGAAGACGGGAAACGTGAAAAGTCGGGTTGATCCGCATCGACCTGGGAAGCTGGTGACGATAGGCGACCGGGTTAATTTTTTTCACAATCTTGAAAGGACCCACAAACCCCGGAGCCAGCTTGCGGGATTCCACCCGCAGCGGAACGTCCCGTGCGGACAGATAGACCATCTGTCCCGGACGCAGAGGAGGCGCCGGCCTGCGACGACGATTGGCCTGCCGCTGATACTGCCGGACTGACCGCTGCAGCGTGGCCCGGGCCTTGCGCCAAACCCGTCTGCACCGCCTGACAAAGTTCTCGGCCGAAGGGACCCCCACCTCTTGATCTGGGAACAATGGAGGCTGAAACCCGAACTGGCACTCGAAGGGACTGAGACCTGTGGTGGAAGAGCACAAGGTGTTATGGGCATATTCCGCCCAAATCACATACCTGCTCCATGTCGACGGGTTGGAGGAGACCAGGCAACGGAGAGTGGTCTCCAGGTCCTGGTTCAGTCTCTCAGTTTGGCCATTGGACTCCGGATGGAACCCAGACGAGAGGCTGGCCTTAGCCCCAATCAGGTTGCAGAACGCCTTCCAAAACTGCGCCGTAAACTGGGGCCCCCGGTCTGAGACCACATCCAGGGGAAGACCGAAATACCGGAAGACGTACTCACAAACCGCCTCCGCCGTCTCGAGAGCCGAGGGTAGTTTCGGCAAGGGGACAAAGCGACACGCTTTAGAGAAGCGGTCGACCACCACCATAACCACCGTGTTCCCTTGGGAGAGTGGAAGCCCAGTAATAAAGTCCATGGATAGGTGAGACCAGGGCCTTGAAGGGATGGCAGCGGGCGAAGCAGCCCGTAGGGGGGAGTACGAGGGCTCTTACTCGTGGCGCAGACTGCACAGGCCGCGACAAAGGACCTTACGTCCGCGTTCATCCCCGGCCACCAGAACCGTCGTTTGATGAACTCTAGAGTCCGGCTCATCCCTGGATGGTTGGTCAGGCGTGACGAGTAGCCCCACTGCAGCACCTTGGCCCGCACCGCCTCGGGAACCACCATCCTGTTGGGAGGTCCACTCCTGGATTCTGTCCCTTCCCTCTGAGCCTGGCGCACTACGGTCTCGATTCCCCATCGGGCCGATGCGACGATGATCGAACTCGGCAGAATGGGCTGTGGCACTTCCTCCATCTCGGTTTTCTGGAACAGTCTTGATAGGGCATCCGCCTTCTGGTTCTTCGAACCAGGCCGGTAAGACACACAGAATTCGAATCGATTAAAGAAAAGAGCCCACCTTGCCTGCCTGGGATTAAGGCGTTTGGCCCCCTGAATATAGGCCAGGTTTTTGTGGTCTGTCAAAACCACAAAAGGCTGCTGGGCCCCCTCAAGCCAGTGGCGCCACTCCTCCAGGGCCATCTTGATAGCCAGAAGCTCACGGTCTCCTACGTCATAGTTCCGTTCCGCATCTGACAGACGGGCAGAGAAGAAGGCACATGGATGTAGCTTGCCACTCACCGGACGTTGAGAAAGCACCGCCCCTACCGCTGCTTCCGACGCATCCACCTCCACCACGAACGGCAGAGAGAGGTCGGGAATCGCCAGGATGGGTGCAGAGGAGAACCTCTTCTTTAGCTCCCCAAAGGCCCGTTCCGCCCCGGGGGTCCACTGGAACGGTCCCGAGTGCTTCTTGGTCAGTGCGATTATGGGAGCTGCGACCGCACTGAAATTCCTAATAAACTTCCGATAAAAGTTAGCAAAGCCAATGAATCTTTGTACCTCCTTTACTGATGACGGCTGGGGCCACTCCTCAACCACCTGAGTCTTCTTGGGGTCGGTGCGAAGACTCCCTTGGGAGAGGATTAATCCCAGAAAGGAGACCTCAGAAACGTGGAATTCACACTTTTCCGGCTTGACGAAGAGATGATTCTCCAGCAACCGCTGGAGTACGGCTCTGACCTGGTGAACATGCTCGTGGAGGGACTTGGAAAAAATCAAAATATCATCCAGATAGACAAAAACACACAGATTTAACATGTCCCTGAGTACCTCATTGATGAGCCCTTGGAAGACCGCTGGCGCGTTGGTTAACCCAAAGGGCATTACCAGGTACTCGTAGTGGCCTGTGGGTGTATTGAACGCCGTTTTCCACTCGTCACCTTCCTTGATCCGAACCAGGTGGTAGGCGTTTCGAAGGTCCAATTTGGTAAAGATGGTGGCCCCTTGAAGAAGTTCGAACGCCGTGGACATCAAAGGCAAGGGGTACCGATTCTTTACCGTAATGTTGTTCAGTCCCCGGTAATCGATACATGGCCTGAGATCCCCTCCTTTCTTCTTTACGAAAAAGAATCCAGCTCCCGCAGGAGAAGCCGATGGACGAATGAGACCGTTCGTCAAGGATTCGGTGATGTAGTCCTTCATCGCTTGTGTCTCTGTGGATGATAGTGAAAAGATCCTTCCCAGTGGGGGCAATGACCCAGGAAGGAGGTCAATGGCACAGTCAAATGGTCTGTGGGGTGGCAGACTAGTTGCCTTACTCTTACTGAACACCTCACTTAGGTCATGGTACACTGAGGGTACTTGAGCTAACTCCGGAATACGGGGAGGTCTGGGAACCCGGGGTGCCGCCCGGGTAAGAAGGCACGTTGACTTGCACCTCGGCCCCCACTCTACCACCTGACCCCCCTGCCCAATCGATATGAGGGCTGTGGTGGACCAGCCAGGGGAACCCCAGCACCACCGGAAACTCCGTCGATGAGATGAGAAAAAATGTAATCTGTTCTGTATGCACGTCTGAAATTGTTAAATCAATAGGAGTAGTAATATGGGTCACCGTACCTTTGCCTAGAGGTCTTCCATCGAGTGCGGTGACGGCGAGGGGTTGATCCAGGCGTGTCGTAGGTATGTGAAGCTGGCCAGCGAGGTCGATATCCAGAAAGTTCCCCGCCGCTCCTGAATCCACCAGGGCCTGTAGAGAATGTTGTCGGTGCTCCCCGAAAAGGGTGACCGGGAGCTGCAGGCCCCGGGTGTCGTCCGCAGGAGTAATAGTCGCCCCCTTCACAGTCCTCCTATTCCTGGAGAGGGCAGGGCTTTTCCCGCAATGGCTGGACACTCCGAGCGGAAATGCTTGGGATCTCCACAATAGAGGCAGCACCTCCCTCTCATCCTTCGATCCCGTTCGTCTCTGGTTAGCCGAGTACCCCCCAGCTGCATCGGCTCCTCAGCTGGCAGACTACCCCGCCGCTCTTGGAGCCCTGTTGAAGATCCGAAGTTGACAGCAGTGGTACCGGCACGATTGGCCGACAGTCGCTCCCGACCCCTCTCTCGCAAGCGATTGTCCAGGCGAATCGTCTGTTCGATCAGACTCTCTAGCCCTGATGCAGGTTCTCTGGCGGCCAGCTCATCCTTAATCTCCTCCGCAAGTCCTTGTCGGTAGACAGCCATCCGAGCCTCCTCGTTCCACCCGCACTCTGCTGCAAAGGTGCGGAAGCGTACTGCATAGTCCGCCACGCTAGATCGGTCTTGGCGTAGCTGAAATAGCCGGTTAGCCGCCTCTCTCCCTCCTACCGGATGGTCGAACACCCGACGCATCTCCTCCCTGAATGCGTCGAAGTCATCACAGGCGGGTCCCTGCTGTTCCCAGATCGCTGTGGCCCAGGCCCGGGCCCTGCCTGTCAGGAGAGTTATTATATAGGCGATACGCCCTCTATCAGTCTGAAAAGATGAGGCTTGAAGCTCGATACTGAGAGAACATTGTGTTAGAAAAGCTCGGCAGTCCCGGGGATTGCCGTCATACCTCTCTGGAGTGGGTAACCTTGGTTCCACTGGTGGGTGCCTCTGTGACGCTGACCGAGGGATCTCGGATGTACTCCGGGCAGGTAATCGGTTCAGGACCTCCTCCAGGGTCTGTTGATATCCCTGTAGGATCCGTTCCTGACGACTCACCACCGCCTCCTCCCCAAATCTTCTTTACTGAATGTTGACAGGTTTATCCACTCGGCAAAACAGAATCAGAAGATTTCCAAAACTTACAACATAGGAAGTGGGGCAATCAAAAACAGTCTTTAACAAAAGGTGTTCCCCAAAAATACATGTAACGAAGAAAGGATCTCGAAAAAAACAAAACTCCACGGAGCAAAAAATACTTAGGTGCAAAGATAGTGAAGTGCCTCCTCTCACACTACATGGAATGTACTGATCCTCAAGACTCGGCACCGACACAATACCCCTGGAGGCTTATAAAGCCCTTTAACCAGGTCCAGGTGAAATCAATGAGAAATTAACCACCCTCCCATGTGACCAAAATCTAGAACACTGAGGCCCTAATGTGGACTAAACCATGAACCGCAGTCCCAAACCCTGACACATTTAGCCTTGCATCACGCTTGCAGAAACGCACAAAATCACTTGATGAGAAACGATAAGAAACAATTGGTTACATTTAGGCAACACAACTTTTTGGTTCAGGTGAGAAAAAAGCTTTCTCACCATTCTTTTGTAAATCCATAAAACCCGCCCTCAGCTGACTCCATTATGTAATGTTACGCCGTTTGTTATACTCATTAGTGTACCAAGAAACTTCCAATTACGGTCGCTGGATACACTACGGCACAAAAAAAGCATCGTCATTGAATGTCTCCATGGCTTGTAAAAACTTGGAACGCCAAACATTTTTTTAAATAAACTTGACAAGCACAAGGGTGAACCCTTTTTTTATTTTGGCTTACCTTTGTTTGCAATGCGATGACCTCATCATTTATAACTGCAAATAAATAAGGCAGACAAACCAACAAGCCGTTTTCAGTAGTTCCACACACATTCAAATGCTTCCGAAGCCATCCAGTAAAGGTCAACAGACAGACTTTACTCCAGCAACTTCCTCCATTGGCTGTGAACTCTAATGCCAGTCTTGGCTCCTCGGGCTCATGAAGGGGAGTGAGGGACCAAGAAACCTTGTGAAACACCAGAGGCCTGGGTTGTAAAGGACTGACCAGGTGGAAGGCCTTAATGCTTGTTGTTATGCAGCAGCAGCAGATTTCTCCCTTGTACATTCAACTAAAATAAAGGCATTATATATTGTACTATATATAGCTATATACTATTTCTGTCTCTCATCTTTCCAGCACCACAGATTTTGATTTCACATGGACAAATGATGCATGCTCACTATTATTTTTAAAACTGGATTTGAAACACAGAATGTTAACATTTTGAGAAATGTGCATCAAAGCTTTCCATAACATATTGCTGTAAATCTCATATCTGTGTGTTTGATACAAAGTTGGAACATGTTTGGCCTAGCTTAGCATTAAGACTGGGGGGAAAACAGCATAGTTCAAGTCAAACACATGTCCACCAAGTCTAGCTGGACTGAACAGTACATACTGTACATACTGAACAGTACATACTGTACATCAGTGGTTCATGTCCATCATAAATAATGGTATCAGTAATGGTAACAGTTCACTGGAGTAAAAGCCTATAGAGCAGTGGTTCTCAAACTGTGGGGCGCGACCCTCTAGTGGGGCGCGGAGGTATTACAGGTAGGGCGCGAGAGGGTTGGGGGAAATGTAGATTTTTTTATTTTTTATTATTTTAAATAATTGTGAAAATGCCCGGATGTGATTTGATCCGCCCATTTTACCGGGGATGCATAGGATGAGACTTGTGCGTACTTGAGACAGCCAATATCCCAGAATGCATTTCGCATTTTCAAATCTCTGGTTTAAATTACGCCGTTACGGTTCCGCATGCGCGACCGCGACAGATCCTTTGCGAGTTGCGACTCACACTTGTAGACCTAATGGTGTGTTACTCGCGTGAGTTTAGTCGCTCGACTTTATGTGGTTAATTCGCGTCATTCGCTACTGGCTTTACTCGCCCCTAGAAGGGGGCGGGGCTTATCTCCGTAAAAACAGTACCGTTTCCCCCATCCACCATTAAACTAACCACTAGTTCTGCTTTAAACTTCTTGTGGAAGTCCCTCTAATGTCGGACCATCAAACGCCCCCGTGTCCGGGTTCATAATATCATCCGTAGCCGCACAACAGCGTCTGAATGACGGCCGCTGCCAGCGCTGCTTCAGGCGGACCAGCAGCTGTTTGATTCAGCACCGGCCGGACGGCTGTGATGACGCGCAGAGCTTCCTCTGTGAGATCGGCTTTTCTGCTGTTGCCTCTCTCAAAACAAAATACAGATCGAAGCTCAACTTTGAGCATGAATTGAGAGTGGCCGTATCAAATCTACAACCCCGTTTTACAAAGATTTGTAGTGCAAAGCAGGCTCATATCTGCACTAATTTAGTTTTGTTTTGCACTGGTTGCACGTTATTGTTGAAAAGATATGCAGTGTAAAACTCTTTATTGCCAAATATTTTTAACTGGTTTTATTTAGTTTTTCACAGGTTGAACTTTATTGTTATTATCCCGAAAAGATATTCAGTACAAAACATGTTAATTAGGATATTACAATAAGCTATTTTTGCCAAATATTAGTTCTTTTTTTGCAAAACTTTGTATTGTTCTAACAAAGTGATTGCACGTTGTATTTGTTTTTGTCCTATGGAGCAATCTGGTTTACATGAAAGTGACTTACATTTTCTTTGTCCTATTATTAATAAAAGCACAGATAGAGGAGTCACAAAATGTCGTTATTTCAATAAAAATTCAGCATGGACCATTTTGTTACAATTTTGTAGGGGCGGTGGGGCCCCAACATTTTTCATCCTCCAAAGTGGGGCTTGACAAAAAAAGTTTGAGAACCACTGCTGTACATGAACAAAAATAAAAAACATACATTAACTTAGAACTGTTCTTTACATTCTGGGCTTTCACTGTTATATCCCAATAAATACTTCCTCTGCTTATACCTTCTACAGGTTAAATTATAAATGTAGACGTATATAAATATATACAGGTTAAACATAATATATGATACATGTCAAGCAGACGGTTTATAGTAGTCTGTTTTCCAACTTTGGACCGAGCCAGGCGAGGAGTTTCCCCTTGTTTCTAGTCTTTATGCTAAGCTAGGCTAGCCACTTACACAAACAAGAGATTGATGTCAATCTTCCCATCTCACTCTCAGAAAAACAGCTTATTTGAAAAAGAACATATTTTGTTTATCGATTGGCCCAAAGGGAGATTTCTTCATTTATAGGGGACAACATGTTTGCCTTTGATTTTCTTCTTTATAAATCAATTTCTGCTTCAGTCTCTCATGTATGCCCAGCTTATAACTCTCTTGCTCTCTCTCTTGTACACACACACACACAATTACTTTCATTCTTTGGCGTTATTCTTGCTCTTTCTTGCGAGCCCTCCGCAGTGTCTCTTGTGTATATATCTCCTCTGACACAGGCAGAATCACTGACATTTTCACTCTTTTCTCTCCCTCTCTCCTCTCTCTCTCTCCCCCTTCTCTCCCCCATCTCATTCAGATGCACAGCAGTATATTTGGCCTTTGTAGAGACAGCCTCGCTCCTGGAGGATTCTCCTGGAATCAATTTACTCTGCCTGTGCCAAGCCACTGATCAACAATTTACAGGCCATCAACTGCTGGGGCTGCTGGGAGGCTATTTAACAGGTATATTAGGTGTCTGACATGACAGAGCGTTTACAGCAGGTACAGTCCCCTCTTTAAACACAACGAGTGCAACACATCGGGAAAACCTTTTGATATTGAGCTTGCGTTGTGCCCACGCCAGCTTTCTTTACCCTGCTCCCCTGTTTGCTGACATGCTTTGGGACCCGGAGCAGATTTAATCAGCGAGGAGCTGGTCGGCAAACACGAATGTGCCGCAGAAAACTGTTTCCAGAGCTCCAATTCAAGATATCGTGTAAATTCAAATGCTTTGTCACATCAGCCGAGGATTTTGGTTTGCGCGTCAGAATCCTGTGTGGGGCTTTGCATTGTATCCGAGTTGCAAACCTCATGGTGACAGAAAGATCAAAGCAAAATGGCTTTTGCAGTGAGAATGTAACACACGCAACACCTCCCCAGCAACACAACGAACAAAGTGCTAACACCTTCCACCGGATGGAATTACATCCAACACATTTCAGTGTGACGGCGGCGGTGGAGTCGAAGCCTGTGCAGATATATTTGCACCAGACCTGCATTTAAGACTAATTCAGAGATGCAAACCGCATTACTGAGCCCTCACGCGCCAATGCCTTTTTTTTGTTGAGCTGTGGAAATTGCAGTATACAATTTAAAAACCCTGGCTCCGTGGTGCCGTATCCATGGAGATTAATTAGATTCATTGGGGCTCTCTCGTTCTCTCTCGACCCTCTGCGTGTAGAGAAAGAGGAAGAAAAAAGAGGGAGAGAGAAGAAAAAGAAGGGAAACAAAAAAGAGAGGAAGTGGGAGAGACCGTCAGGCAGTTCAAAAGACAGGCAGATAAGTACGCAGTGGTTGCCATGCGACGGCGGCCATATAGAGCGGTGATGGCCACGGTAATGCTACCTGGCGTTCTGTTCAGTGATTTAATCAGCTCGCCCAGCCGGCCATAAATCATCATCAGGCTGAGATCTTAAAGGAGAAACGCTTGTTGCTTTGACTTCTGTGTTTGAAGTTAAACTCTCGCCTCAGAATGGAACAATCACAATCACACGGTCCAGTGTGTGGCGAGTGCTTGAGATCTGTCTCCATGTTTTGAGACATAGAAGTGAAAGATTTTTTTTTTTTTATCTCTGACATTTACTTCTTCTTTATTGAGCACATTTCTGGCTCGCTGCCTGTGTGCTGGGTGAAAATAGTTTGTAATGTCGCTTCAGTCCCGAAGGCCACGCGGGCAGTTAACCAGCTGGGTGTCGCGACGCTGTTAGCCGTTACTGTGACTTTAGCACACCGTACACAGCTGCATGACTCCAGATGTTACTGCGTGCCCCAGGTCTACCTGTTGCTGTGAGTTTTGACAGCCTGGCCGTTTGCCATCACTGGACCCATGACAAAGAAACGGCTAGCTAAACCCTCCTTTCTATCATTCAGGAAAAGCACAGCACAATGTGCTAGGAGCTGATCAGGTGTTGCAGTAACGTGAACACGTATTTTCTGAGAAAAATCAAACAACATAGAGATAAGGGCAAGTTTACACAGCTAAATCCAGAGCATCCTGTCACGTTTCATTACTGTCTGGTACATAGGCGTCAGTTTATGATTTTGCTTTATGGGTGCCCAAATTAAGTGAATACCACAAAGGCAGGACTGAGCGCCTTAAGCAGAGCTTCTTCCCTCAAGCTATGCCTTACTAAGTACACTGAAGTTGGCCTAATTGGGATTGTATGTGGAGTTGTGTACAATATGTTTTTTCTTTTCTTTTTGCACTTATGTCCTTTTATGTTTGAATTTATATTGTGTACGGTGAGAATAATCTCCTGAGAATAATTTCCCCAGCCTAGCCGGGTTAATCAAACCAACATTATAGTCAATGCAAACCTCTCAAATCAATTACCATCTACTCAGTCGTCAAAATTCTCTGCAAACCGTTGAAAATATAACTAATACTGTACAAGGAATGTTGACGTTTTTGAACCAAAAGTTTCACGAATACGCTTCATATCAGCTTTGTATCGCGCTTGCAGAAGCACATAAATGCCACATGTTTAGCGTTGTAAGAACGATTGGTGAGCTTTAGGAGACAAACTGCTTTGTCAAGGTTAGAGAAAACATCATGGTTTGTGTTTAAATAACCTTACAACGTAACTAGCATCAATAAATAAGAACCGCAGCGGTCTCCTGAGTGAAAGTCTTTTGTTTGTTGTGTGTTTGTTTGATCCATCCACCATACCTCCAACCCATCTATTGTGGACTTTATTGCTTGTTATGCTTGTTATCATACCACATAGTCTTCAATACAGTTGCTCCATATACTACATGACCGTCTCTGACTGAATGCAACATTTAACGTGTTCGTCGTTTGCAGAAACGTACAATGCAAAAAAATGTTTTCCCGGTGAATGGAAAAAGAAAATTCTACAGCATAATTATCATCACGAACCCCCCTCAGGCTTTGCTCGGGTTTGTCAGTTTATTGAAGACTCACTTACGTGATGATGGTAACAACCATCCATCCATCCATTATCTGAACCGCTTATCCTCTTTAGGGTCGCGGGGCGCTGGAGCCGATCCCAGCTGTCATTGGGCGAAGGCAGGGTACACCCTGGACAAGTCGCCAGTCTATCCAGGGCTCACATATAGACAGACAACCATTCACACTCACCAACCACAACCAAAACAATTAAAATTGGATGTTAGCTGGGACCTGTAATTAAAAACCCAACCTAACGGCCATTCTGGCTGGTATCACACTGGGCAAGGAGATGAGATGCATTCATTTTAAAGTACCTGTGTCCAGCTTACTTTCACTGCCAGACTTTAATAAAAGTATTTATTGTCATCATAATCATAATCATCCTGTCTTGTAGTGGTGAGATTTAAGGTGTTGATGCTGCAAAACGTAATAGTCATGAGACAAAATTCCACTAGAACAAGCCCACCTTCACTGAGACATTTTTGTTACATTTTTCAAACAGTTTTTTGAATAATTTCTATGCAATGTAGTGACACAATTTAAAGTACAATACCCCCTACTGTAGTTGTAAGCAAATCAGTGTCGGAAATACACAAGGGCAAATGGCAATACTGCCGCTAAGAATTTTAATTTTGCCCCTTATATCACTATGAGAGGGGCAAAAAATGACCCCATAATTTCCTCTAATAATTATGATAATTTTATGAACTTGTCAAAAACATCGTAGCCTATATGACCCGGTCCAGTTGCTATAGAATATTTTAGATTTTCGCCTTGACTAATGTTGTGTGTGCGTGAAGAACCGAACGTTAAAACGGAAACTAGATTGGCTTGGGGTGGAGGAAGATAACGAGGAAAAAAAGACAGATTTTTTGCAAGGCATGTCGAATCTGCGGACAACGAGTTGCCAAAACCGTAAATCCAGCGCAGGTGAATTATTCTGCGAACTTCAACAAGGGGAGCGAAAACGTCAAGAAATACATGGCCTTCCGTCACCAGGCGACCAAGCAACACGCCATCGCCTACGGTGAGTGATAACTAGTAATAATTATTTTGGAATTATTTAGTTTGCTTTAGCTAGCTAACGTTAGCACTATAGCTCTGATCAGCACTATCAGAGCTCTGATAGTGTGTTAGCTACAAAGGTTTGCTTGTAGGGATGCAACGATACCACTTTTTACAAACCGATACGAGTACGAGTATTTTTATTTGTGTACTTGCCGATACCGAGTACCGATACCGATACTTTGATTTGGTCTCCATGAAAGTGCAATTAATTTGGAGGCAGATTTTATTTTATCCTCTGCAGATTATGTCAAGCCTATAGTACAAAATTAACAGAAGGCTATCCCAAGCTTTAAACTTCTCGTGGAAGTCCCTCTAATGTCGGACCATAAAACGCCCCGTGTCCGGGTTCATAATGTAAGCGATAATATTAAGGATCGAGCAATTATATAGGAAGCTGTGTTCCAAGTTATGTTTCCGGTGCTTTTATTGTGGAGGGAGAAACGGAAAGGAAAAGAGGAGTGGAATTGTGGGATATACGTGTGTGAAGGAGATAAAAAAGTGGTTCAAGTTACCCTGCAGCGTGTTTTCATTTTATTAGAATTACAAATATAGACACACAACAGACACTCGGCTACAATAATATCATCCGTAGCCGCACAACAGCGTCTGAATGAGGCCGCTGCCACGGCTACTTCTGGCGGACCAGCAACAGTTTGATTCACACCGGCGGGACGGCAGTCATTTTTTACTGTGTGGACGCGACGCACATTACTCTACACACCTTGCTGCAAGAGCCGCAAGAGAGCGACGAAAGAGCCGTATGCGGCTCTGGATCACGGGTTGCCGACCCCTGCCCTAGACGTTGAAGTCAGGTAGGACAACAAATCTTTTTCTCCACAAAGCGCGACCAGTTTGTTGTAGCGAAATACTGTTGAGTGGTATCGGTTCTTGGTATCGGCAATTGAAACCGATACGAGTACGAGTATTTTAACGCAGTATCGGCCCCGATACCGATACCGGTATGGTGCATCCCTACCATTAATAATGCCTTTCTAGGTTTTGAAGCGCTGCTCTCTTCCAGTGATAATCACTGACTGCCATGTATGTCCTGTATCTGGCGGTTATCAGCTATCTACTACATCCTGTTCTTTTTCGGTAAAGTTAAACTGCGTACAAGAACACTGTCACTATCTCACCTGCAAACCCAGGGGAATAAACTGCAAAAGGCTTGTGAGGAGAAATAAAATCGACAATTCCTGAGGCCAAGGCAAGGCAAGTTTATTTATATAGCACATTTCAACAACAAGAAAATTCAAAGTTTTCCACAAAAAACATTAAAAGCATCAAAACATAATGCAAAAGAAAAGAAGATTTTAAAACAATTAAGAACATTCATTAAAACATTTAAAACAGCAGGTGAAACATTAAAAAGCTAGAAAATAGAATCTAAGTTGCAGTGCAGTTTAAGAAATGAAATACAGTAGTGAAATGCAGAAATCGATTAATATCAGGGCCAGTGGATGCTTTGCTGTAAACCAAACTGCAGACGATGCATCTCTAATTAACTCCTTTTTTTTAATAAAAACACTGATGTGTCACTAACCGTATCAATCTTTTAATGATAATCTGTAGTGCACCAATTCCAGTATGATCTGAGGGAATCTGTGTTGAAAGCATGTCTGTTCTCCAGCATTAGATCAGCAGATGGCAGATGACACTCAGATACTTCCTGGTCATTTCCCTAACTTTAACTGTAGTATGCCATGTATACTCACTCCCATGTGCTTCCTGAACTACTGAGCTCCAGAGAATTTTGGTTGGTACTTCAGTAATTTATTATTGCACTTCATCTTAACGCTACTATGGGTCAAAAACACACCGAAACACTGGACCTTCTGTTTCCCATAATGCAACTCAAATTTGGTTGCCAATGTCTTAAAAACCTGCTCCCAGTGTAATGCAGGCTTTTCCTCTTATCAACGCATGGTTCCCGGTTTCCTCCAAACTGCATTGTGGAATATTGAGCCGATCCTCAGGCCCGAACTGAGCCAGTAAGACAAATTGCTGACTGGCGTTAGGACTTAAAACAGCTGTC
Organism: Cottus gobio; assembly: GCA_023566465.1. Classification (NCBI taxonomy): domain Eukaryota; kingdom Metazoa; phylum Chordata; class Actinopteri; order Perciformes; family Cottidae; genus Cottus; species Cottus gobio. The sequence goes on from CM042215.1 coordinate 22,660,728, forward strand.
TGCACATGAATTCTCTGCCAGGTGGAAAGGAAAGAGAAGAATGTGAGAATGTTTTGACTCCGTGCCGTCAATTTGAATAGCAGAGTTTTTCAGAGTGGGATGGCAATGCCTGACTGCAGCGCTCCAAAGTGATTCAATTCCCAGATGTCATTATGCTGGCATCAAGCGTTGATTTGCTTTGTAGCGCTTTGTTCTTGTTCAGAGAGCGGTTCGTTCACCAGCTTCTCTGCAGCCGGTTTTACTGAGATCTCTGTTTTCTTTGAGTATGTGTATAAGTGTGTGTTTATTGTTGTGTGTATGTGAGCTGTTGCTAATGAAGTCGTGGCAGTTCCAGGTCTGAGCAAACTTAAAAAAGAGGAATGACAATCGGCTGTCTGCAGACATGACGTCTTTCTTCATATCCAGCGCCCATTAAGGACGTCGTATTGCAGTGGTGTATATGGCGTAGCATATGTGTAGCAGTTTGACTCTCAGCCACATTCACACCATATTCTAAAGACAATCTGTTATTGAACCATAAACAATCCAAAAAAAAGAGTAAAACATGCAAAATGAGTATAATTCACGTAAAAATCCCATTGCACTTAAACTATACGATATAAAGGATTCTTACGCAAGATACGGCCCCCTCTAGATCACGTTGATAAAGAGACGAGGGTCGGCTTTCAGTGGACCCAATATAGTTTGATTTACCTGCAGCCGTTTTCAAAGGAGGGCTCAATATTCCCCCTAATGTGAATTGAAAAGCACTGGAGGAGAAAATCATTTCATCACTCTATCTGTGATGGTGTCAGCAGAGGGAGTGAGAATTGACTAATATGTGTGTGTGTGTGTGTGTCTTTTCAGGGGATCCTCAGAGGATAAATGATTACCTCCGTTAAAATGGAGCTGTGAGCTGAAGAGACTGCGTGATGGTGTGATATTGAAGGCCCGGTGTGAATCCTACCGCCCCCCAGTGCATCACCACCCACACAGCCTGCACTCATATAGACCTGCCAGCTGCAGAGTGTCAGAGCAACACCTTCTGAACATCAAGGCTGATGAACAATTCATGTTTTCAGTGCATTGAAAACTCTGCATTTGTCTTCGTTTGCATGTCCCGTCAGAGTGATGGATTTAAAAGGGGAAAGAAATCCATCCTTTTATAACCCAGTTTATCTCTTGTGTAGTTTACAGACCGAAAGTCTTACAGCCTATGGAGTCCAACAAGCAGGGCTTAAGAACAGGCACGAAGAGATAGTGCAGACTTTTGAAGCACACAGCGTACCGTCACTACGTTGCAGATCGCATACTGACTGCAGCCTCCCTAGAGTATGGACTGTTCCACCGATTGCAAAAAGCGATTCATGTCCATCATAAATAATGGCATCAGTAATGGTAACAGTTCACTGGAGTAAAAGCCTATAGAGCAATGTGCCATTTGTTTGTTTATTGAATGGAGAATTGGTTTTAATACGAGAGATTGATTATGAATGAAATCACGCCGCCAAGAATCAAAATTAAAATAGAATCATGAAACTTGACTATTTTTGTATGACGTAGCTCACAACAAAGCCCAATCAGTTACAACAAGCTAGTCCTTCATTTGGAACGCCACAGCCTGTAACTACACTGTAACAAGATTACTGTAGAATTTACAGTAAGTTGCTGGCAGCAATTAGCAAGTAAGTAGCTGTATTTCATTTTACAGTATGCTTACTGTAAAATGAATCACAGTACCCATTTACTGTAATCATGTTTACAGTAATACTCCCAGTACCGTAATTGCTATCACAGTAGTAGTGTATTACTGTAATTGTCATTACAGTAACAGTACCGTACAGTTTACAGCAAATCCTAGACTACTGTAAATGAATAACAGTAAAATAATTACATACTGTAAAATGAAGACATTCATTTTTCAACAAAAGTCATTTATTTTAATATTTCAACATTTTAAATACAAACTTTACATTTTTTTAGTTTAAAAAAAAGTGTTGTAAACAACAACACTTTTTAATGGTATTCCTGAACATACAACATTTTAAATGTTCCTCTTTCTACAAGTTACTATGACAATTTAAACATGATTTAAAGTAATTTGACAGTAAACAGTAAAATTCAAGCACTGGAAGCAATAACATTCAGGTCAAGGGGGAAATCTATAAAAACAATTTGAACTGGAAAAAGTGCAATTTCAAACAATAAAATGTGCATGACGGACTTAATTGTTACTGTATTGAACTGCAATCCTCTCCCTGGTGGGCGTCTTCTCCATGAACTGGAGTCTCTCCATGAACATGTCTTCTTCCTGGGCAGGAGTCCTCTTCCCTACAGTGTGTTAGAAAATAATGATTTTTAGTGCTCCTAGTGAGAGCTAGAGAGTTTACATTGGAAAATCAAGACAAATAAATAACTCTGTATGGATTATCAAATATTGAATGGATGACACTGTATGTACTACACAAATGTATTAATTAGAATTATGAAATGTATTGAGTGATTGTGGAAGGAATCCTGAAAACATCAGGAGCCCACAAACAGTTACGCAGCCTGAAGATTGGAGCAGATAAGGAGGACATGCTCAGGAATGTGAGAGGGGGTTTGGGTTGACCAACACCTAAGAGGACGAGGTCTTGTCCAATCAATAGACTGGAAGAGAGGCTAGCCAGAGGAAGGGGGGCTGACCCCAAACCTGGCAAAGCTGAGACATTGTGAGAACATCAGCAGATCTCTGGGTGCCTTCTGCCGGGCAGGTATGTATGGATCTGCTGCCCGGTGGGGGGGGGCACTGGATCTCTGTCTCATGGGATATCTCTCTCTCATGGGATATATTTTGTATATATTGTGTAGTTATTAGTGTGATTCATTTTGAAATGCTGTTCATCATCTTTTTATTAAATCAATTTGTATTATAACTTTCTGCATCTGGGACTTCTCTTCACACAACCGCCCAAAGATTTTTGAACTTAACAAGTGGAAGGACAGAGAGACATTAGTTAAAGATTCCCATTAGAAATACCACAATATGTTTCTACTACTGACGATGTCAGCCTATGTGGTGTTTTGTCTGGTACTGGGATCTTACCAGCATGATGAGCCTAGAAGTGCTTGGCAGGGACACCTGGGCCTCAACATCAGCCTGGGTGGAGGTTTCCTGTGACACAAAATAAACAAACAATAGTACCGTAGTTATTAGGAGAGACATGAAAGAAACCTTTACTTTGGTGTTCCTGGTCAAATAAAGGTGTATTTAGGGGGAAAGTGAGAAGATAAGAAGCATCGTTTAGTCTGGAAGGTGTGCTTCACGTGGGGTGATGGGCACATTAAGCAGGATAGAGATGGGTTCCCATAACAAACACCTGTTTCTTCTGTTTGAAGTTTGAAATGTGTACAACTTTATAAATGGGTCTGCGAACAGGTGTTCACACGTGTGTGTGTGTGTGTGTGTGTGTGTGTGTGTGTGTGTGTGTGTGTGTGTGTGTGTGTGTGTGTGTGAGCAGGAGGGGGAGTGATCAGCAATTTTACATGTTCACATGCATAGTGTGGAGGATATCATAAGGTATTGAGGTAAACAGATGTAAAACACAACATTTATGATTGATTAAAGTTGTAAATCGATCAGTTTAGACCCGAACACGTCAGGAGGGTTAAGCTAGCAGCAATGTACCCAAGTTTATACCAGCTGTTGCAGTCTACCCTGCGTGTAGCTCAGAAAACACGTCATGTGTGTAGGTCTCACCTGTTGTGGCGTTGTGGTTCACCTTCAGTGGTGCTCGTGAGGCCTTCATAGCCGCACGTTAGCTAGCAAGAGAGAAAAGAGTCAAATCTTCTCTTAGCTAACGAAACCTAGCTAACGAGCAGCAACACATACACGACGATGCCGTCACAGAAACAACTCCAATTAATGTAAAAGATACACTATAAGAAGCCAAATAATGTATATCACAATTCAAATAGCAAATACTATATGTTGGTAATATTAGTAACACCGACGTTAGCTTACTAGTGCAGGAACGTGTGTCCCTACTTCCCTCTTAAAGTCACGTAGCGTTACACGGTGACTTTACTTGAGAACACTGTGCTGTCTGTAATTAATGTACAGTTGCAAAATGCCCTGCAAAAAGGAAATATGAAGGGATATTAATGAGCTTCGTTACCTTGCTGTTGCAGAAATGTTGTTGCTCCAAAATTGTGTTGAGAGTATCAAATGTCCGTCGGCACACGACGTTATAGTCCACTGTCATGGTTTGTGTAGCAACGGAGGTTTAACATGTCGTTTACTCCTCTGTCTGCGTGGCAGCAAGAAGTAACATCTGTGTTAAAATAATGCGACGGATTTTGTTGTATTGCTGAAAAAGGAAAAGCCGCTCAAAAATACTGTATTGTGATTTACAGCAATATTTATTACTGTAATGTGATTTACAGCAACATTTATTACTGTAATATGATTTACAGCAACATGTTTTTACTGTATTGTGATTTACAGCAACATTTATTTACAGTAAGATTTACCCGGGAATGAATATTGACCATGATGCATTGCAGATCTACAGTAACATACTGTATAGAGGTTCTACAGTAAGAATATGGCCAATATACAGTAATATTACTGTAAAAACTACAGAATCTTGTTACAGTGTACTTAATATTGGGTTAGGGTTGGACTGTTTCATGGTCTATTGGCCATAACTGGCACAATCATTTAAAACTTTTTTTGAATTTTCCTTAAATGTTGCAGTATCTGCTCATCCTCGCTGTGGATGCAGGAGAGGAGGCCTCATAATCCATAATCCATATGTCTAGTCTGCACTCTCATCCCCTCAGAAAGTAAGTGCCTCGAGGCGGCGGCCATTTCAAAAGGGCAGTGACCAAACAAGATGCTCTACACTTTGTATCTCTCTGCTGATGTTGATATAGCAACCCGGTCTTCTGCAGAGTGTGTGTGCATCTGCATCTTTATGTCCTTGTAGTTGTGCGGGGAGTGTAAATATGCTGCGTGCCCTCTTGTATATGGAGGACGCCGTGGGTTCATACAGCGTGTGTGTGTGTGTGTGTGTGCATGTGTGTGTGTGCATGGTTACAGCTGTCCTTAATCCTGGTGCTAAGGTGCTGTTTGAATGAGCACCTCACAGCCGTCACAGCAGTTAGAAGGTCCTCCTCACACTCTGTCACTAAGGATGGGACCTGTGTGTGTGTTTGTGTGTGTGTGTGTGTGTGTATGTGTGTGTGCAGTGTAAAAGAAGGACATTTCTACTCCTGCACTGCTCAGAAGAAAGAGGCAGGATAGGAGGAATGGGAGCACACTTGCAGAACCGTAGATCACCATTGACTTCTCATTGGACATTTAAAAAAATAATGTATATGTAGCTCTAGATATAGAGTAACAGGTGTGAAAATACATTTTAAAGGCCACACACGCACACAAACAAGTGTTGCCGTTGTTATTTCCTGCTAGTTAGACCTCTGTTTAGGTTGACGTTGGGTCAGGAAAACCCTAGTCATGTTTATGTTGGATTTTCAAGCGGATTGAATTGAACCTTAGAAGTGTGACTTAGGTGTGTTCACACCAGCTGGCTTGGAGCCAATAAACATGGCTACGCCAGTAATAGTAGAAGATGCTGAGGCCCAGAAACAAAACAGGTCACCTTTAACCCTGGTATCCAGTTTGAATTGTTCTTTCATGTGTCATGATGTCTAGAGGTAAAGACAGATTAATGCCCGTTGTGGGAACGAACAGATGGACGCCAGAAATACGCTAAGCTATTTCAAAATGAGCATCAAAATATGTTCATGGAAACATGGCCAGTGGTAACTTTGTAAATCTTCCTGCCGTAACGGAGGCAACAATGCTCATAGGAGACTGACGGAGCTGTCAATCAAGCACAGTCGCTACACAGCCACAGTGTTGACAGGATGTCTGATCAGGCAACAAACACTGCGGGTGTGTCTGAGCTTTGAAGGTCGAAAAGAAACAGAAACGGTTCTGTCACTTGAAAATATGTACAATCAATTTGTCTTTTTTGTCACAATCACTGCAACGACTTGTTGAGAGAGAAGATTTAGTGCTTTGAGACAGAATCAAAAAGTGTCTGATTGGACGGCTTTTTGGTTTTCAGTTGGCATAATGGTAATATTCAACCTTCAGATAACAGTTGATGTCACACTTCTGTACTCCGTGTCAGTCTGCATCACACTCACCTCTCAGCCACTCCCACCTCATCGCCCCGTCACAGCTCCAAGAAAAAACTTTAATTATAAAGTCATAAATGTATGAGGAAAAAAGTCACAAACTTGCTAGAGTACAACTGTGGTGATGAAAAACAATGGGTTTTGTGTTAATTAAGGAACCACATTGCTTCACTTCACTTCGCAGATGCCAACGTTAAACACCATTACATTACATTACATTACATTACATTTCATTTAGCTGACGCTTTTATCCAAAGCGACTTACAATAAGTGCATTCTACGGTTACATACAAGAATCAGAACAACAAGAATCAAGAAGGTACAATTTCGACAAAAAGTTCAACTACAAAGTGCTATCAGTAAGAGCCATTTCAGTGCTACTAAAGTGCTACTTCCTTTATTCAAGGTATAGTCGGAAAAGATGTGTTTTTAGTTTGCGACGGAAGATGTAGAGACTTTCTGCTGTTCTGATGTCAATGGGGAGCTCATTCCACCATCGAGGAGCCAGGACAGAGAACAGTCGAGACTTTGTTGAGTGTTTAGCTCGCAGTGACGGAGCTACAAGCCGATTGGCAGAAGCCGAGCGGAGCGCACGAGTTGGGGTGTAAGGTTTTACCATGTCCTGGATGTAGACTGGACCAGATCTGTTCGTAGCACGGTACGCCAGTACCAATGTTTTGAAGCGGATGCGGGCGGCCACCGGTAACCAGTGAAGGTCGCGGAGGAGCGGAGTAGTGTGGGTGAATTTCGGGAGGTTAAAGACCAGTCGAGCTGCTGCATTCTGGATGAGCTGCAACGGTCGGATGGCACCAGCAGGTAGACCCGCCAGGAGGGAGTTGCAGTAGTCTAGACGCGAGATGACCAGAGCCTGGACGAGAACCTGTGCTGCCTTCTGGGTGAGAAGTGGACGTATTCTCCTGATGTTGTGCAGCATGAATCTACAGGAACGAGTTGTTGCGGTAATGTTGGCAGTCAGGGAGAGTTGACTGTCAAGGGTCACACCGAGGTTCCTGGCAGTCGGGGTCGGGGCCAAGACTGAGTTGTTGAAAGTAATCGTCAGGTTGTGAGTGGGGGAGACTTTTCCTGGAAGGAAAAGTAATTCCGTCTTGTCAGGGTTAATTTTCAGGTGGTGTGCGGACATCCATTGTGAAATGTCAGTCAGACAAGCAGAGATTCGTGCTGCTATCTGTGTTTCCGATTGTGGAAACGAGAGGATCAGTTGGGTGTCATCAGCATAGCTATGGTAGGAAAAGCCATGCGAGCGAATGACGGAGCCAAGAGAGTTGGTGTACAGGGAGAAGAGGAGAGGACCGAGGACTGAGCCTTGAGGGACCCCAGTAGTGAGAGGACAAGGTTCAGACACAGATCCTCTCCAGGTTACCCGGTAGGTCCGATCACTGAGGTAGGATGAGAGGAGGGAGAGCGCAGTGCCTGAGATACCCAGGTCCTGGAGGGAGGAGATGAGGATCTGGTGGTTCACTGTGTCAAAGGCAGCAGAAAGGTCCAGAGGTTAGAGAAAGAAGATTCAATTCTGGATTGGTAGAACAGGCTTTTGGCTGCAGAGATAGAGGCAGAGAAGGAGGCGAGAAGAGAGTGATAGGCGTGCAGGTCGTCTGCGTGTTTGGATTTTCGCCATTTCCTTTCCGATGCTCGCAAAGTGGCTCTCTGGGCACGGACGGGGTCTGACAACCACGGAGCCGGAGAGGAATTGCGAACCTTACGTGTCGTAAGAGGACAGAGAGAATCAAGAGAGGAGGACAGAGTAGAGAGGAGAGTGTCTGTGGCACAGTTAGGATGCATGAGTGAGAAAGAGTCAGTTGAAGGAAGGGATGTCAGAACAGACGAGGCCAGAGAGGAGGAAGAGAGGGAGCGAATGTTGCGACGGATAGGTGCAGAGTCTGTTGCTGTGGGAGGGTTGTCAGTTCCCAAGAGTGGGAGAGAGTAGGAGATGAAGAAGTGGTCTGAGACGTGAAGTGGAGTTACAGTGAGGTTAGATGTTGCGCAGTTTCTGGTGAAAATGTAGTCAAGATGATTTCCAGCCTTGTGAGTCGGAGGTGAAGGACTGAGTGAGAGAGCGAAGGAAGATAGTAGGAGCACCAGGTCAGATGACTTCTCGGTCTGGATGTTGAAGTCACCTAGAAGAATGAGAGGAGGGCCGTTTTCTGGGAAATTTGATAGGAGGACGTCTAATTCTTCCAAGAAGTCTCCCAGGGAACCAGGTGGACGGTAGAGAACAACAATGTTCAGTTGAACCGGATGGGTAACCGTCACAGCATGAAGCTCAAAAGACAGTGGTGTAGACAGTGGAAGCGGGTAGAGAGAAAAACTCCATTTGGGGGAGATGAGTAGACCAGTACCACCACCCCGGCCAGTGGGCCTAGGTGTGTGGCTGAAGGAGAAGGCAGAGGAGAGAGCGGCAGGGGTAGATGTGTTGTCTGGTGTGATCCAGGTCTCAGTGAGAGCCAGGAAGTCCAGAGATTGCTTGATAGCAAAGCCAGAGATGAAGTCAGCCTTGCGGTTAGCTGACTGGCAGTTCCAGAGGCCTCCTGTGACGAGGTGGTGTGTTTGTGTGGAGCGGGTGGGGTGAAGAAGCACGGAAGGATTTTGATGCAAGTAAGAACGAGTCCGAGGTCTGAAGTATCTACGAGGTGATATGTACACGGGTATGGGAGGGAAGCACATTTTCACAGGGAAGTGGTAATGCTCAGCCGCCCCCGAAGACTCCAACGAAAGACTCCTAAGTCTTTATTCTCCGAGTCTTCATACGCTGACGCTAAAGCTGACGCTTCAAAGCCACGCCTGCTTCTATACCGGTGTTAGCGATAATTATCTACAGCTGAGTTGACTCCGCCCCAGGTCTTTAGTGTGACGGCCACCAATCGAAAGTACTCTGGCTCAGGACAATAGCAGGGTTTCCCTTTAATCAGTGAGGTGAGAGTTTCCCAAGAACAGCTGCTTCTTGCCAAAAGTCAACAAGGACAGGATCTGTTTACCTCAAAAGTAGAAAGTAAAACCAGAGCCTAGTCCCAAGTACAGTAGGATTACAGAAGCAGACTTTAACCCTAGCTAGTTCAGTTGCGTTTAAGTCACTTGACCAAAGCAAAGTCCCGGCTCAAACAATTCAGACAGAAATGACAGTACAGATTAACAGTCTACTAGAAATAGTCTAGTAGAGATAGTTCCACAAATAGTAGAACCAATACAGCAAGTACAATAGGAATATAGCAGAGAAACCTCTTTAGAGAATGTACTCAGCCAAGATCCAAGAAGTCCAGTAGTCTTGAGGAATCACCAGTAGAGAGATGCACACTGAAGAAATGGCTTCCTGAAGCTGCTTTAAGTAAGCCACTGAGTCAGCTGAGTTGACTCCGCCCCAGGTCTTTAGTGTGACGGCCACCAATCGAAAGTACTCTGGCTCAGGACAATAGCAGGGTTTCCCTTTAATCAGTGAGGTGAGAGTTTCCCAAGAACAGCTGCTTCTTGCCAAAAGTCAACAAGGACAGGATCTGTTTACCTCAAAAGTAGAAAGTAAAACCAGAGCCTAGTCCCAAGTACAGTAGGATTACAGAAGCAGACTTTAACCCTAGCTAGTTCAGTTGCGTTTAAGTCACTTGACCAAAGCAAAGTCCCGGCTCAAACAATTCAGACAGAAATGACAGTACAGATTAACAGTCTACTAGAAATAGTCTAGTAGAGATAGTTCCACAAATAGTAGAACCAATACAGCAAGTACAATAGGAATATAGCAGAGAAACCTCTTTAGAGAATGTACTCAGCCAAGATCCAAGAAGTCCAGTAGTCTTGAGGAATCACCAGTAGAGAGATGCACACTGAAGAAATGGCTTCCTGAAGCTGCTTTAAGTAAGCCACTGAGTCAGCTGAGTTGACTCCGCCCCAGGTCTTTAGTGTGACGGCCACCAATCGAAAGTACTCTGGCTCAGGACAATAGCAGGGTTTCCCTTTAATCAGTGAGGTGAGAGTTTCCCAAGAACAGCTGCTTCTTGCCAAAAGTCAACAAGGACAGGATCTGTTTACCTCAAAAGTAGAAAGTAAAACCAGAGCCTAGTCCCAAGTACAGTAGGATTACAGAAGCAGACTTTAACCCTAGCTAGTTCAGTTGCGTTTAAGTCACTTGACCAAAGCAAAGTCCCGGCTCAAACAATTCAGACAGAAATGACAGTACAGATTAACAGTCTACTAGAAATAGTCTAGTAGAGATAGTTCCACAAATAGTAGAACCAATACAGCAAGTACAATAGGAATATAGCAGAGAAACCTCTTTAGAGAATGTACTCAGCCAAGATCCAAGAAGTCCAGTAGTCTTGAGGAATCACCAGTAGAGAGATGCACACTCCAAGTGAAAGACTATGTCATATTGTTGAACTCTCCATCCATCCGTCCATTATTATCCACTCATCCGGGGCCAGGTCGCAGAGTATTCCAGACGTGCCTCTTCCAAAGCAAACTCTCAAGACTTCACTGTAATCAGTGGGTCAACACAAGCAGTTATGGGATGTGCTTTTTCTTTGTGTTGTTTTCCTTTCACACTGACAGTTGGACATGGTCCCTAAAAAAGCATCCATCACTGTGTAACTATGGTAACGCAGTGTGCTCGGAATGACGTCTTCTTCTGCTGTGCTGAAATAAAAAGACTCACCCGCCTTTGTGTGGTCAAAGATATCGAAGTTGTTGTCTTTTCTGCAGTATTATTTGCTTGTTATTAGTTTGTGAAATAACACAGAAAGAACAATGAAAGTAAAGTGGAAGTATATTTCAGGACCTTCCCCTCGCTCAGAGGTCATCCTCGTCATAATAACATAATAACGTAATAATGATGTTTTTTCTCATAAATGTATGACTACATTATCTAATTTCTTTTTAATTTTTTATTAAATTACAGACAACAACTGTCTAACAGGAACAAGGTACTAAATAACTGATGGAGTCTTCCACCCGATTGTTCAATCAGAATAAGCTACTGCAAACTCAAGAAAATAGTCTTTTCAAACTCTAAATCGGAGCAGAATGCTGGTTTGAACACACAATGGCTTTTTGATTAGAGCATGAGGAGACGTGTTTAGAGCGATTCTTTATCACATTCTGCCTCCACTTGGTGGAGTTGGGGTACATTTCCTGACAAGGTGAACATATTAAAGTACAATTATAATCGTACTGCTACGTGTGCGAGAATCACTGAACATGAATTAGATTCCTTGTCACTAAAAAAAGATGTATCTAATTTCAAGCCGACTGATCATGTCAAATACCACACGCAGTGCGGCTCCACTAGTTCAAATATTTAAAAAAAGAAGTTGAATGGTAGCGAAGGGAACAGAGACAGGCAGAGGTTGTTGGATGAAGAGGAGTGAGCTGACATTTGTGTAGATATGAAAATGATCTCTGCTGTAATTGCTTTCTCGCTTGTGCATGTAGAACATGTTTCTTCATGCTGGACTTGGTTTATAACGTCATCCATCACTGTCCTCGTGTCATCACACAGTTTGAAGCACATATTACATTTCAGAATGAGCATGTGGTGAAGATAGATGCACTTGAGTTCGCAAGCCACAAGTTCCTCTTTCATGTGTCAAGATGGATACTCTAGGTGTATGCCTGTGTGTGTGTGTGTGAGTGTGTGTGTGTGTGCGTGTGAGTGTGTGTGTGTGTGTGCGTGTGTGTCCTTAGTCTATTTACTGTGAGTATGATGCAGGATTTTTAGCATCTAAAGAGCCAGCTATTTCCCTCAGGAGTTGGTAAGATTTGACTTGGATTTGAATGTGTGTGTGTGTGTGTGTGCGTGTGCATGCGTGTGCGCGCGTGTGTGCGTGATGTTAAACTTACTGAGTGTACTCACCGTACTTTAACCTTAATTCTAAGAAAGATATTTGAATAACGCTTGATTGTCCTGACAATTCGTGTATGTCTGCACCAAAATCCCTGCAGCTACACTGCAATTGGTTGGCTAATGAAAATAAAAAAAATAAATAAAAAAAAGCATTTCAACATTTTCCCATCCGTCTGTAGTGGATCATCTCCACAGGAAATCAACAGACGACAGCCAGATTTCTGCCTCGCTCATTGTGTGTGTGCGTGTGTGTCTGTGTGTGTGTGTATGTGTGTGCGTGCGCGTGTGTGTGTGTGCATGCATGTGTGTGTGTGTTTGTGTAGGGCCATGCCCTCGGCAGCATGCGTATGTCTCTGCAGCAGAGCGGTGACTCAGCCATTGCTGTGGAACAAGGTTTCTCTCCAGTCATCATCTTCAGAGCATTTAAAAGCTTATTGGCTCTGACTCTAGACTCAGGGAGAATCAGACGGGGTCAAGGGCCCGTCTGAGGATTAGATGAACATTTTGTCACATAAGATCTTTTTAAAACCCTGTAGCGCTTTTTTTTGGGTCTTTCTGTTCCTAATTACACTTTCCCCGTCGGTGCGATGACATAGCGGCAGTGCTCGCCGGGTGATAACCTGTGTTGTATTGTCATGCATGTTGTGCGATGAGGTCCCTGGAGCGGTTCCTCAGCTCCATAAATAGAAGCAGCTCTTGGCAGGTACAGTAAAGCGGGCAGGAGGCGGCTGCAAGCAGATTGAGGCGGACAGAATTCTGACAGAGCACCAAGGACTTTGGATTCTAGGGAGTTTGGGAAAGAAAGAAGATTTGGACGGATGCTCAACCACTGAGGAGGATATATTTAGTACTTTTAATTTGGGATATATAATTTAAAGAAATAAATAATTCGTGGTGACGTCTTACAAGTACCTGGGTGTTCACTTGAACAATAAACTGGACTGGTCCGACCACGCACACGCACTTTATGAAAAGGGACAGAGCAGACTCTTTCTACTGAGGAGACTGAGGTCTTTTGGGGTGCAGGGAGCACTCCTGAAGACCTTCTTTGACTCTGTGGTGGCATCATCCATCTTCTATGGAGTGGTCTTCTGGTGCAGCAGCATCACGGCAGCTGACAGGAGGAGACTGGACAAACTGATAAAGAAGGCCAGCAGCGTGCTGGGGTGTCCTCTGGATACTGTGGAGGTGGTGGGAGACAGGAGGATGATGGCTAAGCTCTCATCCCTGATGAACCACGCCTCCCACCCCATGCAGGACACCCTGGCAGCTCTGCACAGCTCCTTCAGCCACCGGCTGATTCACCCCCGGTGTGTGAAGGAGAGGTACCGCAAGTCCTTCCTCCCTGCTGCTGTCAGGCTGCACAACAAGCTGACCTCCCAGTAGCCCACAAACATTCAACTCTCAATACTTGAACACTTTTTTATCACTCTGGTCACTTTAACTCATTCTGGTGCAATATTTTGTAATATTTCTGTAATTTGTATATTCAATATTCTACTGTACATTCAATTTCTTCGTTACTGTTTTATTTTATTATGTTTATTACTGTTTATTTATATTACTTGATTTTTATCTTACGTACTGAGCAATGCTGCTGTAATCCTGTAATTTCCCCACTGCGGGACTAATAAAGGATTATCTTATTTTATCTTATCTTATATTATCTTAATTCCAAAGCACTTATTATGTAGATACAATAGCAAAAATGTGAGACTATTTGTAAAGAACCAGTGCAAAAGAAACAGATGTTGTTTGATTTATTGAATCTAACGTTCAGTTGGTCGTGATCGCTGATGGTCTCTTTGTTTATGAGTTTGTGACACTAATACCGCTGCCCACTGTTTTTAAAGTTCCATCACACAACAACAACAGCAACAACAGCAGCATCAACACAGCCATTCCTTCTGTTCATAACCTGTCTTTGACTCCACTTGCACAAATAAAATGAAGGAGTTTTGAAAGCATCATTTGCGGACCAGATCTGTTCGTAGCACGGTACGCCAGTACCAATGTTTTGAAGCGGATGCGGGCGGCCACCGGTAACCAGTGAAGGTCGCGGAGGAGCGGAGTAGTGTGGGTGAATTTCGGGAGGTTAAAGACCAGTCGAGCTGCTGCATTCTGGATGAGCTGCAACGGTCGGATGGCACCAGCAGGTAGACCCGCCAGGAGGGAGTTGCAGTAGTCTAGACGCGAGATGACCAGAGCCTGGACGAGAACCTGTGCTGCCTTCTGGGTGAGAAGTGGACGTATTCTCCTGATGTTGTGCAGCATGAATCTACAGGAACGAGTTGTTGCGGTAATGTTGGCAGTCAGGGAGAGTTGACTGTCAAGGGTCACACCGAGGTTCCTGGCAGTCGGGGTCGGGGCCAAGACTGAGTTGTTGAAAGTAATCGTCAGGTTGTGAGTGGGGGAGACTTTTCCTGGAAGGAAAAGTAATTCCGTCTTGTCAGGGTTAATTTTCAGGTGGTGTGCGGACATCCATTGTGAAATGTCAGTCAGACAAGCAGAGATTCGTGCTGCTATCTGTGTTTCCGATTGTGGAAACGAGAGGATCAGTTGGGTGTCATCAGCATAGCTATGGTAGGAAAAGCCATGCGAGCGAATGACGGAGCCAAGAGAGTTGGTGTACAGGGAGAAGAGGAGAGGACCGAGGACTGAGCCTTGAGGGACCCCAGTAGTGAGAGGACAAGGTTCAGACACAGATCCTCTCCAGGTTACCCGGTAGGTCCGATCACTGAGGTAGGATGAGAGGAGGGAGAGCGCAGTGCCTGAGATACCCAGGTCCTGGAGGGAGGAGATGAGGATCTGGTGGTTCACTGTGTCAAAGGCAGCAGAAAGGTCCAGAGGTTAGAGAAAGAAGATTCAATTCTGGATTGGTAGAACAGGCTTTTGGCTGCAGAGATAGAGGCAGAGAAGGAGGCGAGAAGAGAGTGATAGGCGTGCAGGTCGTCTGCGTGTTTGGATTTTCGCCATTTCCTTTCCGATGCTCGCAAAGTGGCTCTCTGGGCACGGACGGGGTCTGACAACCACGGAGCCGGAGAGGAATTGCGAACCTTACGTGTCGTAAGAGGACAGAGAGAATCAAGAGAGGAGGACAGAGTAGAGAGGAGAGTGTCTGTGGCACAGTTAGGATGCATGAGTGAGAAAGAGTCAGTTGAAGGAAGGGATGTCAGAACAGACGAGGCCAGAGAGGAGGAAGAGAGGGAGCGAATGTTGCGACGGATAGGTGCAGAGTCTGTTGCTGTGGGAGGGTTGTCAGTTCCCAAGAGTGGGAGAGAGTAGGAGATGAAGAAGTGGTCTGAGACGTGAAGTGGAGTTACAGTGAGGTTAGATGTTGCGCAGTTTCTGGTGAAAATGTAGTCAAGATGATTTCCAGCCTTGTGAGTCGGAGGTGAAGGACTGAGTGAGAGAGCGAAGGAAGATAGTAGGAGCACCAGGTCAGATGACTTCTCGGTCTGGATGTTGAAGTCACCTAGAAGAATGAGAGGAGGGCCGTTTTCTGGGAAATTTGATAGGAGGACGTCTAATTCTTCCAAGAAGTCTCCCAGGGAACCAGGTGGACGGTAGAGAACAACAATGTTCAGTTGAACCGGATGGGTAACCGTCACAGCATGAAGCTCAAAAGACAGTGGTGTAGACAGTGGAAGCGGGTAGAGAGAAAAACTCCATTTGGGGGAGATGAGTAGACCAGTACCACCACCCCGGCCAGTGGGCCTAGGTGTGTGGCTGAAGGAGAAGGCAGAGGAGAGAGCGGCAGGGGTAGATGTGTTGTCTGGTGTGATCCAGGTCTCAGTGAGAGCCAGGAAGTCCAGAGATTGCTTGATAGCAAAGCCAGAGATGAAGTCAGCCTTGCGGTTAGCTGACTGGCAGTTCCAGAGGCCTCCTGTGACGAGGTGGTGTGTTTGTGTGGAGCGGGTGGGGTGAAGAAGCACGGAAGGATTTTGATGCAAGTAAGAACGAGTCCGAGGTCTGAAGTATCTACGAGGTGATATGTACACGGGTATGGGAGGGAAGCACATTTTCACAGGGAAGTGGTAATGCTCAGCCGCCCCCGAAGACTCCAACGAAAGACTCCTAAGTCTTTATTCTCCGAGTCTTCATACGCTGACGCTAAAGCTGACGCTTCAAAGCCACGCCTGCTTCTATACCGGTGTTAGCGATAATTATCTACAGCTGAGTTGACTCCGCCCCAGGTCTTTAGTGTGACGGCCACCAATCGAAAGTACTCTGGCTCAGGACAATAGCAGGGTTTCCCTTTAATCAGTGAGGTGAGAGTTTCCCAAGAACAGCTGCTTCTTGCCAAAAGTCAACAAGGACAGGATCTGTTTACCTCAAAAGTAGAAAGTAAAACCAGAGCCTAGTCCCAAGTACAGTAGGATTACAGAAGCAGACTTTAACCCTAGCTAGTTCAGTTGCGTTTAAGTCACTTGACCAAAGCAAAGTCCCGGCTCAAACAATTCAGACAGAAATGACAGTACAGATTAACAGTCTACTAGAAATAGTCTAGTAGAGATAGTTCCACAAATAGTAGAACCAATACAGCAAGTACAATAGGAATATAGCAGAGAAACCTCTTTAGAGAATGTACTCAGCCAAGATCCAAGAAGTCCAGTAGTCTTGAGGAATCACCAGTAGAGAGATGCACACTGAAGAAATGGCTTCCTGAAGCTGCTTTAAGTAAGCCACTGAGTCAGCTGAGTTGACTCCGCCCCAGGTCTTTAGTGTGACGGCCACCAATCGAAAGTACTCTGGCTCAGGACAATAGCAGGGTTTCCCTTTAATCAGTGAGGTGAGAGTTTCCCAAGAACAGCTGCTTCTTGCCAAAAGTCAACAAGGACAGGATCTGTTTACCTCAAAAGTAGAAAGTAAAACCAGAGCCTAGTCCCAAGTACAGTAGGATTACAGAAGCAGACTTTAACCCTAGCTAGTTCAGTTGCGTTTAAGTCACTTGACCAAAGCAAAGTCCCGGCTCAAACAATTCAGACAGAAATGACAGTACAGATTAACAGTCTACTAGAAATAGTCTAGTAGAGATAGTTCCACAAATAGTAGAACCAATACAGCAAGTACAATAGGAATATAGCAGAGAAACCTCTTTAGAGAATGTACTCAGCCAAGATCCAAGAAGTCCAGTAGTCTTGAGGAATCACCAGTAGAGAGATGCACACTGAAGAAATGGCTTCCTGAAGCTGCTTTAAGTAAGCCACTGAGTCAGCTGAGTTGACTCCGCCCCAGGTCTTTAGTGTGACGGCCACCAATCGAAAGTACTCTGGCTCAGGACAATAGCAGGGTTTCCCTTTAATCAGTGAGGTGAGAGTTTCCCAAGAACAGCTGCTTCTTGCCAAAAGTCAACAAGGACAGGATCTGTTTACCTCAAAAGTAGAAAGTAAAACCAGAGCCTAGTCCCAAGTACAGTAGGATTACAGAAGCAGACTTTAACCCTAGCTAGTTCAGTTGCGTTTAAGTCACTTGACCAAAGCAAAGTCCCGGCTCAAACAATTCAGACAGAAATGACAGTACAGATTAACAGTCTACTAGAAATAGTCTAGTAGAGATAGTTCCACAAATAGTAGAACCAATACAGCAAGTACAATAGGAATATAGCAGAGAAACCTCTTTAGAGAATGTACTCAGCCAAGATCCAAGAAGTCCAGTAGTCTTGAGGAATCACCAGTAGAGAGATGCACACTCCAAGTGAAAGACTATGTCATATTGTTGAACTCTCCATCCATCCGTCCATTATTATCCACTCATCCGGGGCCAGGTCGCAGAGTATTCCAGACGTGCCTCTTCCAAAGCAAACTCTCAAGACTTCACTGTAATCAGTGGGTCAACACAAGCAGTTATGGGATGTGCTTTTTCTTTGTGTTGTTTTCCTTTCACACTGACAGTTGGACATGGTCCCTAAAAAAGCATCCATCACTGTGTAACTATGGTAACGCAGTGTGCTCGGAATGACGTCTTCTTCTGCTGTGCTGAAATAAAAAGACTCACCCGCCTTTGTGTGGTCAAAGATATCGAAGTTGTTGTCTTTTCTGCAGTATTATTTGCTTGTTATTAGTTTGTGAAATAACACAGAAAGAACAATGAAAGTAAAGTGGAAGTATATTTCAGGACCTTCCCCTCGCTCAGAGGTCATCCTCGTCATAATAACATAATAACGTAATAATGATGTTTTTTCTCATAAATGTATGACTACATTATCTAATTTCTTTTTAATTTTTTATTAAATTACAGACAACAACTGTCTAACAGGAACAAGGTACTAAATAACTGATGGAGTCTTCCACCCGATTGTTCAATCAGAATAAGCTACTGCAAACTCAAGAAAATAGTCTTTTCAAACTCTAAATCGGAGCAGAATGCTGGTTTGAACACACAATGGCTTTTTGATTAGAGCATGAGGAGACGTGTTTAGAGCGATTCTTTATCACATTCTGCCTCCACTTGGTGGAGTTGGGGTACATTTCCTGACAAGGTGAACATATTAAAGTACAATTATAATCGTACTGCTACGTGTGCGAGAATCACTGAACATGAATTAGATTCCTTGTCACTAAAAAAAGATGTATCTAATTTCAAGCCGACTGATCATGTCAAATACCACACGCAGTGCGGCTCCACTAGTTCAAATATTTAAAAAAAGAAGTTGAATGGTAGCGAAGGGAACAGAGACAGGCAGAGGTTGTTGGATGAAGAGGAGTGAGCTGACATTTGTGTAGATATGAAAATGATCTCTGCTGTAATTGCTTTCTCGCTTGTGCATGTAGAACATGTTTCTTCATGCTGGACTTGGTTTATAACGTCATCCATCACTGTCCTCGTGTCATCACACAGTTTGAAGCACATATTACATTTCAGAATGAGCATGTGGTGAAGATAGATGCACTTGAGTTCGCAAGCCACAAGTTCCTCTTTCATGTGTCAAGATGGATACTCTAGGTGTATGCCTGTGTGTGTGTGTGTGAGTGTGTGTGTGTGTGCGTGTGAGTGTGTGTGTGTGTGTGCGTGTGTGTCCTTAGTCTATTTACTGTGAGTATGATGCAGGATTTTTAGCATCTAAAGAGCCAGCTATTTCCCTCAGGAGTTGGTAAGATTTGACTTGGATTTGAATGTGTGTGTGTGTGTGTGTGCGTGTGCATGCGTGTGCGCGCGTGTGTGCGTGATGTTAAACTTACTGAGTGTACTCACCGTACTTTAACCTTAATTCTAAGAAAGATATTTGAATAACGCTTGATTGTCCTGACAATTCGTGTATGTCTGCACCAAAATCCCTGCAGCTACACTGCAATTGGTTGGCTAATGAAAATAAAAAAAATAAATAAAAAAAAGCATTTCAACATTTTCCCATCCGTCTGTAGTGGATCATCTCCACAGGAAATCAACAGACGACAGCCAGATTTCTGCCTCGCTCATTGTGTGTGTGCGTGTGTGTCTGTGTGTGTGTGTATGTGTGTGCGTGCGCGTGTGTGTGTGTGCATGCATGTGTGTGTGTGTTTGTGTAGGGCCATGCCCTCGGCAGCATGCGTATGTCTCTGCAGCAGAGCGGTGACTCAGCCATTGCTGTGGAACAAGGTTTCTCTCCAGTCATCATCTTCAGAGCATTTAAAAGCTTATTGGCTCTGACTCTAGACTCAGGGAGAATCAGACGGGGTCAAGGGCCCGTCTGAGGATTAGATGAACATTTTGTCACATAAGATCTTTTTAAAACCCTGTAGCGCTTTTTTTTGGGTCTTTCTGTTCCTAATTACACTTTCCCCGTCGGTGCGATGACATAGCGGCAGTGCTCGCCGGGTGATAACCTGTGTTGTATTGTCATGCATGTTGTGCGATGAGGTCCCTGGAGCGGTTCCTCAGCTCCATAAATAGAAGCAGCTCTTGGCAGGTACAGTAAAGCGGGCAGGAGGCGGCTGCAAGCAGATTGAGGCGGACAGAATTCTGACAGAGCACCAAGGACTTTGGATTCTAGGGAGTTTGGGAAAGAAAGAAGATTTGGACGGATGCTCAACCACTGAGGAGGATATATTTAGTACTTTTAATTTGGGATATATAATTTAAAGAAATAAATAATTCGTGGTGACGTCTTACAAGTACCTGGGTGTTCACTTGAACAATAAACTGGACTGGTCCGACCACGCACACGCACTTTATGAAAAGGGACAGAGCAGACTCTTTCTACTGAGGAGACTGAGGTCTTTTGGGGTGCAGGGAGCACTCCTGAAGACCTTCTTTGACTCTGTGGTGGCATCATCCATCTTCTATGGAGTGGTCTTCTGGTGCAGCAGCATCACGGCAGCTGACAGGAGGAGACTGGACAAACTGATAAAGAAGGCCAGCAGCGTGCTGGGGTGTCCTCTGGATACTGTGGAGGTGGTGGGAGACAGGAGGATGATGGCTAAGCTCTCATCCCTGATGAACCACGCCTCCCACCCCATGCAGGACACCCTGGCAGCTCTGCACAGCTCCTTCAGCCACCGGCTGATTCACCCCCGGTGTGTGAAGGAGAGGTACCGCAAGTCCTTCCTCCCTGCTGCTGTCAGGCTGCACAACAAGCTGACCTCCCAGTAGCCCACAAACATTCAACTCTCAATACTTGAACACTTTTTTATCACTCTGGTCACTTTAACTCATTCTGGTGCAATATTTTGTAATATTTCTGTAATTTGTATATTCAATATTCTACTGTACATTCAATTTCTTCGTTACTGTTTTATTTTATTATGTTTATTACTGTTTATTTATATTACTTGATTTTTATCTTACGTACTGAGCAATGCTGCTGTAATCCTGTAATTTCCCCACTGCGGGACTAATAAAGGATTATCTTATTTTATCTTATCTTATATTATCTTAATTCCAAAGCACTTATTATGTAGATACAATAGCAAAAATGTGAGACTATTTGTAAAGAACCAGTGCAAAAGAAACAGATGTTGTTTGATTTATTGAATCTAACGTTCAGTTGGTCGTGATCGCTGATGGTCTCTTTGTTTATGAGTTTGTGACACTAATACCGCTGCCCACTGTTTTTAAAGTTCCATCACACAACAACAACAGCAACAACAGCAGCATCAACACAGCCATTCCTTCTGTTCATAACCTGTCTTTGACTCCACTTGCACAAATAAAATGAAGGAGTTTTGAAAGCATCATTTGCAGAAATCTAAAGACATCAAACACAACGAATTCAATTATTTCAATGGCCTCCCCTGAATTCACATTAACTGGATAGCTAAACATCCCCTCATCTCCTTTTCCCTCTCTTCCTCCTTTTGTTTGTAAGTTTATCAACTATAATTGTCTTTGGTTTGGTGACTTTTGGCAGAAAATTAAACATTTTTTTCCTCTCTCTTCCTCTTTGTCTCTCTCCCAGTCCCTCTCTTTTTCCACCCTCTTGCTGGTATCAAAATGTGCACAGCGTGAAATTAAAGCCAATGCATTTCTGACTGAAATAAATTTGCCCCTCTGATGAGGTTGGAGTTGGTCCAAGGCTCTGTGAGGAAAAACACATTTTACACTTATTTTCTTTCACGGTGGAATTATCCACTGCTTATTATTGTTCTGCTTATGTGACTCTTTCTTCTGGGAATTCCGCTGCCTGCTGTTCTCATAGCACAGTCAGTATTTAGGAGGATGCTTGTTTTACCATGCGGTTTTAAAAAGGCCATCCTGTGGCCTTCACGCGGGCATTCGTGGCTCTGCACTGCGAGACTGAAAGCTGGCGTCGAGGAGGCAAAGCGGAGCCATCGGGAGATACCGGAGAGAGACCTCAACTCCAAGGATACCCGGCAGGCGATCCAGACCAGCACAGGCTGCAAAAGCACGTGTGAGGCCTCGCTGCCAGATGAGTTTAACACCTTCAATGCTCGCTTTAATCTCCTCAACAGAGAGTCAGCTGTCAACTCTGAACGCCTCCAGAGGACCGGCCACTGCCATTCTCCACAGCAGATGTGAGAGGAACCCTGCTGAGAGGGAATGTGAGGGAAGCTGTCGGCCCGATAACACCCCTGGCCGCGCTCTAAGAGCATGTCTAAGACAATTTGTACATATCACTGTCGCAGGAGGGAGGGTGTTCCTACACCTGCTTCAAGTCAGCCGTCATTGTCCCTGTGAAAGTCTGCAGTGTGTAGTCTAAATGACAACCGCCCGTGCTTTGAGGAAGATCTCAAAACAACATCCCAGTCAGCCTGGAGCCGGGATCTGCACTGCCTTCTTCTCAGGGCGGTTACTCCTGACATGGTCGTCATGCATCTCCTCAAAGAAAGCTCAGCTCCGGCGGTACTTCTTAAGCTTAAGAGGGTTAACTTTTATGAACAAGCGTTAGAAAACGCATCCCCAACTGTAAACAATCAAAACTAGCGTGGGATGTGCACGGCCCAGTGTAGGAGTGATCCGATAGGAGTGGGGGGATTAAAACCGCAGAGAGCATCATCGGTACCGGTTTACCGAGCTCCATTGGTGACAAGAGGTTCATGCGCAGAGATCAAGGGATCCTAACAGCGACAGCCTGCCACCCGGCTGCCAAGAGATGCAGACGCATCAGCTGCCAAACCAAACTCCAGAGCAGCTTCCTTCCTCAGGCTTTGAGCGGCATCCTCGGCACGCCACCTTGAGTAGATGACTCCTCTCATAAACCTCACCTCTACACGTTGCAATGCATCCGTGAATTTCACTAGCCATTGTCAACGTTATTGTTTTATTCTATTATGATGATAATAAAGCGTAACCGTGAACCATGAGTCCTGGTATTATTCAAAATACTCTGCGGAAAATTGGAGATGATGGCAGAATAAAGGTAATAGAGTGAGTTGTGTTACTCCATGGTCCTCAAGAAACATAGCAAAAAAAAGCATTGGTCAGGTAAAATAGGTTCTCTCTCTCGTGTGTAGACATTAACAGGAACTAGCTGACGTCCAGCTGAGACATGAATGTTTTCTACAAAGTTGCACAAATATAAAACTCCTCTCAGCCACGCAGGCTCACCTCAACAGGAGCAACGACACAGTGAGGGAGGATGTCACTCAAACACAGTCCAGAGGAGAGGTCTTAAAAGCAGCTGTGTCGTTTTGATCGGAGTTTGTTTACCGAGCACCACCACGGCATTCTCCACCATCGCAAAGACAAACCCAAGATGAATTTGATTATTCAAAAAGAAAATCCCAGTTAACACTCTTGAGTTTACATAATCTCAACATAAACATGTGTAATGCACAGATGCATATGTCTAGTTGAAGCTAATTGGCAGCCGGGATCTGTTATAATTCAGGTTACAACAACTGAACAAACAAATGGATTAAACAGATTTGGTCTAAAATCAACAGAGCAGATCAAACCGACTGTGTGCATGTGCAAGAGTCGCTCTGCACCTTATGAACTCTTATGAAAACGTGGTGCTTTTGTTTGACTTTACCCTTAAATTATTCGGGGAACACTGAGAGACACGCTCTGGACCAGACATTACACATTCAGTCTGCATGCTCGGGGTTAAGGGCCCTTGCTCATCCTGGTGGCAACAAGGACGGGGGCATGGGGGGGCACTTTCTCCCAGATCGATCCCCGCCGGTCCAGGGATCGACCGCTCAGTCACAAGCCCGCTTCAGTCCCGATGACTGTGTACTCTCCGAATGCTTCGGCCTGCAGCTCACCCGGCCACTCGCTCCTCCCATGATCTCCTTCAATCGGGAAATCAGCTCATCGCTGCTCACCTGGACCCGACTAGCACAGCGGACACACCTCGTTATCACCTCGCCTCGGCCTCCTTTTAAATATGATTCTCTCTCTGCCTCTAGTGGTGCATGTCTCTCCTGACTGAAGTAGTGTGTGACCACACATTTTAACACGGAGGTGAAGCATCATTCAGTGACCTCGCATTGCGAGAAGCCGACTCTGTGAGCCAACCACGACTTCTTTCCTCGCTCAACCCACACAAGTAATGCAAACCTCTCCCACGTGCTATACCTTCAAGAATATCTTCTTGAAAAACACAACTTGATCAACATGACGGGTTCCCATGGTTGATTTAATTCAGCCTGCACCAAAATATGTCAGAAAGAAAAGACTGCTGAGCAACAAATATGCAATCCATTCTGGAAAATGTGCTTATTACAGCCAAATATAACTGGCAGTCAAGCCCTGATGCTTGACGCCAAGTGACAGGGCTAGAAACACCACTATGTCATTAAGGGTTGTAGGTTTAGAAGTTAATTCATTCAATTCATTCATTTGTTCATTGTGTGACTTAAACTGAACTTTTACTGTGAAAAACTATTATGAATGTCATACCTCCCCTCCAATCACTTCCTGTAACTGTAATATCCCGTTACCTCAACTCTGCCTGTGGACAGTAGCGACAGCCAATAACCCATGACGTCATCTTATCAATAAAAAACCCAACTCTGTTCTGGACCTTACTCGAGTTAGCCTATAAGACGTCCTGGTCAGCTACACATCGCTAACACTAAAGTCAACGGGTTTCGCGACGGCAGCTCAGATCAAGGTCTACGTGCCGACTTTACAATCATCAAAGCAAGTTAACTGAGCTGCTGACTCTGCAAGGTGGACCAACGGAGTCAGTGCACATGTATTGATTTGGTTCAACGCCGTTCTCCGAGCTTTGCATGCAAACTAACCATCCAACGATATTGAATTGGCACTATATGCAAAGCCGTATTGTTTGAAAGTTATGAAAGTTGGCTCTAAAGTTCCAGTATTACGCTTTAGCTGTTGGATGTTCAGCATTGTTGCCTCGTCAGCAGCTTTATGATCCGCTTCGTCCAAAGCAGCAGCTCAATGACGTCATGCCGCATCGCGGTTCAGAGATGGCCAAAAGAATCGCTCTATCTCATAAAGTATTGATTATGAAAACAGAGAATTCTTGCATCTCAAGATTTTGAAAAGTAAAGAAAGAGAGAGTTAAGATTTATAGCCAGTACTTAAATGCATTACTCTATTCCGTAACGCCCCCGGAGGTATCCTTATTGTTCAATTGGCAAATAACCGTCTTTGAACTTTTATCCTTTTCCGGTCATTCAGAAGAATTGCCCATGGATCATCATACTCCAGAGCTGAGCACCAGGGCCATATTTAAAAATCGGAGTTTATTTCCCCTTTAATCTTTGATGACTATAACTCACGCAGCAGCGCTCCAGCACTCCGGTGGTGATTATTCATTCACCGGCCCATTTCTCTCTTGGCTGAGGTTGCTCCCAGTCCAGTCATATTAATCAAGCGCCGCTCTAATTGACTGATTAAGTCATGTCTCCAGAAGCCAAAATGGCTGACTGACTCATTAAACTGTGACACATACTCTGGTTGCAAAATGGCTGACTGCAATCCAATTTCCCTGACTTTTATGGGCAATATCTTTTATGGGGACAATTTTTTCCTCTTCTTCTTTCTTCAAATGCTTTTGAGCACACGAGACAGCTCGACACTCACACTCACACATCCCTGTTTGCAAATTATGCTCCCTTTTGAAATGAATAATAGTCCACATTTTCAGAAAAAAAAACATTGCTGTTTTTCTACAGATTGACGTTCTGCAGAAACACCCTTAACCTGCAGTCTTTTTCATAAAAGCTTTGCCTTTTTAAAATGGGCGCCTGAAGGGAAAAGCACTTATGTTTTACATATTTTTGCCATTGCCAAAGGGTGTTTTCAAATCTCCAATGTGTTTTCCCCTAACTACAGTTTCCTTTCACAAAGAAGAAAATTGAGGCATGAAAGTAAACACAGGAGGAAGGTCCTAAAGAAGGTTGCGTTTGCCCAAATATGAATATGAAGTGTCCAATTATCCTAATCATATTGGATTTTTCTCCTTTATAATTATTATTGTGTATCAATGTTTTTTGGGAAACCTGTGCAGGTTTAAAAACATTTAAAAACATAAAAAATATTTATAAAAACAAAAACATAATTTAAGACCACGTCCTCCAGAGGCTGTTTGGTCGTACCAACGTGTGATTGCTGTGTTTAGATCGGACCACAGGAATCATACTGACAGCAAAACCCACCGAGGCTGACTGCAGACTCAGTGATTCACAAATAAAACAAACTTATTTCAGACGTACAATCTCCCCAAAACACCTGTAACCCTTAAATGCATATCTCAGGTTCGTACAATATTTTGCTCTGTCTAACTTATTTATTTTATTTAAAGGCCCAGTGTGTAAGATTGTTTAAAAAAATAAATACATTCAGAACAGTATTATAATCTTTTTTTTTTTAAATAAATCTAAATATTGTTTATAGAGCAGGAACAGTTATGTTTACAGCAATAAAGTCAGTAAGAAATGAATATATCACTATAACAAATGTGAAATATTCATAAAATAAATAACATTTCTGAGTGAAGTTTGTAAAGAATGAAGAACTCAGACATCTTGTCCTCTTGGCTGCTTTGTCAGATAACGTTATCAAAATATGTAAGTGCCAACAGAGTTTGGCGTGAAGTTGAAAGCTGTTTGTAATTTGCCAGAAGCAAGTGCATGGTGGTCATTCTGCTGGGCAGCATGCGGGACCATGAGGAGGCTGGAAATGATCATATCAAGGAAAATGGGGCCGTGGACTTAGTAGACAGTCCACATAAAATGTTCATCGATCAGATTTACTGTGATTAATGTACTAATGAATAAACTGATTGTGAATTACTGTCACGTGAATAGTTTGTGTCAAAACTGTATTTCTCCCGCAGGCATCCAGCAACAGTAAATCTGTGATTCACTTAAAAGGCCAGAACTATAACTATAACTATAACACCCGACAGAATTATCATTGTAATGTCAAAAGATAATTCCAAGTCCTCGTTTTCTGTGTATAAAATATGTGTAAAACTCAAAATGATCTAGCTTCTGTGGCAAAATTAGCGGCAGGTCTCCGTAATCCCAGGATGAGGATGAATTTGTCATCTGGGTTCCAGGCTGAAGAATAAGGCCTGCGTTAGAGAGAAAACGTGTTAACGGATGGCTGCCAAGTGCCTGTGCGAGAACCTGCTGGGGCCAATTCATTTAAATTAGGATGCCCTATTGGCAGCAATAGCAAGACCTTGTCTGAGGGAAAATGCAGTGACCGGGGACATCCATCTGCACCGAGTTAATGAGGCAGTGCTGAGTTAGTGAGTATTGGTCATATTGGAACACACAAACACACACTCTTACACATGCACTCATGAATATACACAATTACACAGGAAACAGAAAAAGACCAAAATGAACGTGGTCCGGAAGTGATCAAGTGTTAGTTTAGAGTTTTCTGAATAAATCTGATAAATGTTGACCTTTCTGCTCCACAAATGGGTTTCAGATCAGCGTCATGTCACGGATGCAGAAACACACAATGCCACGGGCAACAAAACTACTTCTTTAAAGTTAAGAAAAAAGATAATAATTTAACATTTACTTTTGGTTTTACATGGGATACAGAGAACAGTCTACTGGATCAAAGACCTGTGTTTGTTTCACACAACTATTGGATAATTTTACACTGTATACTTTGACCAAAAGCAAAATAGTCCAACCCTTTCAATGTGAGTTTTTCAACAACATTGTGTTTGTGTGTGTTCATCAGGTCTTCTCATTTTTTTAAAATGTGCTCAATATTCTGAGTTAGCATTAGCTAGCTAGTTGCTAGCAAATAAGCTCGGCTCAGACTGTATGAGTTTTGACATGCAGTAAAATAGAAAGATGTGCATGGGAAATAAGATTCAAAAAGGTATATTATAAGGTAATATATACCTGTAGCCCCAGGCACGTGCACAGACATTTTGGGGGGCAGGTGCTCAAACCAAAAAAAAGGGCACCCATCGCCAAAATTATTTATGAAATTAAAAATAATAATAATAATAAATAAATAAATAAAAAACACAGTAGGATATTTTCAACTTATATATTTATTGTTGTTAACAAACTAACTCAAATTATCAAATTGAATAAATAAATGAATATCATGTAAGTCACTCTTGATTATTATGCACTGCATAATAATCAAGAGTGACTTACATAATCTCTATAAAGCTGACAACACAGTACACACACGTTTTACTGTCTTCTGACTAGACAGCTAGCTAGATTAGACAGCTAGCTTACATTTTCCTTATGAATAAAGATGATTGGCTACATACTACATACCGATCAACATACTTTCGAAATTGTCTAAACGGCATTTATACAACACCACAAAAAAGATGCCTGCCTGTATATCTCTCCCTCTTCATTAAACATGACTAACGTCAGTAAACAGCTGGACAAGGCTTTGAAATCACGGATTTTCGTGAGCGCCGCGGAGCATGTCGGGGCGAAATTCTCACAAGAACTCAAATAAATGCCCCGTAAGATTTCAAAACACATTTGTGGGGAATTGATGACAGAGAGAGTAATTTTTATTCTTAAATACTGATGAATGAAGAAAAAATTGGGCTCCAGTAGAAGGGGCACTTTTCTCATTCAGGGCAAAAGGGCAGGTGCTTGAGCACCACTAGGGGTCTATCTGTGCACGTGCCTGTGTAGCCCCCTTCGCTCGTGCACACAGACACATGCAACATATTGGCCTCACACGAAGAACACACATTAGTGACTTTAACCAACTCCTTTTACCTGAAAGCCACTGAGGAGCAAACGGAGAACTTGTTCAGACGCTGTAGTGCGCTGCATCTCCTTCGGCCCGTTGTTTCACATTGTCGGCATAGCATTAAATCGGCATTGTTCATTCTTAATTGCACCAATGAATCTGAGCATGCACCTCCCGCTCTCGCACCAACATGTTACAGAACACCACACGACAGGATGACACGACAGCTCCCCGCCCCACTCACCTGATTCTCATCACCAACTTACCGATACGCACTTTTTACATTAGCGCTCCACCCTGTGTTCAATGTTTAGATCAAATGAAACAAACAGACGTACATTACGGCTCCAACACACAATATTACACATGCAGATATATACATGCACGGGACAAACAATGGATCCCCACAAACAGGCACTCGCGCACACACACGCACACACACACACATCTCACGCGGCCACGCTGCCCCTCTCCGCGGAGAGAAAACTCTGCATCGATCAATGCGGCCGGTCGAGCGGCCTTGCGGCCAATACAACCAAAACAAGTCGCCCCGGCCCGACCGATAGACCTCCGGCAATCGTGGGCTACGTCACAGAGCAGCATTGGCCAGCGCTGCTAATGAGCTATTACAGCGGTGACCTTTGGGACAAACTCATTACCAGGTGACAATAGACGGCCGACAGAAGCTAGATTCATTATCATAATTATCGGCGCCGCCATTATCGCAGCTCGCTGGGGCTGCTGGTGGACCGTGGTGCGAGTGTGTGTGAGTGTGTGTGTGTGTGTGTGTGTGTGTGTGTGTGTGTGTGTGTGTGTGTGTGTGTGTGTGTGTGTGTGTGTGTGTGTGTGTGTGTGTGTGTGAATGAAAGCGCAAGACCGCAAGACAGACAGCGTTACAAGTGGTTATAGACCATTTCAATGATCACCTCGTCTATGCGATAGCTTGGAAAATTTTGACTAGATTTCGCTCATATTTTACAGGCTGTGATGAGGCGGCCTGCGCTTTCAAATAATAAATAAATTTGGACTCCATCCATTTTGCCCACGTAGAATATGGAATTCATCTTTTTGTGCGGGGGGAGATGGGGGGTGGTCGTTTGAACCATTACGTGCTGAAGCTCCAGCTCTAAATCTGGCGAATAGGCTCATTACAAACCCTGTCTCAGTTTGCTCACACGAGTTCGAGGATGGACGGCCACTTCAGGGTTTTCCAGCTGTTCCATCTGTTCACCGGGATCCATCAAACGCCTCTCGATCAATCTGCTCCCCCCACCGCTCCGTCTCTCGTCGACTTGCTGCGGGAAGTCCACAAACTTGTGCATCCCGGGCTTCTGCTTCTCAGCGAGGTGGAGGGAGGAGTAGATTAGCGGCGCTGTGCGCAGTGTAGCGTAACACCGGCTTTCCAAAGCAACGAGGTGACTTGACGGATTACTCACCCGGAAGCAAGGACTGCTGCTCAGCGTAAAGCCGGTTGGTTTGTTTTACCCACCACATCCAGATCTGTTTCAGCTATACTCATGACACCGAAAAGTGTCGACTTTTAATTAATTTCTAGCGTTGCAGATGCATTTTAGGGGAATAAATGAAGTGACGGATTTTGGGTTTGGAAGCTACATCTTTAGTCAGAGTCTGAATTCTACTTTCCCGACACCTGTAAGCCTGTACCAGGAACAGGATCAGGGGGCGCAGCTCTCGATGCAAACAGGTAGCAGCGAATGGCCAGCTGTTTATGTACCCAGAGACGGACCGGGATTGGCTGCAAGGTCCCAGCTTCACCAGCCAATAGCAGGAGCAGGGCAGAGTACCATATTTGTAACAGCTACACCTTCACCTATTTTGGGACGGGGATACAATAACAACATATTACGAGTCTTACTTACTTCCTACAATGTCTGCACATGGCAACTATGGTGAAGGTAAGAAAGGATCATGTGAATAAAGTGACATAAAGTGAATAAAAATAGCATTGCTGATGAGTTTCTGTCCTCTGCATCAAGGTCAAACGTTCAGGCCAGTACACCAGCCACAGCCGCACTCCCTTACTTTCCACCTTGATACTTGAAGGGTCCACTACTTCCTTGGTTTGCACCATAGACTGTGTATAAAAAGTGGGCGTAGTCATCGTCACCCATTGGTGGTTGGAGTGATACGTAATACGTGACCTCTTGACAAAAGCTAGCAAACCCACAGCGAAGATGAGTGAACAAAAAAAAACGTCTTTGGAGAGCTTCTTTGGCAAGGGGAAAAGGCCCACTGTGAAAGAATGGATCCGCAACCCATTTGTGAACAAACCCGGTGAATCAAGCCCGCCCGCCAGAAGAAGATCAGCTGCTGGAGATCGAAAATGACGGTGGCCTTAAAAGAACTTTCACACAACAACTCTGCCGGTGTTCTGGATCCAAATCAAGGCAGAATATCCCGAGATTGCCAGAAAAGCACTGAAACCCTGCTTCCATTTCCAACGTCATATCTTTGTGAAGCAATGACAGCGACCAGAACTAAGTTACGGAGCAGACTGGACATAACAAACACACCTCAGGTGTCGTTGTCTCCCATCACCCCGAGATTTGACCGGCTTGTAGCAGATAAACAAGCTCAGGGCTCCCACTAATTCGGCGTAATGGTGAGTTGTATTTTTATCCACTTTATGCCGGTCCTATCATTTTATTACGTCATATTTATTACGTCAAATTTATTATCGCACACACTGTGAAGGCCAGTCCGTGAAAAGATTGTCTGACATGAAAATCAGACTCCGTGACTCAAAAAAGGTTGGGGACCGCTGGTATACAGCGACCTGTCAATCACAGAAATCTCGCTCTAAAGCATCACCTGTTGAAACTAGAGATCGAGACATAAATTCATGTTTACAATGTTTACTGAGGGAATAAACCAGGAGAGAAGTAGAGTCATTTTCTATAGACTTCTATACAACCAGACTTTTTTGCAACAGAAAGAGTCCCCCCTGGTGGTCAGTAGAGAGAATGCAGGTTTGCACTGAACTTTAGCGGTGGATATAAATCCCGAATTGTATTTCCATGTCCATGTCGTTGTGTCCTTGAGCAAGACACTTAACCCTAATTGCTCACCGTTGCTGTGTCTACGGTCGACTGTATACTGTATATCATGTAAGTCGCTTTGGATAAAAGCGTCAGCTAAATGAAATGTAATGTAATGTAATGAAATGTAATGCATTTCCTAGGACTCCGGGCTTCAGCACAATCAGTGAAAAGGTTTGCTAGCTAACTGAGCTACCGACAGGAGAGGTTTCACACAAGAGATGACGAGAATATGGGAACCACGGCAGATTACAGCAGAGGAGAAAAACAATGAGAAAAGAGGAAGCAAGAAGGGTTGAAGAGAAGGAGGAAGGGAGGAAAAGAGAGAGGGTAGTAAAACGATGAAAAGGAATGAGGGATGTGCGGAAGAGGAAAAAGTAATCAAGATAAAGGCGGGTAGAGGTAATGAAGAGCAGCTGCATGGGAGGGATGAAAATCAGTGAAGTCAAAAAGAAGACAGAGGGGAGGGAGGGAGTGCGGTGGGAAGGAGGGGTGAAAAGAGGAGGTGACTGGCACACAGGAGGAAGGGGGAAATGACAGAGGAAGAGACCACGGAGGAAGGACAAAAAGGAAGAGGAGCGATCAACGCAGAGGAAGGGAGGGATGGATGAAGAGCAGGATGGTCGAAAGAGCGAGTGGATGCAGAAAGGGAGGCCGTGACGGGGAGCCATTAATAATTTATGATAGCCTCAGCTTTTCAAAGCAGCCCAGCGGTCCCGCTCGCTGCTTTCCCCTGACGTTTAATTTGTCTGAAAATCAGCGAGCGTGGAGTCTGATTATCGTCTCCGTCTGCCAACGCCTCGGCTTCAATCTCCCCGACACCGAGGTGGGATCACAAGCTGTTACGGCGCGCACGTCAGCCCCGGATCCTTCAGGTCAAAGCGGCCCTCCTGCAGCAGCTCCATCCATCCAGACATAAAGGGTCCCTGTGTAAAGAGTCTCTGAACCGCTCAGAGCTACCCGAGATTAAATGCCCAAATATAGAGCTGAGGTCGTCTATATCGTCCCATTTATAAGCCCATTATATTGACAGGGTAAAGCGCAGGGCGAGCGGTAAAGGGCCCTTGTCCGAGCTCACTCAGTATAGTTTTAGAGGCTATATGACGGAATGACTTCAGCAGGACAGCAGCTTCTCTGGCGGAGCGTCACTAAATGGCTTTTCAGCCGCTGCAGCTGTCTGAACGCAGCAGAGGTTAGTGAACACAATCATTATTTTCAGTCTAAACCAACTGATTCAATTAAATGTTAGTCTCAAACACGGTTTGATCGCCCCCACCTATTATGAAAAACTCGTAATAAAAATGTAATGATAAAAATTAGGTTTACCTATACACTTTTACATATTAGAGCATGCTTCTGCACTTTAAGAAAAATGATTTCAAGCTGTTTCAAACTTAAAAAATGTTTTTGACCTGCTTAAGAATATGAGTTAGCTGAAAACAGGGTTTTTTTCTGATTTAGGAGAATTTGAGACAAGTTCATTATTGCACGTCACCAAAATGTTGGACTTCAACACTGTTTCACCGACAGTCAACATTGACCACGATCGTCCCTGAATGTAAACAGAACTGTACACAGATAACTCAGCCATCATCGAGGTCAGCATTGTTTTCATTATCGTGATTCCAGCCATGGACCTTTGTTGCATGTAATATCTATACACTGTCATCCATCAAATATGGAAGAAAATTTCCCCCGAAAGAAGAAAGAACCATGATGTATCCTCACATGTGTTCAAAGGAACACGTGTTTGAACACGCAGTGCATGCTGGGATTCCTCCTATTACGCTGGTCATGTTTCATCGACGAGCTTACAGATTCATTTAACTCGGCATTTCACGCCAGAAGACTTCAAATCAGAAGACTTTGTGTTTAGAAATAGGTCTCATAGCAAGAACTGATCAAATTTGAGTTGATGTTGTGTCTTTCTGACTATTTCTAACCTTTACAGCTGTAACTTGTTCCTTTTTGTTCAGCTCATTTGACAAATTACAGAAGATCGGTCTCTTGACGTCCACAGTGCATAAAGCGACTGGTGTCTAGAGAAGGTGTCCCTTTAACCTTTGTGCTTCTCTGACAGGAGATACACAGAAGAAAAGTAAAATGTTTTGTTTTTATTGAGCCTGAGACTAAGCATTCCAGAAGACGATCACAGGAGCCAGACAGCGACAAACGCAGACACATTCAAGTATACAAAAGGAATTATTTTCTTCTCTTCAACAGCTCAACAGTGACAGAGTGATTTTCAGAGAGGAAACAGACACGTACAGTAAGTGGAAAGTCCAATACTGCCACCTAGTGGAGTAATTCAGTTGCAGCAATGCAGCAACGCAAAGGAGGAAATCCACACATTTGACAGTAATTTTACTAAATACATGAAACAATATAATGAAAACAAAGCCTGCACAACGTCTTCATAAAATAACTACTGAAAGCACCTTACAGACATTGTAAATACAGAAAAACATTCATGTACGAAATACATATACGTACTTTTTGCCGGTCAGTGCAAATGAATTCCCTGTTGTTGGTGCTTTTTGGGAGGACGGACTCATGCAGCCGTGACGGAGACTTTGCAGAAGCTCCTGGAAACGACTCCAGGGCTGCTGCTGTGTGAGAAAGTGGCCATGAGCAGTTTAGTGCCGGCCGAAGTGGCCACGATGGTCACCGTCTTCTCCATCTTCTCGTCTGGCCGCAGGTAAAGCAGTCTGGGGAGGGGAGTCGATAAGAACATTGTGCCAGTAATTAAAATAAGCAATATGGCGAGATATGTGATGCTCCATAGCACAAACAATCCTAATATATCCGTGTGTGTGTGTGTTTGTGTGTGTGTGTACTATACTATCAATTATTCAACGAATCCCTTGCTGGGTTGCAGAGATTTTTCTGGCAATCGGAACTAACGTCCTGCCCTTTCTCAAGCCAAGAAAAAAAAAAAGGCAAATGCCAAAGCCGCTTTATTGTTCCAGTATTTAGCACGGTGATGTATGACCTCTTACGGTTACGAGGCGTTTCTGCTGAATACTTTCTCAAATTAGTGAGCTTATTCCTCTCTGGGGTGAAACGTTTGCGTCATTGCTTGTGCCAGTAAAAAGAAAAAAAAAAGCCACCATGACTCCAGAGGACTAAAGTGAAAGATGGGTTTTAAACTTTATCATTGATAAAGTTTAGGTCCAGTTAAAGCCATTAAAGAGGTATAGGAAGGAAACAGGGGATTAAGCATAAAAAAACACAAAGGTAAAACAACCTGCAAAATATGGAATTAAGAAAGTTACACAAAATGAAAAATGTGTTTTATTATTAGAGACATTCATTTGAATATGAGGGTATTCTTCTCTGACACTATTAGCAGCATGGATGATTCATTGTTTTACGGTGTTCCTTCAGGTGTAGGTGTCTTAATGTGATGTTTTTAATCCAGTATAAAGTGGTACATTTGACACCAAATCTATGTTACAATGTATCAACCCCAATGTTGCTCATATATATATACTTCCGTTATAATCTTCTTCAGAGCACGTCACAGCTTGCGGTAATGTAACATAAATATGTGATCAATCTGGATTTTGTCTCTTTTCTTATATGGTTTGTTGGTATCATCACGTTTACTTATTAAGCTATTTTTTTATATATATTCTTATTTTTCTCTTGCTTTATTACATTACATTACATTTTATTTAGTTGACACTTTTATCCAAAGTGACTTGCATGCTATACAGTAGACCGTAGACACAGCAACGGTGAGCAATGAGGGTTAAGTGTTTTGCTCAAGGACACATCGACATGGACTAGCGGAGCCGGGGATCGAACCACCGAGCCACAGTCGCTCTCTGGGGAGACAGGGAGCTATTACGTGCAAACCATTTGTTCTTTTTTCTTTTCTTTTTTTAGACAATCTGAATGTTTGTAACCCCAGCACAAGCTGCTTTGCCAATAAAAGAAATATGTAGTTCTGAATTTGATATCGGTGCAGAAAAAGGACAGCGAGCGCTTTTGGGTGCAACATCGTTACGAGGCTGCAGCTGCAGCGGGAAACGTACCCGACGGCATTCCCAGACCGCATTCCACAACACCATCTTTTCGTCTGTGGCTCAGACATAAAAGAAAGCAAGCATCGCTGGAATGCGACACTCACACAATTATTTTATGTATTTGTCTTGCCCCACGAGCCACGCGACAGTATCAACTTGAGACGGATTGTTTTTCTTGAGGCTCCAACTCTGAAACACAGATACCTGGCTTCCTGTTTGCCCTGCAACAAGCCGGATCCCTCCACCGTCAGCACGGCTCCCGTCAGGGTTTTGGCTAAAGTGTTGAAGAAGGACACCTGGGCTGTGTGCTCCTTCTTCATCTGGATGACGTCCCCTCCTTCAATCTGAGGAGAAGCCACAGTTATAGACCACTACATCTTGGTCACGTGACAAACAGAACACACTCACACATTGTGTCCACATTGTGCTGAGCGGAGGTCATCAGGATACAAGTTAAAACCTATGCCAGGGATACAAGACTGTTTCTTTTAGATCATACGATGAGAGCTGTTATTGATAGAGCTTCTCCTGCCTGGAATATGCTCCATCCCAACATCAAGACAGATCAGAAGCAGATTTTTTTTCAAAAAGTAACTGAAACAAATAAACTGATTTTCATCAATTATTTTGTTTGGACCAAAGAAAGACTTATATGATAAAATGAGAATAAGAATAGTTGTGTTTGGTGAGCTCATGCCTTTTATCCTAACACCAGTACCACACCAATGCAGCACATTGTGATGCCCAGTGCACTGACGAAAGGTCAAAGATCTTAACCAACTTCAATGGAGACCAGTGGTGTTTTGAACACTCCATCTTTAGAATGCAAACACTAACAACTGATCCTAAAATATTTCCACGATGTATATATATATATATATATATATATATATATATATATATATATATGGAATAAAAAATAATTTATACGGCAATTTCAACAAATAAAAACCCATGTATTTGACTTTTAAAATGTGCAGCAAAGCCAAGATGGACCAAGTCCAACTCTGCTGGCAGTGCACTACACATATGATTCTAATTTTCTGATCATGTTTTCCACAGGAAAAACATGTTAGTTAACATCTCAAGTGGGAACTAAACACCAGCTCCATCGCCAAGAAGGCGCAGCAGAGGATGTTCTTCCTGAGGCAGCTGAGGAAACTCAACCTGCCAAAGACAATGATGGTGCACTTCTACACTGCCATCATCGAGTCCATCCTCTGCTCCTCCATCACCGTCTGGTACGCTGCAGCCACTGCCAAGGACAAGGCCAGGCTGCAGCGCATCATTCGCTCTGCCGAGAGGGTGATTGGCTGCAATCTGCCGTCCCTCCAGGACTTGTTTGCTTCAAGGACCCTGAAGCGGGCGAGGAAGATTGTAGCTGATCCCTCTCACCCTGGACACAAACTGTTCGTGTCCCTCCCCTCTGGCAGGAGGCTGCGGTCCATCAGGACCAAGACCTCACGCCACAAAAACAGTTTCTTCCCGTCTGCCGTCGGGCTCATCAACAGAGCCCGGGTCCCCCACTGACTCTAATGACTCTGTCACCCCCAGACAATTCCCACCGGACACTCCCCTGCACATAGCCTTATACTTATACTTGACTTGAATACACTTGACACCTGGGCATTGCACTTGCCATTTTCACACAACACTTACACTCATGCACATTCCATGCACTTTATCTTACTTTTGGTATTTTGTTATGCTGCTGTCTCAATGTAGATATTCATTCATCCATTCATCCTCATTTATTGCATTGCGTTAACTGTTAAATGTGTATTGTTAAATGTTAAATGTATGCACCTTCCCGCCAGGACAAATTCCTTGTATGTGTAAGCATACATGGCAATAAATGGTTCTGATTCTGATTCTGATTCTGATTCTGATCTTAGAGTGTAAGGTTATTAGGCTTAAAATTAAATAAAAAAATTAAAATATCAGCTATATCTGAGAAAAAAAAAAACTTGGATATTCTCAGAGATTAAAAATATTACATTTACTAGATAAAAAACTAAATGCAATATTCTAAGATTAGAATATCTTGTATTTGCATTAAAAACACAGCCATCATGATTTATACGGCTTATGAATAGAATGCAATTCATATTAAATCTATAATATATATAGATCTCTCTCTACACATATATATATATATATATATTACATTACATTACATTTAGCTGACGCTTTTATCCAAAGCGACTTACAATAAGTGCATTCTACGGTTACATACAAGAATCAGAACAACAAGAATCAAGAAGGTACAATTTCGTCCAAAAGTATATATATATATATATATATATATATATATATATATATATATATATTGTATATACACCTTATTTTGAACACAAACTGATTAAATATGGACAAATATTGATATTTTGCTAATTCTGTGCTTCGTATGTGATGCAATATAAACATCACGATATGATTTAGTGTGAAAAGCAAACCAAAACCCCAAATAGGTGATTGATGAATACTTCTGCTGCTGCTCTGTCGTTTAATAACTTCCTCTTATCAAGCACAGCTGATAGGAGGCAGAGGGATAGCGATAAAGAAGACGGAGGCAGGAGGACGGCCCTGCATCGTGGATGCTGCCGTACCTCTATGATTATCTGCGGCGAGCTTATGCTGAACTCCTGCGCGTCCAGGACTGTTTCTTTGGTCCTCACGTCCTTGATCACCACCGCCACGTTCACAATGTCGTCACCCGCCAGGACCGACTCGTACTCGGAGGGAGGGATGGTCTCGTGGAGCGTCAGGACTGCAGAGAGAGGACCAGATGTGGGGGCGTGGGGATGTGAGGTGCATTCAAAATGGAATTTACACATCAAATACGGTAATCCGACAGTGGTGCCGGAGGCCCGTCTCCTCACCTTCACCCGGCTGTATGCGCACTTCTTTCTGTGCTTTCCAGAAGCTCTGCTCGGGGTTTCTGTCGAAGTCCTTCAGCTGAGCGTCGAGGTGCTCCATCAGGAGCCGCGGGCTGCTCGACTGGTTTGTGACCGTCACGCACACGGAGATGTTCTCCCCCAAAGATGGCTGCCCATCTATGCTTAGGGACACCTCCAAACTGGGGGGCATTTCTCTTGGGGTTGATGGGGAGGATTGTGTACGGGATTCCAGGGAGCCTACGGATAAGGTAAAGATAAACCAAACATAAAGTAAACATATGACAAATGTATTTTTACTAGCTCAGCAAGGGCTCCATAATCTCCATAGTCCATGTTTTTTTGCACAATTGAGGAGTTTTTTGTAATTTCTATACAACTTTAGAAAATGTGAA
This sequence comes from Cottus gobio, assembly GCA_023566465.1. NCBI lineage: Eukaryota > Metazoa > Chordata > Actinopteri > Perciformes > Cottidae > Cottus > Cottus gobio. Next base: position 22,699,692 of record CM042215.1, read on the forward strand.
TGGAACACAGCTTCTGTCGGTGGCAAACACCTCCAGTGAATGCGGCCTGTGGCATTTGTAACCGCATGCGAGGAGTGAAAGCTTACCTGGTCGGTGAGCTGAGAGGCACATCGAAGAATACCCCGCTGTATGAGGGAGATGGGTTTTGTCATGAAAAGAAGCACAGTATCAAAGCTCTGTACTCTGTAGCATAAAAACTTCTGTTCACCCCAGGGTGGAGGGTGGAGGGTGGAGGGTGAAGACGCTTCATCACAACCACTCACCTGAAATCTTCTGGCACTTCATAACGACTTCTGGTTGCTTCCCTGAAATGCTGTCTGTACTTTTCTCCGTGCTCTTATAAACCCCTGTCAGATTCTCTGGTGCGTCTGAGTTGATGCGCTTGGTGTAAATCAGCTTCCCCACCCCCTCCGTGTCCAGCTTCCTGCCCACCACCTTTCCCTCATGCAGAATCAGCTGGACGATGTCGGCGTCAACAGAGGCGTATAGGAACGGCGTGTCGTAGGGGGCGTGGATGTAGCGGTGCCGGACGGCGACCACCGGGCACGGGCCACAGCAGAATACCCCTGGGGAGAAAGTGCGCCGCGTTTATTGCGACATACTAATTCACAAGCGATTCACAATATTTTCCAGTCTCTGTGACATCCGCATCAAGAAGGAAGTGATTGTAACGGGAGAGCTTTCTTCTCGAGTGACGCTGAGAGGCAGCGACCCACCTGCACTCTTCTCCTGTGGGGTCGGGTCCACCACCTGCCAGCCGTCAAACCCCGCACCGAGGTCCGCTCTCCTCATCCAGCACTCCACCCACACATGGAAGTTCCTGTAATGAGGACACACACACACACACACACACACACACACACACACACACACACACACACACACACACACACACACACACACACACACACACACACAACACACACACACACACACACACACACACACACACATGAAAATACGAATGCACAGAGGAATAACATATATGATCACAGGCAAACAGACTAAGGTGACAATTTCTTTTTTCCTTTTAAATGAAAATTGTCAAATCAAGTAAAAGACCAACGGTTTGTGGTTAGAGAGCAAGAGACACCAACCAGATGCTGTCCTTTGACATATTGAGCTTTGTCCCAGTGCTCGAGTAATATTCTTGAATTTTTAGGTTGCCATCGGTGTCATGGGCGGCGTTGAAAATTGTCACCACCCTGGAGGGAATCCCCAACACTCTCATCACTGTAAAAGAAAATAATAATCATTTTCAACACCAGATTCACCAGGATTTTTAAATCAGCTGGCTTGACATAAAAATGTTATATGTCTGTAAACATATGACGATATTGTAAAAAGGTTCAGTTCACCGGCAATACAAAAACATCCCATGGAATCTGGCATTTACATTACATTACATTTAGCTGACGCTTTTATCCAAAGCGACTTACATGCTATACAGTATACATTAGACCGTAGACACAGCAACGGTGCACAATTGGGGTTAAGTGTCTTGCTCAAGGACACAACAACACGGACTGCCTGAGCCGGGGTTTGAACCACCGATCCTCTGATTGAAAGTTAGACCTGCTAACCATTTAGATACAGAGTTGTAGTTTGCTATTCATTTCTTTCTTTTTTTCTGCTCACATCATTTTTTTCACACACACCAACAATAGATGTGTTCCTCCACAATCTAAGTGAACCGCTCGCCTCTTTAATAAAATAAACTCTAGGATGTATTAACATTTACACACGGTATAAGCTAAGCTGGCAAGATCTCTATGTATCCCACAAAAGACATAACACAAATATTGCATAACAAGCGAGGTTTATTTGGACGTGGTTGATGTTAAAAAAGGAAGGCGGCGAATGAAACAGTCACTGTGGTCCTTAGTGGTTTATCATCGTTCGGGGGTGTGGTCCAAAACAGATATATACTGTAGAAACATGTTTCCATTTGATCGTCTATTAGAACAAAATCATTTTGCAGAGGACGTTATAGACTAGGTTCTTCGATCTGCCGCAAAGACAGGGCCAAGACCCTCAGGATCCTGAAGATAAACTGAAAAACACCCTTTTTATGGGGCAAATGATTTCATTACTATATATTTGGCTTCTAATTCAGTGGTCAGGCCGCTGGAGAGGGAGTGAGAGTCGCAACGAGGCACCTGCAAGCATCACCCTTGAGTTTTGCATTAATACACTCTCGTGTCCCAACTATTCAAAGTACCTGTGCACAGGACAGACGCAAACACCCAGCACTGTCCGTAGCGCACAGGGCTGCAGTTGGACGAGAGCCAGCGGTGCAGGATGTCGGCGCTGCCGCTCCAGTCCGTGGGGTTGACCCCATCTCTGTAGCTGCCCTGCCACTTCCCCTCCAAAATACCCAGGTCGTCATTACAGTTCACCTTGGGGGAGGAGACACGTCACTGAGCTTTTCTCTCTTTCCTCACTGGAAAACCACTCCTCAACACGTTCCAGTAATGTTGTTGATCTTATCGGTGAAGAATGTGACACGCTAAGGAATGCATGTGCACGTTTTTCTACATAATGATCGCACATACAGCTGCAAACATCAAACACAACTTTTTATGGAAAAACTGTCACCCTTTCTCTCAAAGGAAAGCATGATTTGCAGAGTGAACTTACCCCTGATGTGTGTAGTCTGTTGAGTGAAATCCATGGTGTGACAGCAGGAGTTGCCAGCGACTGAAGGTAAGACACACAGGCTCCACCCTCCCACTGATAAGCATCTTACTCACCCTCTTTTATTGTGGCCATGCGTCATTGTATGACAAAATATAACTTGCTCCCAGTAGCAATAATTTAATAATATTATTTATAAACCAACGGAATTAACGACAGATGGAAAGATGGAATCTAAGCATACAGTATACTAAGACATCTGAGTGAAGACACTAAAAGACCTCTCAAGGACTTTCAACAGAATACAATATGAATACTTTGGGATTTAACAGCCAAACCAGGCTGATAATACATGCTAGCTATGTAGGACGGATGCTTTACTGGTCTTGACACCGTCTGGTTTGCTCATCATGGTTGAATGGCATTTTGTTGAATTAGGTTAAGAGTACAGCATCTCTGCTTCTCCATTTATGACACGTAGAGGATCATGATGCTCAAAGCGTGGTTTCACGTGTTCAATTTGTGTCGACGAATTATTTGTTGTATTGGATATTTATTATTTCCCATGAACACTTGAGTGCTTTTATTTTGAAAAAGACATTAGATGTAGGTGACAGGAGGAAATTGATAGAAAAAACACAGAAGACACAGTAAGAACAACCGAGGAGAGTACGGTGTTTAAAGTTTAATTTATGCTCCTATGATGGTCGACGAAGTGAATGGAAAACTTAATAAACAGCTTTAGACCATCAGTGTCTTTTCAGGTATTTGATCCTATATAAACAAATTGGACAAGATGTGTCAGGATTCATTGTCTAATGGTGTAAACTTTAAATTTTGATATGTGAAATAAATCTGTAAATAAGTCCCATTAATACTCCCGTATATTGGTTTCTCTTCAAGGCCACTTACATTTGCATTGTGATCTTTTAAAGACTTAAATCTGGAAGTTTAAGATTAAGCAGTAATAGTAAAATGTTGGTTTCTCTGCCAAGAGTTTGAGGCAGATATCCTTTCACTAAATGTAGTCAACATCTAGTGTTTAAACAAGGATGTGCAACAACTGCAATTGACTAGAAATAAGCCTAATGTAGTATATTTGTGAAAATGAACCATGAGTCATGTCAAGCCATCGTTGGGCAACACAGTTTCTCAGGAGACACGCAATACACACCTTTGTCTGGAAAGTGACATCTGGGATCCACCTAATATAAACATCTCACTCTCACTCTCTTTCCACAGTCTGACATTTTTTGTGGCCTCTTCTGCACATGTATATACTGTATATGTTGAGGTGCAGTGTTAATGTACACATGCTGCCCAGTGGCTCAACCCCTCCAACTGTTCCCAGGTCTGTTTGAGGTCAGAGTGGCCGAGTATCTGGATTCTTACCCTGAGCCGGAGCCAAGTGGTGTGAACAAATTTCTCAAAGGACTGGGTAAGCGTTTCTCCATCATCAAACCTTCACTTGTGCAATATTCTTTTACAACAGCTAATTGCTTATTTTTCTTTCTTATTTTTTATGTTTATTAGGAAACAAGATGAAGCTCCTACAACTGAAATGAAAACAGACCGACATAGTGTAGCTTTTAAATGAAAGAACAGAAACACTTGCTGGGGCTGGAATCGAATGTTGGCAAGAGTCTCGTCCCTGGCCGTGAATGGGACAGGTCAGCGTTTTGGTGTGAGAGGACCAGGTTTATTTTAGAGCCACGTACGCACGTCTGAGAGCAGCGCACTTTTTAAACAAACGAAGACTGGAAAGGCCATGTCTCTTTTAGAATGGTTTCATGAAACCTTGGGGGCTGAGGCCATGTCTCTTTGGAGAAACTACAAAAAACAACTAAACATTCCAGCTCCTCAGTTATCAGCCTGAACATGCAGCGTGTTCTATTTACTTTATTGTTCTTTATGTAGACGGGCTGAATCTATGGGAGAAAACAATACGTTTTAAGTAAATGTTCAATTTCAATCTTGTAAGTACTTTCCAACTAAAACTGATCCGTGCAGTTCCAACCTGACGCCTGTTTCTTTTATGCGTGGCATTCCCTTCCGCACAAACTGTACACAAACCTTTTGTTTACTGCGTTTTTGTTTGTTTGCATTTCAGATCAAGGTTTGTTAACTCTGATCAGAGCATTTCGAAGTGTTCAGACTGCAGGTCAAACCTCATAAATCAAAATGAGTATTAACATTTACACACAGGAAATAGATCAGTTTTTTTCTCATCCTTGACTTTCTCCTTTTTAACTGGAGTTGTAAATATGTTTTTTATTTCAATTTGCACAATGTTGAGAACCAGTGTACAGTATTTGGAATATTTTTGTATAAAAGCATTCGTCCTGAATGGAATAAATGGGTTCCCAAAGACAGCATTGAATGAGTGACTATACTGCTGTACATTCAAATGCTTTGAAAACTGGGTTGTACTCTAAACACACTTGTGATTAAGCACTTGTGTAGGAGGCCATACGTACGGTGGCCCTGAGAGCTCAACAACTGCACATTAGGAAACTGCAAATAGACGACGCGCAAGCAAAGTGAAACACATCGTCACCAATTTGACAACGCATGCAGATGATAGAAATACAACTAAAAAAAGACCAAATACGGAAACGCACTGCAAGTCACGAAGACAATGCGGAAATGTTTCCAGGTGACAATAACGGATCTCTCCGCCATCCATGAAGTGGGCCTGATGGCGGCGCACGAAGACAGTGGACAAGTCCGAGAGCCTCGGTTCTGATACCTTCATCTTCCCGTCGGCTTCAGAACTGGAGTCCAGGGATGGTGCGTGCAGCGGACCTCCAAACCCGAAAGCCAGAATGAACCTGCACGAGGCCTGTGGGAGAGCGGCTGCAAAGCCGGGTGCTGGGTGGCCTGAAGTCCTCCCCGAGACCAGGCTTCCAAAAGCGATCGCGATGATCCTTTTCCTTTAGTTGGAGCTGTGTAACTCTGTGGGCTCGCTGACTCTCAGACATTTCTTATTAAATGCTCCTTTGACATAAACTGATTTATTGATTATTTTACAATTGGCTCTCATCTCATTAGGCTGTGAGCCTGTAAGACATTTAAATCCAGGAGTGCAAAATATGAAATAAATACTCACAATTGCACATAATGTGTTCCACACGTGCTGCAGCTTCAGAAATGATGCCAAGATGTTCATTATAATAATAATAATCATGATAATCATGATGAAATAGACATTTTGTATGTGTACAAGTTTGAACTATCCCTCAGCTTCTTTCGCTTTCTCAACAAGACCTTTTGAAATGTGATCAGTTAGAGCATTGAAAGGAGTTTTAATGTCAGTCGAATGCAGTTTAAATGGCGTGGTGTGTGTAAGCAGTGAAAGTCGTTGAATTGTTAGGTGACGTTGAAGTTAAGGGATGCTGAGGAGTTAAAAAGATCCACAGATTATTTTGAATAAAAATAACTCATCACTTTTTTTATATATAAAACATTACGAATTTAGGGTGATTTAGCCTTTCACTCCTTCTTTGTCAGAGGTGTTGTTTTCCAAATATTTTATATGGACCTGTATAGCACTTTTCTTCAGTTCGTCTTCAGACCCCACTCAAAGAACTTACACAGTACTTGTCATCATTCACCCATTCATACACTGATGGGGCCCCTCAGGAACAGCTAACGTTCATACACCGTAGGCACAGCTAGGACACAGCAACATGGGCTGCTGGAGCTGGGGATTGAACCGGCGATCCTCTGATTGAAGGACTCACCACTGAGCCACAGTTGTTGTATTTATTGTAGTTTAAGTGATTATTGATGGTCTCTATCTCTGTGCTTGGTAATTGAAATTCACTGTTTTGATTGGATTTACACTGTTGTGTCCTGGCTCATACTGACTATTAATGTACAGGATATTATTTTGTTTTAATCTAACAAACTATAGCTTGATAATGAGTATTTCTGATTCAGATACAGATTCTGAATATACTATAGTGAAATGTAGGTGTTATATTTGTTATGACAAATACATTCAACTCATGTCCGACATTGATCATGTCAACAATTTGAAACACTAAGTAATAACTGTACTCTGCAAAACACACTATAGAAGGGTTGTTCAGGACAAAAGTACAGTGTGCAACCATTGCAGCATGTTTCTTTCCAGGGGTTTCACTTCCATATCACTCATTTCATTTGAATCATGTAAAGAGGGAGATTGCCCCCCTCATTATACATGTTATACCTCTCTAAAGCATGTCCAGAGGATCCATTGACACGACTAAAGCCCGGCAAAGAAGCACATCAGTGCCACAGTGATAGTAGATGGATAGTGAATAGTGGGCTCATCTGTACATAACTAAAATCACTTCAATTTTGTAAAATTGTTAATTCATTAATGTATTGTAATAATGAATGAATAATGCCCGGCTGCTGTTTGTTTACTTTAATATGACTTGTGCAACCCTGATTCTTGACTTCCTCCATTGAACATCCATGTATGTATCACAGCCTGACATCCATGATGAATGTGTACAGGTCCATTTACTGTCACTTGTAAAAATGAGTTGATGAATGTGGATATTTTACAGGCATACGTGTTAATAAACTGGCCCATGTACAACCTGCCCTGCATGTGTGGGCTCAGATCTCTCCGTCTGATCTGTGTGACACTGTACGTCTGACTGTGAAAAAGGAGTTAGTTTCTCTTAGTTGTTGCATCAGACTGTAACCCAGATGTTTAGCGGTTGACCCCTGACCTCTGACCTGGTTTCCACAGAAATAGAGACACTCTTTGGAGGATGCTTCTTGTCTCACGAGAATCGACCCGGTACAATTATAAACCCCACAATGCCGAGCTGTGTCTGTGGCTCTTTCTTTTGTTCATCAAAACAGTGACATACAATATTTTACAGACGAGACTATATGTGCACGACTTCATCTAATGTGCACACTGCACTCGTCACTCTTCACTGCCACTCAAATCAACTGAGCTACTGCACACCGACACACATGTTGTGTGAAGAGAAATAGAGTTTCATGTGTAGAATTAATTTGTGGTTTATAGACAGTACACAGATCTCACAATACATTTACAGACGTATGTATTATCATTCTTATTAGTGGTAATGGTGGCTTACCGCACAAAATATAATAAGAGAAAACAAACTGTGATAATGAGGTCATCTTGTGGATAAGTGCGGACCCTTTTTACATTTAGACATTTGGACGTTACTCATTCCATAAATCTCCATGTAATGTGCATTCAGTAACTGACCACATTTCAAAGTAATCTGAGCCAGCCCTCTTTATTAACACGCTACCTGTCGCCTGAAATGAACCCCAGCACGTTGCGCAGCCTCCGGAGTGGCCAGCAGGGGGCGACAGCGGACTGTCTGTAATACTTACACACTATTGAATGAGTGTCACGTTCACCGGAACTTTCATCTCAGAATTTAATTTTGATATCGTGCAATGACTCAAATGTTTCATTGATCTATTCGGGCCAACAGTATGTAGCTGAACATACTCTTTGAGCTTGACCTCTGATTGATGCAAAGACATAAAAACACAAATGTACCTTCTTATTTTCAATGTATTTCTTTATTTTGTTATGCCTCTCCAGTGTTGGTTGGTTATATCTGATCATTTTGAAATAAGCTACAGCAGTGTTATGAACATGGTAATAATGATATTAATTAATTAAGTTCCCACATTGTTTCCCCCTCATATAATAGCGTCACATCTTGTTCCCTTGCACCTACATGTATGTATCCTTACCTTCTGTTCTGCTACACAATCAGCAAATATTACAGTTGTTTGAATTTATTTTAATAAAAATGAATTAACTGCACGCTGCATTTTATTTGTAAATGGAAATCAAAAAGATATGAACTTAGTAAATAAAGTGTCATACATTTAATTATATCACAAATATTATGATATTGTTTCTAATATAAAGACATATCTAGAAGAACATTGAACATGTATTTAATTGTGCTACTCAGTAAATTAACAGTTAATACAGTACATACAGTTTACATGAACATACTGTATTCTATGTGACAAATTAAATACTTTAAAGCATTCAGAATGATTATTCCTTGTTCAGTCTGAACCGTCAGTCTCCTTCTTGATTTCTGTGCAGATGAAACAGCTGCTGGCAGCTTCCTGTGTGTGTGAGGAGCTTCCTGAACCCAGCAGCACAGAAGAAGCAGGTGGAGACAAACTACGTCCTCTGTGCTGCTGGGGACGGGACGCTCCTCGTCCTCTGGCTGGTGGGTGGGGTGGGTGGCGTCGGGGTGGAGGGGCATGGTTGGCGTTCACCCTCAGCTGCCCCAAGAGTGAGACCAGAGGAGTCCTGCCCTGTGAGACACAAACACAAGAGATGAATACTTTTGAACTTAACTACACACACTTTACATTGATGTGTTGAATCTGGCCTCCAATGATGGAATCCTATTACTAATACTTCTGTAGTCTTGGAGAGGGATTACTTACTCAGCCCACTGAAAGGAAGGCGACCACCGCTCTCCATCTGGTCCTGTGGTCCTCCATGTGTGTGTGAGGAGCTTCCTGAACCCAGCAGCACAGAAGAAGCAGGTGGAGACAAACTACGTCCTCTGTGCTGGTGGGGACGGGACGCTCCTCGTCCTCTGGCTGGTGGGTGGGGTGGGTGGCGTCGGGGTGGAGGGGCACGGAGGACCGTACTCACTGGGTCTCGGACTCTCTGGGGTGCTGAGAGGGGTTCAGAGATCTGCTGTGGGTCTGGGTCGTCCTGGGATGACGGGTTGGTTGGCGTTCACCCTCAGCTGCCCCAAGAGTGAGACCAGAGGAGTCCTGCCCTGTGAGACACAAACACACATTTTACATTGTTGTGTTGAATCTGGCCTCCAATGATGGAATCCTATTACTAATACTTCTGAAGTCTTGGAGAGGGATTACTTACTCAGCCCACTGAAAGGAAGGCGACCACCGCTCTCCATCTGGTCCTGTGGTCCTCCATCCTTCTCATCTGGTCCTGTGGTCCTCCATCCTTCTCATCTGGTCCTGTGGTCCTTCATCCTTCTCATCCGGTCCTGTGGTCCTCCATCCTTCTCATCTGCTCCGTCTTCAAGGAGACCCTGGATGTTGCTTCCTGTACCATCGATACCTGAGTAAAAGAGACTTGGAGACTTTTCTTAAAGTTAGTAGTTTTTACCGCACATCTGTCAGGTTCAGCCACCTTCACCTAACTATTAATATAAACAGAGAGAGAATGAAATGAACAGTCTTTCAATAACTGTTGAGTGACACTTTCAGGGGACTCCTGTTAATGTTGTTATTAAGTGTTGTTCTTTATAAAGAAAAATACACAACAAAATAACAACCATTCACAGTTTCACCAATTTAATGCCGAGAATACAAACACAGCTCCAACTGCAGTCGTACAGAGACCGGATGGCCGTTGCAACGGGTCCAGCTCCCCATACTCCGTCAGCAACCCCCACAAAAACCCCAGAGGGACCCGGTCGAAAGCCTTCCCCAAGTCCATTACACACATGTAGACTGGTTGGGGAAACTCCCAGAACCCCTGCAGTAGTCTTGCGAGGGTAAAGAGCTGGTCCATTGTTTCACGACTGGGACAGAATCCGCACTGCTCCTCTTCAATCTGAGGTTCAGCAAATGGTCAGAGTCTTCTTCCAGCACCCTGGCATAAGTTTTCCCCGAGAAGGCTGAGTAGTGTGATACCCTGATAGTTCGAGCAACCTCGACAACTATGGAGTTGGCAGGCGGCGCTCTTTCCCGGACCCCTCCCACCAACTCCAAGAAGGCCGGATACTCTGAACTGATGTTCGGTGCATAAGCACAAACAACAGTCAGATCCTTGCTCCCCGCAACCCGCAGGCGCAGGGAGGCGACCCTCTCCTTCTCTGGGGGAACTCCAACACGGCGGCGCACATGGGTGTTTCCCTGGTCCAGACCAGGTAGCTAAGGTCCGTGAGCCGCTCCATCAGGGTTTTTTGAACCATTCCTAGTCTTGTGAAAGGTCATAATATCCCAAGGGAGAAGTTAGTTGTTTAGGCATCAACTCTGCGCTCGGTTTGTCAAGATTCAGCATCCTTGAAAATGAGCTCCGACCATTTGATGGTTTGATTGTAAAAATACTTCACAGTAAAGAACCGGAGTAAACTCATTCGCAAGAACAGCTGAGATGGTGACGTCATCAAGTGAGCTGCTGTTCCAAATGCAGAATGACCGTACTGCGTCCTCCTGTCCCTGGGACTCTGGACTCCAGAATCCAAACTCACAAAGTACACAACTGGGGCGGAGCTTCTTCAGGACGATCCGCACTAAAACCTCTCCTGCAGGATGCTATTGCCAACCTCGCCAGACGCGAGGGAAGGCTTAGATGCTGCAGGTCCTGTCTGAAACTCTGAGTTGGGAACCGCTGAGTGAGTGAATCATCTTCATCTTTTTCTTCCTCCTCAGCAAAGCTTCTTCAGGACGTTCCGAACCAAAACCTCTGCTGCAGGATGCTACCTATTGCCATCCCCGCCAGAGGCGAGGGAAGGCTGTCTGGTCAGTCCTGCCAGACATAAAGGTTTTACAATCCTGCAGCAAACAGGCTGTCGGTCTCAGTCCGAGTCGCTGTCCTCATCCCTCTGCCAGTGTCTTCTGTTTGTGGAGGATCCGAGGTCTGACGTGGAGGGTGCAGACTCCCCGCACTCCTCTCCTCTGGTCCTCTTGGCAGAGGATCCAAGACCTGACGTGGAGGGCGCAGACTCTTCTGACCTCTGGGGGACTGGGGGCGCCACGCCAAAAGGAAGGATGAAAAGAAAGCGAGGGGAAAAGGGACTTGGATGCTGCAGGTCCTGTCAGAAACTCAAAGTTGGAAACCGCTGGGTGAGATGGTCATCTTAATCTTTTTCTTTCTCCTCAGCAAAGCTTCTTCAGGACGTTCCGAACCAAAACCTCTGCTGCAAGATGCTACCTATTGCCATCCCCGCCAGAGGCAAGGGAAGGCTGTCTGGTCAGTCCTGCCAGACTTAAAGGTTTTACAATCCTGCAGCAAACAGGCTGTCGGTCTCAGTCCGAGTCGCTGTCCGAGTCGCTGTCCTCAACCCTCTGCCAGTATCTTCTGAAGGATCCGACGTCTCCACTGTAGTCATCTCCTCTGGTCCTCTTGGTGGGGGATCCAAGGCCTGACATGGAGGGTGCAGACTCCTCGTTGTCCTCTTCTCTGGTCCTCTTGGTGGAGGATCCGAGGCCTGATGTGGAGGGCGCAGACTCGTCTGACCTCTGGGGGGCTGGGGGCGCCGCGCCAAAAGGGAGGGTGAGAGGATGGCCAGGTGGGAACGGCTGCGGGAAAGGGTCATCTTCATCTTCTTCTTCCTCATCTTCTTCTTCTTCCTCTTCTACCGCCTCTTCATCGTCTTCCTCCTCTTCGTCCTCTTCGTGCTCTTCCTCTTCTTCCTCTCCCACGTCGTCCTCTCCCTCGTCGTCCTCCCCCACGTTGTCCTCTGGGCGTTCGCCATGGAGGGGCAAGAACTCCCCATGAACCCAAACCCCAAACACAAATTGACCATTCATAAATGCAATCTCCCACTCACCGTCCCTACCTTCGTTGTCCATGGCGAGCCTGACTGGGCCTCTTGCAGGACGCCCCATGATGTAGTTCACACCAGCTGAGAGGGAAAGGTTAAAACCATAAGGATTTCTTATAACTTTAAATAATTTTGGATTACATTGATCAATAATCAAATAATAAAAAAACGACAGCATATCCATAACCTAACAACGACAGGCCACACATAAAAGGCTGTGCTGTAAACATTTAACAGTAATATCAAACATAGTGCAGTTCTGCCTCTGTTAGTCTAAACAGATGAGGGAATCAGAATCAATTAATGCTGCTTACAAATGACACTTAATGATAAACATTGTTGTTATTAAATTCTATTAAAGATATTGACATTTTGACAACATTTTGATACATAGCGAGAGAGAGAGATGAATATATTCCAATGCCAATAATAATTGTTATTATTATCGTTTTTGATAATGTCAGCAGTATTGCTATTTGTATTTGTCCCAAACAACAATGTAGCGTTCATAATTAACGAGCTTTAATCTTAAATTGCACATGAAGAGCTTCATTCTGGATGCGCAGACCAGGAGCCGTTCACGGCTTTTTGTGCTCAATTAACCAATAGTTGAGTCTCGTGAGGTCTCGGCAAAGACATTTATTCTGCACCAAACAATTGTAAGGACTTCAATGTGTGTGTGTGAACAAAACGATAAATGGTTTGCAATAAACGGCGTGAACGTATTTAATTTACATTGAACACGTGCGTCATGACGCACAGGGAAACATGGCGATATTAATCCAACATAACATCTTTCGTTTATAACTCAATATTCTCTGTTTATGAGGCGCATATCACAGCGCATGGGGAGATGCTGGAGGCAGCACGCGCACATGCACTCCTATAATTACTTAACAGATCGCTCTCTTATCCCGAAAACAAAGTATATCAATAACGAGCAAAGTGCATTTCAATGTTAAATAATGTATTTAATAAAGTAAAAGGATCAGATGTGCGTACAATAAGTCATGTTTCAACAGTCAAAACAAACCAACTCAGCGTCACCTGCAGGTCACGTGACTCGACCGAACGCTCCCGCGTTCCATATGGTTTCCATGGTACATATTACAAAATTGTATAAAAATGGCTTTGATGTTGCATTTCGACGGTTTGATGCCTTAAACCCAAAATAACAGGGGTTTCGATACTCTATACTAATTGTTAACACACTCCACACATCTCCCGCAAGTTTTAAGCCATTCTGTCGCTCACATATCATTTTACAGGCCTAACAGCATTTTGGGAATTTTTAAGCTTAAAACTCAAAAGGTTTCACTAATTTCTAAACCGAGAACACTTTTAAGGATTTAAGGGGATACATTGATAATAAAGGAATCTAAATTAAATGTAAAAGTGGTCTTACCTGCACAGCTCTCGTCCAACTCACAGCCCCTTCAGCAGGGCCTCTCTCTCGATGTCCAGACCAGTGAAGTCCTCTTTATGGTCTCTGGTGGTCCTCTTTAGGGTCTCAGTCCTCTCGATAGTAGTGATATAGTATTCCGTTTCCAGCAAGCAGTTCAAAACTCAAAGAGTTAACTTAACAGTTTGGGTTCACAGGGTTGTAGTTCGTGTCAAGTCCAAAGTGTAAAGGGAAGAATCAGAACCTCTGCGGCCATTAAGTAGCCTCGGTCCGGTTTCCATGGCATTTACGGACGTGCTTACGTCCGTGCGTAACTGCGTGCGTCCGTGCGTGCGATTGAGCAATACAGAAAGAGAAACATATTCATTATTTTTCTCATATTGGTCAACTATATATTTTTATTTGATTAATACTCGAGTTGATATTTTTTTTATTTGTCAGTGATCTGATGCTATTCAGTTCAGCTATGAGTTGTAAACCTACACAACTCGTCTCTGCAACACGTATTGTGATACAACACATCGGGATTGGAGGTAGAAACGAAATAGAGAGTGAGAGAGAGATACATATATTTCAATGCTAATGCCAATAATAATTCATATTATTATAGTTTTTGATATTGTCAGCAGTGTTATTATTTGTATTCGTCCCAAACAACAGTGTAGCGTTCATAATTAACGAGCTTTAATCTTAAATTGCACATGAAGAGCTTCATTCTGGATGCGCAGACCAGGAGCCGTTCACGGCTTTTTGTGCTCAATTAACCAATAGTTGAGTCTCGTGAGGTCTCGGCAAAGACATTTATTCTGCACCAAACAATTGTAAGGACTTCAGTGTGTGCGTGTGTGCGTGTGCGTGTGCGTGTGTGTGCGTGTGTGTGAACAAAACGATAAATGGTTTGCAATAAACGGCGTGAACGTATTTAATTTACATTGAACACGTGCGTCATGACGCACAAGGAAACATGGCAATATTAATCCAACATAACATCTTGCGTTTATTATTCTCTGTTTATGAGGCGCATACCACAGCGCGTGGGGAGATGCTGGATGCAGCACGCGCATATGCACTCCTATAATTACTTAACAGATCGCTCTCTTGTCTCTAGAGATTGGAAACGAAATTGAGAGAGAGAGAGAGAGAGAGAGAGAGAGAGAGAGAGAGATGTGTTGTTGGACAAAGTGTCACAACCGAACAGATCTGTTGAACACTGAAAGTCAAACTGGGTGGTAAATTAAATACTTTGTTATCGTGCAATATTGTAATTATGCTCTCGTTGTATTGATAACATAATTTGGAGCGTTATGTGCTTTACTTTGTTGCACATATACTATAATACATATACTACATAAAAATATACTTGTTTTTCGTTCCTTCTCACGTGCAGAGTTGTTGAAACCATCATCTCCTCTTTTAGTGGATTTGTTGGTCAACTCCAAAACCAGCAACCTAAAAGCTCATTTCAATCAGGAGAGACCAGTCAAATACAGAAAGTGTATCTATTTATTAAGGAGTATAAGTTATTTTTATGCACAAGTAGTATTGTTTAATTATAGTTGATTTCTTATTATAGGTTATATTTTTTAATGTATTAGGATAGTTTTTTCTTTAGATTGTTTTTTTTGGTTTAAGTATTTGTAGTTCACTAAGTCTTTAGATTGGTTATTGGTCAGTTCATTGGGTAATGCTGTATCTGTATCAAATACATTCTTTTTAGCTGCAATTTACATGCTACGGTGCATCAGTGGCTTTTTCATTTTGGTTTATTTTCTTTGATTTATGTTTATTTCCTTTGATTCACGGACAAATGGTGACTGCAGAAAGCATTGTTTCTTGTTAGCAGATGATATATGAGGATAACGTCTCTGAGTCTTTGTCGCTTGGACTCTACAGGGAGATCTGTAATTGAGGGCCGTCTGCTCCGATCAGCAAGATGAATCCCCCCGTGGTCCAAACCTGTGGTGGTGGTGCTGATGATGATGATGATGATGATGGCTGATGAAGCTGATGGATCTGATGAAGACTGGGCGGACATGGGAGGTGGAGGTGTGCGTAACAGCAACATGAATTAACTGAAGTGGAGAGACAGTCATATCTAAAGCGACAGCAGCGAGATGATAGGCCAACGACGTCATTGTTTCCTTGTGCTTATTGGTCAGACGACTCCAGCTGATCTACAGCTGGCGTCATGATTAACGGCCCGAACAATGACAGCAAGTAAACACGGAGTGCGCATGCGCGAGACGTGATGCAGAAGTATGAGAAATAAATGACAGGCTTACAAGAGTTTGGTCCTCCGACTGAACTCACGCTAGAGTTTCATTTGTGATGATTCTTATGTATTCTTCTGAAACACTGACGTTGTCTGACTCAAGAAAAACGCACTGGACCTAAATGCAGAACAGGACCAGTTCAGTGGTTTAGGACCAGTTCAACAAGACCAGTTCAGTGGTTTAGGACCAGTTCAACAGGACCAGTTCAGTGGTTTAGGACCAGTTCATTAGGACCAGTTCAGTGGTTTAGGACCAGTTCAACAGGACCAGTTCAGTGGTTTAGGACCAGTTCAACAGGACCAGTTCAGTGGTTTAGGACCAGTTCAACAGGACCAGTTCAGTGATTTAGGACCAGTTCAACAGGACCAGTTCAGTGGTTTGGGACCAGTTCATTAGGACCAGTTCAGTGGTTTGGGACCAGTTCATTAGGACCAGTTCAGTGGTTTGGGACCAAGTTCAGTTGTTCCAGTTAAGTGGTTTAGGACAAGTTTAATGGAGGTTTATTTACTGTGTGTTCCAATACCCATACTTCCCTTATATTAGTATGCCAGAACAATATTTAGTATCTCCCAATATTAATATTGTAGCAGCATGAAGCTAATTCTTCTGAAAAGACCAAACCAGCTCAACATGACGATGTTTCTGACAGCCTCTCCTGCCTCAAACAGGTTTTAACCAGAAACATAAAACATTTTATGGAGATAGATTTTATATCTGAGAAAAAGTGTCTTCAAAGTTAAGTTGCCTGGTTGCAGTTGCCCTGTGTGTCAGCAACGTGACAAAGACAGCAACGACCACTCTTACATTTGTATTCCATAACGCACTACAGCTAACTGTGTAACGTGCGGGTGGTGGACCCAGGTGCAGGACGGAGGACTCGGGAGACAGAGAGCTGCGGTTCAATACTTTAATTAAGCTCAGACAGACAGGTGGACAGCTCAGGAGCCGGCAAGCAGGAATCAGGGGGCAGGCAAGCAGGGAGTCAGGAACAAGCGAGGTCGGGTCCGGGAAGACAGGCAGACGGGTCGGAGACTCGGGTGGCAGGCGAGACGAAGAATCGGGAACAGGCGCGGTCGGGTCCGGGAAGGCAGGCAGGTCTGTACTGGAGAGACGAGCATAGCAGCGAACGATCTGGCAAGGAGTGAGTGTGAGGCTGGTGCTTAAATACTGGCCTGATTGCGGGTGATGCGAGGCAGCTGTGTGCACAGGTGAATGGAGTGAGCGGACGAGCTGGGTGTGACTGACAGGCTGAGTGGAGCGGGGCTGAAGAGAGTCTGCAGGTAACGGGCTGATGAAACTGTGACAGAACCCCCCCCTCAAGGGACGGCCCCTGACGTCCCCAATCCAAAGATAACCCAAAAACAAAACCACCCCAGGGTGGGTGGAGGGGAGCCGGTGGAGGGCTCCGGGCCCCGGCAGGAACAGTCAGAGGGCGGCCCGGAGGACGGCCACCAGGCGGACCGGCGCGCCCTGGGGAACGGGCCGGAGGACGGCCATCATGCGGGGACTCGGGAGGACGGCCCGGAGGACGGCCATCATGCGGGGACTCAGGAGGACGGGCCGGGGAACGGCCATCATGCGGGGACTCCGGAGGACTGGGCTCGGGACGGGACCTGACTGGACTGGGCTCGGGACGGGACCTGACTGGACTGGGTTCGGGACGGGACCTGACTGGACTGGGCTCGGGACGGGACCTGACTGGACTGGGCTCGGGACGGGCCTGGACGGGGCTCTGGGGCCTGGGGTCGGCCGGACCGCCGACGGGACTCGGGGACCGTTCCCCCCCCTCCACGGACGCCTCCGGGCGTCCACGGAACTGCCAGGCGAGGATGGGTGGAGGGGGAACGGCCGGAGGGCTAAGCTCGCTCCCGGCGGTCGGCTCCAGGAGGGAGACGTGGGATGTGGGAAAGACTTCCATCGCCGCCGGGACACGGGGAACTGGAGTCGGCCGGGGCGCCGACGGGACCGGGGCTGACAGCGGCGCCGTCGGAGAAGCCGGGACCGGGGCTGGCAGCGGCGCAGTCGGAGAAGCTAGGACCGGGGCTGGCAGCGGCGCAGTCGGGGAAGCTAGGACCGGGGCTGGCAGCGGCACAGTCGGGGGAATGTGGACCGGGGCTGGCAGTGGCGCAGTCCGGGGAATGTGGACCGGGGCTGGCAGCGGCGCAGTCTGGGGAATGTGGACCGGGGCTGGCAGCGGCGCAGTCCGGGGAATGTGGACCGGGGCTGGCAGCGGCGTGGTCCGGGGAATGTGGACCGGGGCTGACAGCGACGCAGTCCAGGGAGCTGGGACCGGGGCTGGCAGCGGCGCAGTCCAGGGAATGTGGACCAACTGCAATTGACTAGAAATAAGCCTAATGTAGTATACTTGTGAAAATGAACCATGAGTCATGTCAAGCCATCGTTGGGCAACACAGTTTCTCAGGAGACACGCAATACACACCTTTGTCTGGAAAGTGACATCTGGGATCCACCTAATATAAACATCTCACTCTCACTCTCTTTCCACAGTCTGAACATTTTTTGTGGCCTCTTCTGCACATGTATATACTGTATATGTTGAGGTGCAGTGTTAATGTACACATGCTGCCCAGTGGCTCAACCCCTCCAACTGTTCCCAGGTCTGTTTGAGGTCAGAGTGGCCGAGTATCTGGATTCTTACCCTGAGCCGGAGCCAAGTGGTGTGAAC
Source organism: Cottus gobio (assembly GCA_023566465.1). Taxonomy (NCBI): domain Eukaryota; kingdom Metazoa; phylum Chordata; class Actinopteri; order Perciformes; family Cottidae; genus Cottus; species Cottus gobio. The sequence continues at coordinate 22,718,247 of CM042215.1, forward strand.
AAATTTCTCAAAGGACTGGGTAAGCGTTTCTCCATCATCAAACCTTCACTTGTGCAATATTCTTTTACAACAGCTAATTGCTTATTTTTCTTTCTTATTTTTTATGTTTATTAGGAAACAAGATGAAGCTCCTACAACTGAAATGAAAACAGACCGACATAGTGTAGCTTTTAAATGAAAGAACAGAAACATTTGCTGGGGCTGGAATCGAATGTTGGCAAGAGTCTCGTCCCTGGCCGTGAATGGGACAGGTCAGCGTTTTGGTGTGAGAGGACCAGGTTTATTTTAGAGCCACGTACGCACGTCTGAGAGCAGCGCACTTTTTAAACAAACGAAGACTGGAAAGGCCATGTCTCTTTTAGAATGGTTTCATGAAACCTTGGGGGCTGAGGCCATGTCTCTTTGGAGAAACTACAAAAAACAACTAAACATTCCAGCTCCTCAGTTATCAGCCTGAACATGCAGCGTGTTCTATTTACTTTATTGTTCTTTATGTAGACGGGCTGAATCTATGGGAGAAAACAATACGTTTTAAGTAAATGTTCAATTTCAATCTTGTAAGTACTTTCCAACTAAAACTGATCCGTGCAATTCCAACCTGACGCCTGTTTCTTTTATGCGTGGCATTCCCTTCCGCACAAACTGTACACAAACCTTTTGTTTACTGCGTTTTTGTTTGTTTGCATTTCAGATCAAGGTTTGTTAACTCTGATCAGAGCATTTCGAAGTGTTCAGACTGCAGGTCAAACCTCATAAATCAAAATGAGTATTAACATTTACACACAGGAAATAGATCAGTTTTTTTCTCATCCTTGACTTTCTCCTTTTTAACTGGAGTTGTAAATATGTTTTTTATTTCAATTTGCACAATGTTGAGAACCAGTGTACAGTATTTGGAATATTTTTGTATAAAAGCATTCGTCCTGAATGGAATAAATGGGTTCCCAAAGACAGCATTGAATGAGTGACTATACTGCTGTACATTCAAATGCTTTGAAAACTGGGTTGTACTCTAAACACACTTGTGATTAAGCACTTGTGTAGGAGGCCATACGTACGGTGGCCCTGAGAGCTCAACAACTGCACATTAGGAAACTGCAAATAGACGACGCGCAAGCAAAGTGAAACACATCGTCACCAATTTGACAACGCATGCAGATGATAGAAATACAACTAAAAAAAGACCAAATACGGAAACGCACTGCAAGTCACGAAGACAATGCGGAAATGTTTCCAGGTGACAATAACGGATCTCTCCGCCATCCATGAAGTGGGCCTGATGGCGGCGCACGAAGACAGTGGACAAGTCCGAGAGCCTCGGTTCTGATACCTTCATCTTCCCGTCGGCTTCAGAACTGGAGTCCAGGGATGGTGCGTGCAGCGGACCTCCAAACCCGAAAGCCAGAATGAACCTGCACGAGGCCTGTGGGAGAGCGGCTGCAAAGCCGGGTGCTGGGTGGCCTGAAGTCCTCCCCGAGACCAGGCTTCCAAAAGCGATCGCGATGATCCTTTTCCTTTAGTTGGAGCTGTGTAACTCTGTGGGCTCGCTGACTCTCAGACATTTCTTATTAAATGCTCCTTTGACATAAACTGATTTATTGATTATTTTACAATTGGCTCTCATCTCATTAGGCTGTGAGCCTGTAAGACATTTAAATCCAGGAGTGCAAAATATGAAATAAATACTCACAATTGCACATAATGTGTTCCACACGTGCTGCAGCTTCAGAAATGATGCCAAGATGTTCATTATAATAATAATAATCATGATAATCATGATGAAATAGACATTTTGTATGTGTACAAGATTGAACTATCCCTCAGCTTCTTTCGCTTTCTCAACAAGACCTTTTGAAATGTGATCAGTTAGAGCATTGAAAGGAGTTTTAATGTCAGTCGAATGCAGTTTAAATGGCGTGGTGTGTGTAAGCAGTGAAAGTCGTTGAATTGTTAGGTGACGTTGAAGTTAAGGGATGCTGAGGAGTTAAAAAGATCCACAGATTATTTTGAATAAAAATAACTCATCACTTTTTTTATATATAAAACATTACGAATTTAGGGTGATTTAGCCTTTCACTCCTTCTTTGTCAGAGGTGTTGTTTTCCAAATATTTTATATGGACCTGTATAGCACTTTTCTTCAGTTCGTCTTCAGACCCCACTCAAAGAACTTACACAGTACTTGTCATCATTCACCCATTCATACACTGATGGGGCCCCTCAGGAACAGCTAACGTTCATACACCGTAGGCACAGCTAGGACACAGCAACATGGGCTGCTGGAGCTGGGGATTGAACCGGCGATCCTCTGATTGAAGGACTCACCACTGAGCCACAGTTGTTGTATTTATTGTAGTTTAAGTGATTATTGATGGTCTCTATCTCTGTGCTTGGTAATTGAAATTCACTGTTTTGATTGGATTTACACTGTTGTGTAAGGAAACAGTGCTCTGTGTTCCGTCCTGGCTCATACTGACTATTAATGTACAGGATATTATTTTGTTTTAATCTAACAAACTATAGCTTGATAATGAGTATTTCTGATTCAGATACAGATTCTGAATATACTATAGTGAAATGTAGGTGTTATATTTGTTATGACAAATACATTCAACTCATGTCCGACATTGATCATGTCAACAATTTGAAACACTAAGTAATAACTGTACTCTGCAAAACACACTATAGAAGGGTTGTTCAGGACAAAAGTACAGTGTGCAACCATTGCAGCATGTTTCTTTCCAGGGGTTTCACTTCCATATCACTCATTTCATTTGAATCATGTAAAGAGGGAGATTGCCCCCCTCATTATACATGTTATACCTCTCTAAAGCATGTCCAGAGGATCCATTGACACGACTAAAGCCCGGCAAAGAAGCACATCAGTGCCACAGTGATAGTAGATGGATAGTGAATAGTGGGCTCATCTGTACATAACTAAAATCACTTCAATTTTGTAAAATTGTTAATTCATTAATGTATTGTAATAATGAATGAATAATGCCCGGCTGCTGTTTGTTTACTTTAATATGACTTGTGCAACCCTGATTCTTGACTTCCTCCATTGAACATCCATGTATGTATCACAGCCTGACATCCATGATGAATGTGTACAGGTCCATTTACTGTCACTTGTAAAAATGAGTTGATGAATGTGGATATTTTACAGGCATACGTGTTAATAAACTGGCCCATGTACAACCTGCCCTGCATGTGTGGGCTCAGATCTCTCCGTCTGATCTGTGTGACACTGTACGTCTGACTGTGAAAAAGGAGTTAGTTTCTCTTAGTTGTTGCATCAGACTGTAACCCAGATGTTTAGCGGTTGACCCCTGACCTCTGACCTGGTTTCCACAGAAATAGAGACACTCTTTGGAGGATGCTTCTTGTCTCACGAGAATCGACCCGGTACAATTATAAACCCCACAATGCCGAGCTGTGTCTGTGGCTCTTTCTTTTGTTCATCAAAACAGTGACATACAATATTTTACAGACGAGACTATATGTGCACGACTTCATCTAATGTGCACACTGCACTCGTCACTCTTCACTGCCACTCAAATCAACTGAGCTACTGCACACCGACACACATGTTGTGTGAAGAGAAATAGAGTTTCATGTGTAGAATTAATTTGTGGTTTATAGACAGTACACAGATCTCACAATACATTTACAGACGTATGTATTATCATTCTTATTAGTGGTAATGGTGGCTTACCGCACAAAATATAATAAGAGAAAACAAACTGTGATAATGAGGTCATCTTGTGGATAAGTGCGGACCCTTTTTACATTTAGACATTTGGACGTTACTCATTCCATAAATCTCCATGTAATGTGCATTCAGTAACTGACCACATTTCAAAGTAATCTGAGCCAGCCCTCTTTATTAACACGCTACCTGTCGCCTGAAATGAACCCCAGCACGTTGCGCAGCCTCCGGAGTGGCCAGCAGGGGGCGACAGCGGACTGTCTGTAATACTTACACACTATTGAATGAGTGTCACGTTCACCGGAACTTTCATCTCAGAATTTAATTTTGATATCGTGCAATGACTCAAATGTTTCATTGATCTATTCGGGCCAACAGTATGTAGCTGAACATACTCTTTGAGCTTGACCTCTGATTGATGCAAAGACATAAAAACACAAATGTACCTTCTACTTATTTTCAATGTATTTCTTTATTTTGTTATGCCTCTCCAGTGTTGGTTGGTTATATCTGATCATTTTGAAATAAGCTACAGCAGTGTTATGAACATGGTAATAATGATATTAATTAATTAAGTTCCCACATTGTTTCCCCCTCATATAATAGCGTCACATCTTGTTCCCTTGCACCTACATGTATGTATCCTTACTTTCTGTTCTGCTACACAATCAGCAAATATTACAGTTGTTTGAATTTATTTTAATAAAAATGAATTAACTGCACGCTGCATTTTATTTGTAAATGGAAATCAAAAAGATTTGAACTTAGTAAATAAAGTGTCATACATTTAATTATATCACAAATATTATGATATTGTTTCTAATATAAAGACATATCTAGAAGAACATTGAACATATATTTAATTGTGCTACTCAGTAAATTAACAGTTAATACAGTACATACAGTTTACATGAACATACTGTATTCTATGTGACAAATTAAATACTTTAAAGCATTCAGAATGATTATTCCTTGTTCAGTCTGAACCGTCAGTCTCCTTCTTGATTTCTGTGCAGATGAAACAGCTGCTGGCAGCTTCCTGTGTGTGTGAGGAGCTTCCTGAACCCAGCAGCACAGAAGAAGCAGGTGGAGACAAACTACGTCCTCTGTGCTGCTGGGGACGGGACGCTCCTCGTCCTCTGGCTGGTGGGTGGGGTGGGTGGCGTCGGGGTGGAGGGGCATGGTTGGCGTTCACCCTCAGCTGCCCCAAGAGTGAGACCAGAGGAGTCCTGCCCTGTGAGACACAAACACAAGAGATGAATACGTTTGAACTTAACTACACACACTTTACATTGTTGTGTTGAATCTGGCCTCCAATGATGGAATCCTATTACTAATACTTCTGTAGTCTTGGAGAGGGATTACTTACTCAGCCCACTGAAAGGAAGGCGACCACCGCTCTCCATCTGGTCCTGTGGTCCTCCATGTGTGTGTGAGGAGCTTCCTGAACCCAGCAGCACAGAAGAAGCAGGTGGAGACAAACTACGTCCTCTGTGCTGGTGGGGACGGGACGCTCCTCGTCCTCTGGCTGGTGGGTGGGGTGGGTGGCGTCGGGATGACGGGTTGGTTGGCGTTCACCCTCAGCTGCCCCAAGAGTGAGACCAGAGGAGTCCTGCCCTGTGAGACACAAACACACATTTTACATTGTTGTGTTGAATCTGGCCTCCAATGATGGAATCCTATTACTAATACTTCTGAAGTCTTGGAGAGGGATTACTTACTCAGCCCACTGAAAGGAAGGCGACCACCGCTCTCCATCTGGTCCTGTGGTCCTCCATCCTTCTCATCTGGTCCTGTGGTCCTCCATCCTTCTCATCTGGTCCTGTGGTCCTCCATCCTTCTCATCTGGTCCTGTGGTCCTCCATCCTTCTCATCTGCTCCGTCTTCAAGGAGACCCTGGATGTTGCTTCCTGTACCATCGATACCTGAGTAAAAGAGACTTGGAGACTTTTCTTAAAGTTAGTAGTTTTTACCGCACATCTGTCAGGTTCAGCCACCTTCACCTAACTATTAATATAAACAGAGAGAGAATGAAATGAACAGTCTTTCAATAACTGTTGAGTGACACTTTCAGGGGACTCCTGTTAATGTTGTTATTAAGTGTTGTTCTTTATAAAGAAAAATACACAACAAAATAACAACCATTCACAGTTTCACCAATTTAATGCCGAGAATACAAACACAGCTCCAACTGCAGTCGTACAGAGACCGGATGGCCGTTGCAACGGGTCCAGCTCCCCATACTCCGTCAGCAACCCCCACAAAAACCCCAGAGGGACCCGGTCGAAAGCCTTCCCCAAGTCCATTACACACATGTAGACTGGTTGGGGAAACTCCCAGAACCCCTGCAGTAGTCTTGCGAGGGTAAAGAGCTGGTCCATTGTTTCACGACTGGGACAGAATCCTCACTGCTCCTCTTCAATCTGAGGTTCAGCAAATGGTCAGAGTCTTCTTCCAGCACCCTGGCATAAGTTTTCCCCGAGAAGGCTGAGTAGTGTGATACCCTGATAGTTCGAGCAACCTCGACAACTATGGAGTTGGCAGGCGGCGCCCTTTCCCGGACCCCTCCCACCAACTCCAAGAAGGCCGGATACTCTGAACTGATGTTCGGTGCATAAGCACAAACAACAGTCAGATCCTTGCTCCCCGCAACCCGCAGGCGCAGGGAGGCGACCCTCTCCTTCTCTGGGGGAACTCCAACACGGCGGCGCACATGGTTGTTTCCCTGGTCCAGACCAGGTAGCTAAGGTCCGTGAGCCGCTCCATCAGGGTTTTTTGAACCATTCCTAGTCTTGTGAAAGGTCATAATATCCCAAGGGAGAAGTTAGTTGTTTAGGCATCAACTCTGCGCTCGGTTTGTCAAGATTCAGCCTCCTTGAAAATGAGCTCCGACCATTTGATGGTTTGATTGTAAAAATACTTCACAGTAAAGAACCGGAGTAAACTCATTCGCAAGAACAGCTGAGATGGTGACGTCATCAAGTGAGCTGCTGTTCCAAATGCAGAATGACCGTACTGCGTCCTCCTGTCCCTGGGACTCTGGACTCCAGAATCCAAACTCACAAAGTACACAACTGGGGCGGAGCTTCTTCAGGACGATCCGCACTAAAACCTCTCCTGCAGGATGCTATTGCCAACCTCGCCAGACGCGAGGGAAGGCTTAGATGCTGCAGGTCCTGTCTGAAACTCTGAGTTGGGAACCGCTGAGTGAGTGAATCATCTTCATCTTTTTCTTCCTCCTCAGCGAAGCATCTTCAGGACGTTCCGAACCAAAACCTCTGCTGCAGGATGCTACCTATTGCCATCCCCGCCAGAGGCGAGGGAAGGCTGTCTGGTCAGTCCTGCCAGACATAAAGGTTTTACAATCCTGCAGCAAACAGGCTGTCGGTCTCAGTCCGAGTCGCTGTCCTCAACCCTCTGCCAGTATCTTCTGAAGGATCCGACGTCTCCACTGTAGTCATCTCCTCTGGTCCTCTTGGTGGGGGATCCAAGGCCTGACATGGATGGTGCAGACTCCTCGTTGTCCTCTTCTCTGGTCCTCTTGGTGGAGGATCCGAGGCCTGATGTGGAGGGCGCAGACTCGTCTGACCTCTGGGGGGCTGGGGGCGCCGCGCCAAAAGGGAGGGTGAGAGGATGGCCAGGTGGGAACGGCTGCGGGAAAGGGTCATCTTCATCTTCTTCTTCCTCATCTTCTTCTTCTTCCTCTTCTACCGCCTCTTCATCTTCTTCCTCCTCTTCGTCCTCTTCGTGCTCTTCCTCTTCTTCCTCTCCCACGTCGTCCTCTCCCTCGTCGTCCTCCCCCACGTTGTCCTCTGGGCGTTCGCCATGGAGGGGCAAGAACTCCCCATGAACCCAAACCCCAAACACAAATTGACCATTCATAAATGCAATCTCCCACTCACCGTCCCTACCTTCGTTGTCCATGGCGAGCCTGACGGGGCCTCTTGCAGGACGCCCCATGATGTAGTTCACACCAGCTGAGAGGGAAAGGTTAAAACCATAAGGATTTCTTATAACTTTAAATAATTTTGGATTACATTGATCAATAATCAAATAATAAAAAAACGACAGCATATCCATAACCTAACAACGACAGGCCACACATAAAAGGCTGTGCTGTAAACATTTAACAGTAATATCAAACATAGTGCAGTTCTGCCTCTGTTAGTTTAAACAGATGAGGGAATCAGAATCAATTAATGCTGCTTACAAATGACACTTAATGATAAACATTGTTGTTATTAAATTCTATTAAAGATATTGACATTTTGACAACATTTTGATACATAGCGAGAGAGAGAGATGAATATATTCCAATGCCAATAATAGTTATTATTATCGTTTTTGATAATGTCAGCAGTATTGCTATTTGTATTTGTCCCAAACAACAATGTAGCGTTCATAATTAACGAGCTTTAATCTTAAATTGCACATGAAGAGCTTCATTCTGGATGCGCAGACCAGGAGCCGTTCACCGCTTTTTGTGCTCAATTAACCAATAGTTGAGTCCGCGTGAGGTCTCGGCAAAGACATTTATTCTGCACCAAACAATTGTAAGGACTTCAATGTGTGTGTGTGAACAAAACGATAAATGGTTTGCAATAAACGGCGTGAACGTATTTAATTTACGTTGAACACGTGCGTCATGACGCACAGGGAAACATGGCGATATTAATCCAACATAACATCTTTCGTTTATAACTCAATATTCTCTGTTTATGAGGCGCATATCACAGCGCATGGGGAGATGCTGGAGGCAGCACGCGCACATGCACTCCTATAATTACTTAACAGATCGCTCTCTTATCCCGAAAACAAAGTATATCAATAACGAGCAAAGTGCATTTCAATGTTAAATAATGTATTTAATAAAGTAAAAGGATCAGATGTGCGTACAATAAGTCATGTTTCAACAGTCAAAACAAACCAACTCAGCGTCACCTGCAGGTCACGTGACTCGACCGAACGCTCCCGCGTTCCATATGGTTTCCATGGTACATATTACAAAATTGTATAAAAATGGCTTTGATGTTGCATTTCGACGGTTTGATGCCTTAAACCCAAAATAACAGGGGTTTCGATACTCTATACTAATTGTTAACACACTCCACACATCTCCCGCAAGTTTTAAGCCATTCTGTCGCTCACATATCATTTTACAGGCCTAACAGCATTTTGGGAATTTTTAAGCTTAAAACTCAAAAGGTTTCACTAATTTCTAAACCGAGAACACTTTTAAGGATTTAAGGGGATACATTGATAATAAAGGAATCTAAATTAAATGTAAAAGTGGTCTTACCTGCACAGCTCTCGTCCAACTCACAGCCCCTTCAGCAGGGCCTCTCTCTCGATGTCCAGACCATTGAAGTCCTCTTTATGGTCACTGGTGGTCCTCTTTAGGGTCTCAGTCCTCTCGATAGTAGTGATATAGTATTCCGTTTCCAGCAAGCAGTTCAAAACTCAAAGAGTTAACTTAACAGTTTGGGTTCACAGGGTTGTAGTTCGTGTCAAGTCCAAAGTGTAAAGGGAAGAATCAGAACCTCTGCGGCCATTAAGTAGCCTCGGTCCGGTTTCCATGGCATTTACGGACGTGCTTACGTCCGTGCGTAACTGCGTGCGTCCGTGCGTGCGATTGAGCAATACAGAAAGAGAAACATATTCATTATTTTTCTCATATTGGTCAACTATATATTTTTATTTGATTAATACTCGAGTTGATATTTTTTTTATTTGTCAGTGATCTGATGCTATTCAGTTCAGCTATGAGTTGTAAATCTACACAACTCGTCTCTGCAACACGTATTGTGATACAACACATCGGGATTGGAGGTAGAAACGAAATAGAGAGTGAGAGAGAGATACATATATTTCAATGCTAATGCCAATAATAATTCATATTATTATAGTTTTTGATATTGTCAGCAGTGTTATTATTTGTATTCGTCCCAAACAACAGTGTAGCGTTCATAATTAACGAGCTTTAATCTTAAATTGCACATGAAGAGCTTCATTCTGGATGCGCAGACCAGGAGCCGTTCACGGCTTTTCGTGCTCAATTAACCAATAGTTGAGACTCGTGAGGTCTCGGCAAAGACATTTATTCTGCACCAAACAATTGTAAGGACTTCAGTGTGTGCGTGTGTGCGTGTGCGTGTGCGTGTGCGTGTGCGTGTGCGTGTGCGTGTGCGTGTGCATGTGTGCGTGTGCGTGTGTGCGTGTGCGTGTGTGTGTGTGTGTGTGTGTGTGTGTGTGAACAAAACGATAAATGGTTTGCAATAAACGGCGTGAACGTATTTAATTTACATTGAACACGTGCGTCATGACGCACAGGGAAACATGGCAATATTAATCCAACATAACATCTTGCGTTTATTATTCTCTGTTTATGAGGCGCATACCACAGCGCGTGGGGAGATGCTGGATGCAGCACGAGCATATGCATTCATATAATTACTTAACAGATCGCTCTCTTGTCTCTAGAGATTGGAAACGAAATTGAGAGAGAGAGAGAGAGAGAGAGAGAGAGAGAGAGATGTGTTGTTGGACAAAGTGTCTCACAACCGAACAGATCTGTTGAACACTGAAAGTCAAACTGGGTGGTAAATTAAATACTTTGTTATCGTGCAATATTGTAGATAATTATGCTCTCGTTGTATTGATAACATTATTTGGAGCGTTATGTGCTTTACTTTGTTGCACATATACTATAATACATATACTACATAAAAATATACTTGTTTTTCGTTCCTTCTCACGTGCAGAGTTGTTGAAACCATCATCTCCTCTTTTAGTGGATTTGTTGGTCAACTCCAAAACCAGCAACCTAAAAGCTCATTTCAATCAGGAGAGACCAGTCAAATACAGAAAGTGTATCTATTTATTAAGGATTATAAGTTATTTTTATGCACAAGTAGTATTGTTTAATTATAGTTGATTTCTTATTATAGGTTATATTTTTTAATGTATTAGGATAGTTTTTTCTTTAGATTGTTTTTTTGGTTTAAGTATTTGTAGTTCACTAAGTCTTTAGATTGGTTATTAGTCAGTTCATTGGGTAATGCTGTATCTGTATCAAATACATTCTTTTTAGCTGCAATTTACATGCTACGGTGCATCAGTGGCTTTTTCATTTTGGTTTATTTTCTTTGATTTATGTTTATTTCCTTTGATTCACGGACAAATGGTGACTGCAGAAAGCATTGTTTCTTGTTAGCAGATGATATATGAGGATAACGTCTCTGAGTCTTTGTCGCTTGGACTCTACAGGGAGATCTGTAATTGAGGGCCGTCTGCTCCGATCAGCAAGATGAATCCCCCCGTGGTCCAAACCTGTGCTGGTGGTGGTGCTGATGATGATGATGATGATGATGATGGCTGATGAGGCTGATAGAATAATGAGTTGATGAAGCTGATGGATCTGATGAAGACTGGGCGGAGATGGGAGGTGGAGGTGTGCGTAACAGCAACATGAATTAACTGAAGTGGAGAGACAGTCATATCTAAAGCGACAGCAGCGAGATGATTGGCCAACGACGTCATTGTTTCCTTGTGCTTATTGGTCAGACGACTCCAGCTGATCTACAGCTGGCGTCATGATTAACGGCCCGAACAATGACAGCAAGTAAACACGGAGTGCGCATGCGCGAGACGTGATGCAGAAGTATGAGAAATAAATGACAGGCTTACAAGAGTTTGGTCCTCCGACTGAACTCACGCTAGAGTTTCATTTGTGATGATTCTTATGTATTCTTCTGAAACACTGATGTTGTCTGACTCAAGAAAAACGCGCTGGACCTAAATGCAGAACAGGACCAGTTCAGTGGTTTAGGACCAGTTCAACAAGACCAGTTCAGTGGTTTAGGACCAGTTCAACAGGACCAGTTCAGTGGTTTAGGACCAGTTCATTAGGACCAGTTCAGTGGTTTAGGACCAGTTCAACAGGACCAGTTCAGTGGTTTAGGACCAGTTCAACAGGACCAGTTCAGTGGTTTAGGACCAGTTCAACAGGACCAGTTCAGTGATTTAGGACCAGTTCAACAGGACCAGTTCAGTGGTTTGGGACCAGTTCATTAGGACCAGTTCAGTGGTTTGGGACCAAGTTCAGTTGTTCCAGTTAAGTGGTTTAGGACAAGTTTAATGGAGGTTTATTTACTGTGTGTTCCAATACCCATACTTCCCTTATATTAGTATGCCAGAACAATATTTAGTATCTCCCAATATTAATATTGTAGCAGCATGAAGCTAATTCTTCTGAAAAGACCAAACCAGCTCAACATGACGATGTTTCTGACAGCCTCTCCTGCCTCAAACAGGTTTTAACCAGAAACATAAAACATTTTATGGAGATAGATTTTATATCTGAGAAAAAGTGTCTTCAAAGTTAAGTTGCCTGGTTGCAGTTGCCCTGTGTGTCAGCAACGTGACAAAGACAGCAACGACCACTCTTACATTTGTATTCCATAACGCACTACAGCTAACTGTGTAACGTGCGGGTGGTGGACCCAGGTGCAGGACGGAGGACTCGGGAGACAGAGAGCTGCGGTTCAATACTTTAATTAAGCGGACGGGACCTGACTGGGCTGGGCTCGGGACGGGACCTGACTGGGCTGGGCTCGGGACGGGACCTGACTGGACTGGGTTCGGGACGGGACCTGACTGGACTGGGCTCGGGACGGGACCTGACTGGACTGGGCTCGGGACGGGCCTGGACGGGGCTCTGGGGCCTGGGGTCGGCCGGACCGCCGACGGGACTCGAGGGACAGGTGTCGGCCGGACCGCCGACTGGACAGGGGCTGGCAGCGGCGCAGTCGGGGAAGCTAGGACCGGGGCTGGCAGCGGCGCAGTCGGAGAAGCTAGGATCGGGGCTGGCAGCGGCACAGTCGGGGGAATGTGGACCGGGGCTGGCAGTGGCGCAGTCCGGGGAATGTGGACCGGGGCTGGCAGCGGCGTGGTCCGGGGAATGTGGACCGGGGCTGGCAGCGGCGTGGTCCGGGGAATGTGGACCGGGGCTGACAGCGGCGCAGTCCAGGGAATGTGGACCAACTGCAATTGACTAGAAATAAGCCTAATGTAGTATATTTCTGAAAATGAACCATGAGTCATGTCAAGCCATCGTTGGGCAACACAGTTTCTCAGGAGACACGCAATACACACCTTTGTCTGGAAAGTGACATCTGGGATCCACCTAATATAAACATCTCACTCTCACTCTCTTTCCACAGTCTGAACATTTTTTGTGGCCTCTTCTGCACATGTATATACTGTATATGTTGAGGTGCAGTGTTAATGTACACATGCTGCCCCAGTGGCTCAACCCCTCCAACTGTTCCCAGGTCTGTTTGAGGTCAGAGTGGCCGAGTATCTGGATTCTTACCCTGAGCCGGAGCCAAGTGGTGTGAACAAATTTCTTAAAGGACTGGGTAAGCGTTTCTCCATCATCAAACCTTCACTTGTGCAATATTCTTTTACAACAGCTAATTGCTTATTTTTCTTTCTTATTTTTTATGTTTATTAGGAAACAAGATGAAGCTCCTACAACTGAAATGAAAACAGACCGACATAGTGTAGCTTTTAAATGAAAGAACAGAAACACTTGCTGGGGCTGGAATCGAATGTTGGCAAGAGTCTCGTCCCTGGACGTGAATGGGACAGGTCAGCGTTTTGGTGTGAGAGGACCAGGTTTATTTTAGAGCCACGTACGCACGTCTGAGAGCAGCGCACTTTTTAAACAAACGAAGACTGGAAAGGCCATGTCTCTTTTAGAATGGTTTCATGAAACCTTGGGGGCTGAGGCCATGTCTCTTTAGAGAAACTACAAAAAACAACTAAACATTCCAGCTCCTCAGTTATCAGCCTGAACATGCAGCGTGTTCTATTTACTTTATTGTTCTTTATGTAGACGGGCTGAATCTATGGGAGAAAACAATACGTTTTAAGTAAATGTTCAATTTCAATCTTGTAAGTACTCATCCTTGACTTTCTCCTTTTTAACTGGAGTTGTAAATATGTTTTTTATTTCAATTTGCACAATGTTGAGAACCAGTGTACAGTATTTGGAATATTTTTGTATAAAAGCATGTGTCCTGAATGGAATAAATGGGTTCCCAAAGACAGCATTGAATGAGTGACTATACTGCTGTACATTAAAATGCTTTGAAAACTGGGTTGTACTCTAAACACACTTGTGATTAAGCACTTGTGTAGGAGGCCATACGTACGGTGGCCCTGAGAGCTCAACAACTGCACATTAGGAAACTGCAAATAGACGACGCGCAAGCAAAGTGAAACACATCGTCACCATTTTGACAACGCATGCAGATGATAGAAAAACAACTAAAAAAAGACCAAATACGGAAACGCACTGCAAGTCACGAAGACAATGCGGAAATGGTTCCAGGTGACAATAACGGATCTCTCCGCCATCCATGAAGTGGGCCTGATGGCGGCGCACGAAGACAGTGGACAAGTCCGAGAGCCTCGGTTCTGATACCTTCATCTTCCCGTCGGCTTCAGAACTGGAGTCCAGGGATGGTGCGTGCAGCGGACCTCCAAACCCGAAAGCCAGAATGAAACTGCATGAACTGCCTGTGGGAGAGCGGCTGCAAAGCCGGGTGCTGGGTGGCCTGAAGTCCTCCCCGAGACCAGGCTTCCAAAAGCGATCGCGATGATCCTTTTCCTTTAGTTGGAGCTGTGTAACTCTGTGGGCTCGCTGACTCTCAGACATCCATCCATCCATCCATCCATTTTCCACCGCTTATCCGGGGTCGGGTCGCGGAGGCAGCAGGTCAAGCAGGCTGACCCAGACTTCTCTCTCACCAGCTCATTCTGGGGGATCCCGAGGCGTTCCCAGGCCAGCTGGGAGATATAATCCCTCCAGCGTGTCCTGGGTCTTCCCCGGGGCCTCCTACCAGTTGGACGTGCCTGGAAAACCTCTAAAGGGAGGCGTCCTGGAGGCATCCTAATTAGATGCCCGAACCACCTCAGCTGACTCCTTTCGACACGAAGGAGTAGCGGCTCGACTTCAAGCTCCCTCCTGATGTCCGAGCTCCTTACCCTATCTCTAAGGCTGAGCCCGGCCACTCTACGGAGGAAACTCATTTCGGCCGCTTGTATCCGCGACCTCGTTCTTTCGGACACGATCCAAAGCTCGTGACCATAGGTGAGGGTTGGGACGTAGACCGACCAGTAAATTGAGAGCTTTGCCTTTCGGCTCAGCTCCTTCTTCACCAAGACGGCCCGGTGCAACGCCTGTTTTACTGCTGCAGACGCACCGATACGCCTGTCGATCTCCCGCTCCATTTTACCCTCACTCGTGAACAAGACCCCGAGATACTTGAACTCCTTCATGGAAAGATGGCGCCGCTGATGGCTGCCTCGGTGTGTCGGTGCTCGTTGTTTTGTATTGTTTTTGTTTTTAATTCGGTCTTCTGCTGCGATTCCCGGAGCTCTTTCACCAGAGATGAGCTCATGAACATCAGGGGAACAACTCCAGCGGACTTACTTCCAACTTTTTTAACTTCCGTGGAACTTCTGGACATTTTCGTAAAAGGTGTGCTCACCTTAACTCACGCGGTGAGACGCCGCAGGAGAGGGAAACGTGCCGGCGCGCTCGTGCGACTCCGCAAACGCGGATCTCGCACATCGCTGCCGGGCATATTTCTCTCCAACGTCCGCTCACTGTGCAACAAACTGGACGAGCTCCAGCTGTTGGTGGGGAGAGACAGAGACTTTTCTTCATCCTCCGTTTTGTGCTTCACGGAGACCTGGCTCAGCGGATCGATACCGGACTCTGCGTTCCAGCTGGCGGGCTTCCAGCTGTTCAGAGCGGACCGCGACACGGAGCTCTCCGGCAAAGCGAAGGGTGGAGGAATCTGCTTCTACGTCAACAACAGCTGGTGCAACGACGTGACAGTGATTCTGCAGCACTGTACTCCGGACCTGGAATCATCCATCATCCACTGCAAACCCTTCTATTCCCCCCGTGAGTTCGCTTCATTCATCCTGGCCGGAGTTTACATGCCACCGCAGGGCAACGTGCAGGAGGCACAACGGACCCTCGCCGAGCAGATACGGGGTGTGGAGCGGACCTACCCGGACTCCTTAGTTATTGTTCTTGGTGACTTTAACAAAGGAAACCTCAGACATGAACTCCCTAAGTACAAACAGTTTATTAAATGCCCGACTAGAGAGGAGAGCATTCTGGACCACTGCTACACCACCATCAGCGGGGCCTATCACGCCGTCCCTCGAGCTGCACTGGGTCACTCTGACCACGTCATGGTCCACCTGATTCCTGCATACAGGCAGAAACTAAAGCTCTGCAAACCTGTGGTGAGGAAGTTCAAGAAGTGGACCAGTGAGGCTCTGGGGGATCTTCGGGCGTGCTTGGACTGTACTGACTGGGATGTCTTCAGGACTGCTACCATCAGTCTGGATGAGTACACAGAGGCTGTGACTTCCTACATCAGCTTCTGTGAGGACAGCTGTGTTCCAACCAGCACCAGGGTGAGCTACAACAACGACAAACCCTGGTTTACAGCGGAACTCAGAAAACTACGGCTGCAAAAGGACCAGGCGTTCAGGAGTGGGGACAAGGACTTGTACACAGAGTCAAAATACAGGTTTAGCAGGGCGGTGAGGGACGCTAAACGACTGTACTCTGAGAATCTGCAACACCAGCTCTCAGCAAGTGATTCTGCGTCGGTCTGGAGAGGGCTCAAACAGATCACCAACTACAAGCCCAAAACCCCCCACTCCATGAACAACCTCCGCCTGGCAGACGAGCTGAATGAGTTCTACTGCCGATTTGAAAGACAATGGAATAGTCCTGACGCCATCCCCAACAGCCCCATCAACAGCCCCACCAACCAGCCACAGACCACCAGCCCTCCCTCCCCCAGCCCATCAGGGGCTCACGCCTCTGAACCATCGTCCACAGCGCCCCCTACCCCCTCCACAGTGACGACCCTCATTATCCAAGAGAGAGACGTTAACAGGCTTTTTAAAAAACAGAATACCCGCAAAGCAGCCGGCCCGGACTCTGTCTCCCCCTCCACCCTGAAGCATTGTGCTGATCAGCTGTCCCCGGTGTTTACAGACATCTTCAACACCTCTCTGGAGACATGCCACGTACCAGCCTGCTTCAAGGCCTCCACCATCATCCCCGTCCCCAAAAAACCTAGGATCACAGGACTCAATGACTACAGGCCCGTCGCCCTGACCTCTGTGGTCATGAAGTCCTTTGAGCGTCTGGTCCTGTCCCACCTCAAAACCCTCACCGACCCACTCCTGGATCCCCTGCAGTTCGCCTACAGAGCCAACAGGTCTGTGGACGATGCAGTCAACATGGCCCTCCACTCCATCCTCCAGCACCTGGACACCCCAGGAACCTACGCCAGGATCCTGTTTGTGGACTTCAGCTCTGCCTTCAACACCATCATCCCGTCTCTGCTGCAGGACAAGCTCTCCCAGCTGCACGTGCCCGACTCCACCTGCAAGTGGATCACAGACTTCCTGTCTGACAGGAAGCAGCACGTGAGGCTGGGGAAACACGTCTCAGCCTCTCGGTCCATCAGCACCGGTTCCCCCCAAGGCTGCGTTCTTTCCCCTCTGCTCTTCTCCCTGTACACCAACAGCTGCACCTCCAGTCACCAGTCCGTCAAGCTTCTGAAGTTTGCGGATGACACCACCCTCATTGGACTCATCTCTGGTGGGGACGAGTCCGCCTACAGGCGGGAGACTGACCACCTGGTGACCTGGTGCAGCCAAAACAACCTGGAGCTCAACGCTCTGAAGACAGTGGAGATGGTTGTGGACTTCAGAAAGATCTCAGCCCCACCAGCCCCTCTCACCCTGTGTGACTCCCCCGTCAAAGCTGTGGAGTCCTTCCGCTTCCTGGGCTCCATCATTACCCAGGACCTCAAGTGGGAACTAAACACCAGCTCCATCGCCAAGAAGGCGCAGCAGAGGATGTTCTTCCTGAGGCAGCTGAGGAAACTCAACTTGCCAAAGACAATGATGGTGCACTTCTACACTGCCATCATCGAGTCCATCCTCTGCTCCGCCATGACAGTCTGGTACGCTGCAGCCACTGCCAAGGACAAGGCCAGGCTGCAGCGCATCATTTGCTCTGCCGAGAGGGTGATTGGCTGCAATCTGCCGTCCCTCCAGGACTTGTTTGCTTCAAGGACCCTGAAGCGGGCGAGGAAGATTGTAGCTGATCCCTCTCACCCTGGACACAAACTGTTCGTGTCCCTCCCCTCTGGCAGGAGGATGCGGTCCATCAGGACCAAGACCTCACGCCACAAAAACAGTTTCTTCCCGTCTGCCGTCGGGCTCATCAACAGAGCCCGGGTCCCCCACTGACTCTAATGACTCTGTCACCCCCAGACAATTCCCACCGGACACTCCCCTGCACATAGCCTTATGCTTATACTTGACTTGAATACACTTGACACCTGGGCATTGCACTTGCCATTTTCACACAACACTTACACTCATGCACATTCCATGCACTTTATCTTACTTTTGGTATTTTGTTATGCTGCTGTCTCAATGTAGATATTCATTCATCCATTCATCCTCATTTATTGCACTGCGTTAACTGTTAAATGTGTATTGTTAAATGTTAAATGTATGCACCTTCCCGCCAGGACAAATTCCTTGTATGTGTAAGCATACATGGCAATAAATGGTTCTGATTCTGATTCTGATTCTGATTCTGATTCTGATTCGCTTGTGGTAGGCACTCTGTCCCCACCCGGAGGTAGCAATCCACCGGTTTCCGGCAGAGCACCATGGCCTCAGATTTCGTGGTGCTGACTCTCATCCCCGCCGCTTCACACTCGGCTGCAAAACGCCCCAGTGAATGCTGGAGGTCATGGTCCGAGGAGGCAAACAGGACCACATCATCTGCAAACAGCAGAGAGGCTATCCTGAGATCCCCGAACCTGACATTCTCCGCCCCACGGCTGCGCCTAGATATCCTGTCCATGAAAGTCACGAACAGGACCGGTGATAAAGGGCAGCCCTGGCGGAGGCCAACACCCACCGGGAACGTATCTGACTTACTGCCGAGGATACGAACACAGCTCCTACTGCAGGCATACAGAGACCGGATGGCCCGTTGCAACGGGTCCGGCACACCATACTCCCGCAGCACCCCCCCACAAAAAGCCCAGAGGGACCCGGTCGAAAGCCTTCTCCAAGTCCACAAAGCACATGTAGACTGGTTGGGCAAACTCCCAGGACCCCTCCAGTATCCTTGCAAGGGTAAAGAGCTGGTCCACTGTTCCACGACCAGGACGAAACCCGCACTGTTCTTCTTGAATCCGAGGTTCGACAAACGGTCGGAGCCTCAGTTCCAGCACCCTGGCATAAGCTTTTCCCGGGAGGCTGAGTAGTGTGATACCCCGATAATTCGAGCACACTCTCCGGTCCCCCTTCTTGAAGATGGGAACCACCACCCCGGTCTGCCAGTCCATGGGCACTGTGCCCGACCCCCATGCGACATTGAAGAGGCGTGTCAGCCAAGACAGCCCAACAAAGTCCAGCGCCTTCAGCATCTCAGGGCGGATTTCATCCACCCCCGGCGCCACCAAGGAGCTTTTTGACTACCTTAGTGGCCTCTGCCAGGGATATGGGTTCATCCAACCCCAAGTCTTCAGGCGCTGCCCCCTGTTCAGGGGACATGTTGACCGGGTTTAGGAGTTCCTCAAAGTGCTCCTTCCACCGCCCGACGATGTCCTCTGTCTGGGTCAGCAGCCCCCCTCCCCCGCTGATAACAGCCTGGGGAAGGCCCTGCTTTCCCTTCCTGAGTCGTCGGATGGTTTGCCAGAACCTCCTTGAGGCCAACCAAAAGTCCTTCTCCATGGCCTCCCCGAACTCCTCCCATGCCCGAGTTTTAGCATCCGTGACCACCGCAGCTGCAGTCCTTCTGGCCTGCCTGTACCTGTCAGCTGCTTCAGGAGACCCCTGGGCCAACCAAGCCCGAAAGGCCTCCTTCTTCAGCTTGACGGCTTCCCTCACCCCCGGTGTCCACCACCGGGTTCTCGGGTTGCCGCCACGACAGGCACCGATGACCTTCCGACCACAGCTCCTAGCGGCCGCGTCCACAATAGAGGCTTTGAACATGTGTCTACGGTCTACTGTATATCATGTAAGTCGCTTTGGATAAAAGCGTCAGCTAAATGAAATGTAATGTAATGTAATGTAACATGATCCACTCGGATTCCATGTCCCCAACCTCCCTTGGGATGTGTGAGAAGTCCTTCCGGAGGTGGGAGTTGAAAACCTCCCGGACAGGATCCTCCGCCAGACGTTCCCAGTTCACCCTCACTACACGTTTGGGCTTGCCAGGTCTTTCCGGCCGACTCCCCCGCCATCTGATCCAACTCATCACCAGGTGGTGATCGGTTGACAGCTCTGCTCCTCTCTTCACCCGAGTGTCCAAAACATACGGCCGCAGATCAGATGATACGATTACGAAGTCGATCATTGATCTCCGGCCTAAGGTGTTCTGGTACCAGGTACACTTATGAGCCACCTTATGTTCAAACATGGTGTTTGTTATGGACAAACTGTGGCTAGCACAGAAGTCCAACAACGAAACACCGCTCGGGTTCAGATCAGGCAAGCCGTTCCTCCCAATCACTCCCCGCCAGGTTTCTCTGTCGTCGCCCACGTGAGCGTTGAAGTCTCCCAGGAGAACTATGGAGTCGGCAGGCGGCGCCCTTTCCAGGACCCCTCCCACCAACTCCAAGAAGGCCGGATACTCCGAAATGCTGTTTGGTGCATAAGCACAAACAACAGTCAGAGCCTTACTCCCCGCAACCCGTAGGCGCAGGGAGGCGACCCTCTCGTTCTCCGGGGAAAACTCCAACACGGCGGCACTCAGCCGGGGACTCGTGAGTATCCCCACTCCCGCCCGGCGCCTCTCACCCTGGGCGACTCCAGAAAAGAACAAAGTCCAACCCTTCTCCAGGAGTTTGGTTCCAGAGCCAGCGCTGTGCGTGGAGGTGAGCCCAACTATATCTAGCTGGTACCGCTCCACCTCCCTCACCAGCTCCGGCTCCTTCCCCGCTAGCGAGGTGACGTTCCACGTCCCTAGAGCTAGTCTATGTTGCCGGCGATCGGCTCGCCCAGGCCCCCTGCCCGGCCCGCCGCCCGGTCTACATAGCACCCGACCCCGATGTCTGTCCCTGCGGGTGGTGGGTCCACAGGGTGGCTGCACCATGATGTTTCTTCGGGCTGAGCCCGACAGGGCCCCATGGGCGAAAGCCCGGCCACCAGACGCTCGCCGACGAGCTCGCCTCCCGGGTCTGGCTCCGGGAGGGTGCCCCGGTTTCCCTGGTCCGGGCGAGGTAGCTACAGTCCGTGTGCTGCTATTCATCAGGGTTTTTTGAACCGCTCTTAGTCTGGGCTCTCCCCCGAGACCTGTTTGCCTTGGGAGACCCTACCAGGGGCAGATGCCCCGGACAACATAGCTCCCAGGATCATTGAGCCACTCAAACTCCTTCACCGCGGTAAGGTGGCGATTCGCGAAGGTTATTGTTGTTATTATTATCAATTATTACTTTCATAATCACATCACATTAATACTACTAATTGTAATCAGTAGCATTATTTAGCCTTGTAGCAGTGGTGGCAGTAATTGTAATTTATCTACTACAAGTTACATGGTCAGATAAAATGTATATGTACAATGCAACTATGTGGTAGGATGATAGAAATGACCAAATGCAATTGTGTAACGAACAGCATGGATGAACTCTGTGTTTAAATACAGCTGCAGAAGGGACATCCAGTAATACTCAAGGGGCCGGTAACACACAGCCTGCATCAGGTGAGTCTATTTAATAGTATTTATTCAAGCCACATCCATACTTTAAAGTACAATAGAAACATGTTAGCATGTATTAAATACAATAGCTTGTTTTCTTAAGGAAGTTCAACCACATTCATGATTATTTATTATATTAAACACCGCTTGTCTGGCTATACAATTTGTTTGAATACAGGTGAAGGTGAAGGGACATCCAGGACCACATCAAGCACTCAGGGCACCAGTGAAACTACACTGCCGCCTCAAGTAAAATATCATTTGATGATACCATCAACGAATTTGCCATTAGGAAGTCCAGACGAGTCAAATTTTAATGCTGTGTCAATTTAGAAGGTGACTAGAAATGCCAGAAACAACTGTTCATCTTCTATTATTTGAGATGGGGATATAACTACTAAGAACTTCAATCTTTTAATTTTGTATTGGTACGTACAGTATCCATAAAAGCACTTTTGTTTGTAGAAGGTATAGTTAGGGTATAGAGGGTCATAATTTGCTTAAATGTCTTTACAGGTGCTTAAGAGTGTTTTGCACAGTTTATGGAGTTAATTTAATCTTTGAGTATGTAATAAATTATTTAAAATAATAAAAAAGAAAATGTTCTGAAACTATTCTGGTGTTTGTTGTCCATGCACCATTTATTGTTGAACTGCAATGTAGAGTAGTAGAATTATAAGTGTGTAAAAAACTGCTATGCAAAGTAAAGCAGTTAAGTTAATATACCTGTATGTCTCTTCAGTGATGTAAAGTATTGTGTGGGGGAGGGGGGGGCGCAAAACTCAATCTCGCCTAGGGCAACCAAAGGGCTAGAGCCGGCCCTGCGTGGAAGTGTAGACGCACACCTGACGGGAAAGATGACAGGCAATGGTTTTTTTTCTGCATTTAATGAATCACAGCATAGCAGCATGTGACCAGTGGCAGTTCAGATTTTCAGTATGAACCTTCATGAGTTTCAGGGTCAAAAGATTACATCACGAGAGGCCACATTATGACAATTTGAACTCTACTTGCTCACAACTTCTGATATTTAAAAAAGAAATCATTTGCAAAGAGGGAAAACGCATCTGGGGCAGATGGGCTCCTCACCTCTGGATATCTCTGCCACCACCCCTCCAGTCTGGATGGAAAGGCTGAATTCTTCTTGTAAAGCTGCACCAATCTTGGCATCTGAAACCCCCAACGTAGCTTTCTTCTTTCCAGAGAGGGGCAGATTGGTCTCCAGGAATAATTTCAGGTCAGCATGAACCACACCTGCAAGTTAAGATATTGAGTAAGCAATCTCAGATTCTGCAGCAAATCCAATTAAAACCCTTGAATAGAAATAAAGGTTGAAAATAAGTGAGAAGCGGTTAGCATATTTAAACACGTTCCTCAGTTGTTCAGGGTTACATTTAAAGTGTCAGCACAGTAACTCAGTGGATTGACAGATATTGAACATCATTACAACTGAGGACGCCAAAATAGCCAAAGAGTACAAATAAAATCATCTTGCCTTCAGAAATGGCGTTCATGTTCTCCAGAGCACCCTGGGCCGACTTGAAGGGGAAGAAGGCAGCCAAGCTCACCATGCTGTTGAACTTCGCGAGGCTCAGCACGCTCGCCTCCACCTGAAACAGTGACCGGTTAGCGCGGCGCCATGACGCCATGACAACAAGCAACGAGGACTCCAGACCCGCTAAAGACCCACCTGAGGCAGCAGCATGCCGATCTCCTCCACCTCTCGGACCACGAACAGCGCGTAGCCCGACGCGTGCTCGTACAACACGTGCAGCAGCACCTGCGGGAGGCGAAACAAACGTTGGGTTAAGGAGCGACACAAGACACCTTCGAGCAAATGGCAACGTTACCGCAACAGAAAACGTGAAAAAAAGTGTGTTTACAGTTGGCCACGTGCCGACTATAAAAACGGTTAAAGTCGCCCGTTTGTGAACATAAATTCGAAAGATTATACACATTTATGCCGCCCTTATTCATAAGCATCCGTTGTCCTTAAACCCAGTGAGCTTGAATAGATCACGGCAACTTCCAGAAGCAACCACGTTGTCGTCATGAACCCACGTGTTGTACTGGGCCCGTGCTAAAGCTAGCTCGTGCTAACTGCGTAGCTAACGGAAGACGCGCTAATACGATCGTTAACTGGTGTTTAAAAGTTAAACGTGGGTTTCACCCGCACGACTGCACCTGATACATACACTGTTGTAGTGGCAGCAAAAGTAGTTTACATTTAACGCTAAGTGATTATGTATTGCCGACTGTAGCCACATGGGTGGCTAAAGGCGCCAATCACGCTGGAAGGCCTTCAGCTTGACATAGACAGGAAAACGTCCATTTATCTACTTAATAAAAGCCTATATATTTGGCAGATATAAAGCATACATGTGTATGTTTGTGTTAGTCCATTATTTTTATTATTATTACTTTAACAGCTCAGGGATGTTCAAGGAGCAACCTGTTTGTGCACTTTCTGAAGATTTTTGCACGTCAGTTCTGTTTTTGAATAAAGGGTTGGAAAGTAATGATTTTGTTTTTTATCCGATTCATCGAAAAAATAATCGACAGATTAATCGATTATTAAAATAATTGTTAGTTGCAGCCCTAGACTCACATGAGGTCAGGAAAGTCCCTCTCTATCCAGGGGACTCACATGAGGTCAGGAAAGTCCCTCCGCATACAGGTCGCACGATATCCATGAGGGTCTCGCCCTATGTCCATGAGTGGTCTCACCCTATATATAGGAGGGGTCTCGCCCTATATCGGCTATAGGGCCGAGACCCTATATCCGCTATAGGGCCGAGACCCTATAGCGGTCTCGGCCCTATAGCGGATATAGGGCGAGACCCCTCCTATATATAATTTGCTTATCACCAGCAACCCGAGGGATGAATACTGAAGGAGAAAAGAAAGGAAAAAGGAAAAGAAACATCATTGCAAGTGCCACATGGCATGTATAGCTACTGTGACCCACCAGGTCTCACTCACCAGAGAAACAGTCAATGCGGGAGGCGATGGTGCACTTGTTTGCCAGATATCTGGAAATGCGGCCTTTGTTCTTGGCTGCAGCACGGCCAATGAAGGTGGAGTGGAAGATGAGCCCATACTTGGGGGTGTTGCCCTTAGTCTTTAGGGCTCTGTGGGAAATACAGCTGACTTTAGATATAGGAGCAACAGTTTAACAGTTAAATGTTAACAAACGGGCACAAAGCCAAGCGTTGGGAAATTATCAGCTCTGATATTTTAAGCGAAGTGTGTACATATGCCAGCATGTCGGGTCCAAATGCAAGTCCTGAACCAGTTTTAAGTACTGTCCAGCTCCCACGTGGAGAAAGTAAGACTATTCAGGACAGAGCCCAACTTTATTTGTTATAACTAATTGACTGTCCAAAGAGCATTTTCTTGTGGCTAATTAACCTTTAGACCACATGTGTCAAACTCAAGGCCCGCGGGCCAGATGTGGCCCGCCACGTCATTTTATGTGGCCCGCGACGGCTTGGAAGGCATGATCACCACCGTGGACCCGTTTTCAGTCTGTCGCGGATCCGTTTCCGGTTCGTCGCGGACCCGTTTTCAGTGGGTTGCGGACCTTTGCATGGGAAATATAAAAATATTGTGCTTTTATTTTGAAGGGAATTTTGAATGCAGTAGAGTGCGTCTATTCACACTCCTCAGTGCTGCATTCACAACACACTTTACTTGCATGAGTTTACACACCGGACTATTTGTGATAGTTCACTTCATTCCCGACCTTTTTTTATGTTTGTGCATGAAAGCGCTGCTGAGTCCGTTAAAAAAGGCTGAAGTTATAAAATGATTATGTGTGTTGTATTACTTTGTGTCCTTAAGATGCACTTTTGGGTTTTTAATTGAGTGTAAAAGGGAATATTTCAAACTAGTTTTTTTGTGTTGGCATGTGAGATTCTGTACCATTTCAGGCTCAAACTGCACCATCTTTTCATTAAATCCATTTGAGAAGTTAAACATGTTCCTTGCTTTGGATCTCGGTTCATTCAGGGGTGATGGTGCAGCCAGACCAGTAGAACCACTGCCCCAGACCACATGCATGTTCTTATTGGCTAGTTATGTCCTTCTCAACTGTGACAAAAAAAAGCTTTGAACAAAGTTAATATAACAACGATTGTTTGATCTTTGTCTTTGTTATTTTCTTCTGTTTTAAGTTTGATCTTTGATAGAGTAATGTGGGTTTATATATATATATATATATAAAATATATATATAAATGCATGTACAATATTGTTACACTTGAATAAACAATACAAAGACAGTTATTTAACAATATGTTCGGTAGTAGTTAAATTTATACAGTGTTACAGTTACAACCGGCCCTTTGAGGGCGACCATGATGCTGATGTGGCCCGCGGTGAAAATGAGTTTGACACCCCTGCTTTAGACTATTTTGTAAGAAATGAAATGTGAAAAGTGGTGAGCATATTCAAACGTTCCTCAGTTGTTCAGGGTTACATTAAAGTGTCAGCACAGGAACTCAGTGGATTGACAGATATTTGAACATCATTACAACAGAGGACGTCAATACAGCTTTTAAGTAAAACATATACTAGTATAATGTTATCTAAAGGGCACGGACTTTCTGCAAGAAAGTAGAGAAAGGTAAGCAAACAGTTATATTGTTTAGAATGTCCAAGCTAGCTGGAAATATAACATACACATAAAAGTGTCTTCAATGTCTGACTCACTTCAGTGATCAAGTCCATTGTTTGGGACCAGCCAATGGTTCGGAGTCAAGCTGATATAGCATGTCGTACACTGAGACAGGACCATGTGGGGTCAGATCTCAAATCTAAACACGCAGCTAGACTCTTCAGGTCACGCTTACCTCAGGATCACTGTGGGCGTCGCCATTTTCATCCTGCAGCTTCTTTTCCCGCTTCTTGCGTTTCTTTTCCTTCTTTGCCAGTTTTCGCTAGACCTCAGTTGCAACATCAGTAGCCTAAGAACGAAAAAAAATGTATATATAAATTCATTTTTAACCAGGCTAAACCACATATGTCTCAAGGGTCGCAATGCTGAGTCAGGCTCATTAAATCATTTTGTACCCTCAGTGAATTCAGGACGAGATGCGTCATCATTCACAACATTGACAGACACTGAGCTTTTATAGGAACAGTTAATTAAGTGCAACAAATTCACTTTGACTGTTGATCCTCACATGCTGTGTCATTTTCTGAGCTCACCTCTTTAACAGCTTCTTTCATGACATCCACATTCTTCCGTGGCACGTCACCAGTTTCATAGAAAGACAGGTGCTCTTCCACCTGTTCACGCAGCTTGTCACCATATACACTTGTGGGTACCTCTGGAAGAAAAATTCAAATTAAATACTAAAGCAGTGGGTGACTAATTTAAAGCCACATGTGGCTTTGCTCAGAAATTTGCTTATTACCATCAACCCGAAGGATGAATACTGAAGGAGAAAAGAAACATCATTGCAAGTGCCACATGGCATGTATAGCTACTGTGACCCACCAGGTCTCACTCACCAGAGAAACAGTCAATGCGGGAGGCGATGGTGCACTTGTTTGCCAGATATCTGGAAATGAGGCCTTTGTTCTTGGCTGCAGCGCGGCCAATGAAGGTGGAGTGGAAGATGAGCCCATACTTGGGGGTGTTGCCCTTAGTCTTTAGGGCTCTGTGGGAAATACAGCTGACTTTAGATATAGGAGCAACAGTTTAACAGTTAAATGTTAACAAACGGGCACAAAGCCAAGCGTTGGGAAATTATGAGCTCTGATATTTTAAGCGAAGTGTTTACATATGCCAGCATGTCGGGTCCAAATGCAAGTCCTGAACCAGTTTTAAGTACTGTCCAGCTCCCACGTGGAGAAAGTAAGACTATTCAGGAGAGAGCCCAACTTTATTTGTTATAACTAATTGACTGTCCAAAGAGCATTTTCTTGTGGCTAATTAACCTTTAGACCACATGTGTCAAACTCAAGGCCCGCGGGCCAGATGTGGCCCGCCACGTCATTTTATGTGGCCCGCGACGGCTTGGAAGGCATGATCACCACCGTGGACCCGTTTTCAGTCTGTCGCGGATCCGTTTCCGGTTCGTCGCGGACCCGTTTTCAGTGGGTTGCGGACCTTTGCATGGGAAATATAAAAATATTGTGCTTTTATTTTGAAGGGAATTTTGAATGCAGTAGAGTGCGTCTATTCACACTCCTCAGTGCTGCATTCACAACACACTTTACTTGCATGAGTTTACACACCGGACTATTTGTGATAGTTCACTTCATTCCCGACCTTTTTTTATGTTTGTGCATGAAAGCGCTGCTGAGTCCGTTAAAAAAGGCTGAAGTTATAAAATGATTATGTGTGTTGTATTACTTTGTTTCCTTAAGATGCACTTTTGGGTTTTTAATTGAGTGTAAAAGGGAATATTTCAAACTAGTTTTTTTGTGTTGGCATGTGAGATTCTGTACCATTTCAGGCTCAAACTGCACCATCTTTTCATTAAATCCATTTGAGAAGTTAAACATGTTCCTTGCTTTGGATCTCGGTTCATTCAGGGGTGATGGTGCAGCCAGACCAGTAGAACCACTGCCCCAGACCACATGCATGTTCTTAGTGGCTAGTTATGTCCTTCTCAACTGTGACAAAAAAAAGCTTTGAACAAAGTTAATATAACAACGATTGTTTGATCTTTGTCTTTGTTATTTTCTTCTGTTTTAAGTTTGATCTTTGATAGAGTAATGTGGGTTTATATATATATATATATATATATATATATATAAATGCATGTACAATATTGTTACACTTGAATAAACAATACAAAGACAGTTATTTAACAATATGTTCGGTAGTAGTTAAATTTATACAGTGTTACAGTTACAACCGGCCCTTTGAGGGCGACCATGATGCTGATGTGGCCCGCGGTGAAAATGAGTTTGACACCCCTGCTTTAGACTATTTTGTAAAAAATGAAATGTGAAAAGTGGTGAGCATATTCAAACGTTCCTCAGTTGTTCAGGGTTACATTAAAGTGTCAGCACAGGAACTCAGTGGATTGACAGATATTTGAACATCATTACAACAGAGGACGTCAATACAGCTTTTAAGTAAAACATATACAAGTATAATGTTATCTAAAGGGCACGGAGCCAAGTGTTTCATCTGCACCACTGATATTTAAGTGGCATAGGCATCATTTTTACGTATGCCAGCACACCCTATCCAAACTCAATCTGTACCCGTTTTAACAAAGACTCACCAGCACCCCCTTGTGGAGAAACTAGTTGAAGTTCCAGGCCACTTTGATGAGGTGCTTAACATCCAAGCAAAAAGTACACCAGGTTTCTGATTTGGACATTCACAAAACTAAAGGACTTATGTTAAGCAAGCACAACTCTAGTGCATGCAAATACAGATAAGCCATACATTATAGCTACTTCTGAAATGGTTCATTACCAATCTGAAATCTATTTGCCCAACAAGCTTTTAGCATGCATTTAGTTATGTTTATTGCTGTGCAGTGTTCCTTAAACTGTACTTTTGCTAAGCATCCAGACTAACTAGTTGAGATGTTCTACCTCAGTGCTGTGAGTGGCTGCTCAGACTGTGGGAGGTGCATTGGAGCGAGTGGGATCACCCCAGAGGAGACTTGGTCTCCAGTCACCCAGCTCTGCTCCTGCCCAGCCCTGCCATCACTGCAGCCACCTCTTTCCCCAGCAGGGAGGGGGTGCCCCAGTACCTGAACAGGGCCTTCTCTGCTCCCGGGATCTGGACTGTGGAGGCCGGGTACTTGGCCAGGTTGGTTAGACTGCCGGCATGGGAGATCAGACGAGCTCCCACCTAGAAAGAAAAAAGGAAAGAGTTCATCTCACTGCCAAATGCAGAACTACCATTCAAGAATGGACTTTATTTTTAAGTAAGGCTCAGCAGCAGATATATTTTTTATCAGGGGATTGACATATTTTGGTAAAATATCATTGGTCCTGCAGTAACTGGAACATAAAAACCACCTCTTGAACTTTCACTTACCACATCGCCAATTAAGGTTGCTAGATTTGGAGCCACTTGGCTCATCTTGGAACGCAGGTACTCCTGCAACTCCAGCCGATAGCTGGCCAGAGACACTACACGAGTGGAGAATCTATCCTATGTTGATCAGGTCAATGGGAGAGATGTCCATACCTGGGAACAGATACAGAGGTCGTTGAGAGGGATACTACATGTGCAACTAACCAACTGTGCAACTAAGTCACACTGATAATCTTAAGCATGCTTGTTCCTCCCGACAGGATCCGAAGTGAGGATTTGTGCCTTCACCACAGGTTTATGAGAGTGATAAGTACTCTGCCCCCCTGTGTTGGTCACCAAGGACAATTATTGGTCCAGAGTGGGCAAATAGGGGGCATGGCATTATAAATCTTATTTAAAAATGTTAAGCAGGTGCCAAGTAGTACAAAAACCTTACATTTATGTATTAATGTATAAAGAATGAAAAAGATCATTTGCTGACCCACGGAAGAACGGGAAGCCTCCAGAATTGCCTGAGCCTTGGCGGCGTCCATCACCACTTCCTCTAGACTTGGCAAACTCTCTTCTGACAACTCTTTCCTGTTGCCAATGAGCTGAGCCATGCGGCAGTACATGAAGTTGTCCGACACGATCTTGACCAGCTCTGGGAAGTGGTAGCCATACCATTCACTGCAGACACAAGACAGTGATTGTTAGAAAAGGGAAAACACTGATTGATGAGTTTATCAAGCTCAGATTCGGCAGAAAATCCATTTGAAACCTACAATGACTGGTCGTAGGCATCATCAGGTTTGCCAACTATAGTGTGCAGAGGGAATATTACTAATACTATTGACTAACATTTGATTAAAAATATATATATAAAAGTGAGAAGTGGTTAGCATATTTAAACACGTTCCTCAGTTGTTCAGGGTTACATTTAAAGTGTCAGCACAGTAACTCAGTGGATTGACAGATATTTGAACATCATTACAACTGAGGACGCCAATATAGCCAAAAAGTAATAAAAGATAGTAGTTGATAGAAAAGAAACACCCATCATGCCACCTGGGACTGTAATTCCAGAACTTGACATGCCAACTGATGTTGACTGTAAACGCCAACACCCTGAAAGGCTTGGAGGCATTTCTTGTGCACGAGGGATGAGTGGATGAGGGAACCTTACCGGACACACATGGAGAAAGTGTTGATGTCTTTGTCCAGCTGATCCAACAGAGCAATGGACTGGATGATCATGTTGTCAACTCTGTTGACATTGAACTTTACTTTAGCTCTGGAGTAGCTGTGGCCCAAACCCAGCTGTGCCTTGGAGGCAGCCAGGCCAGTCAGCCCCTTCACTAGGGCGTGGAAGCAGGGCCGGCGATTCCTATAGGCGAACTAGGCAACTGCCTAGGGCGACAAATGGGTTGGGGGCGCCCTCTAGTGTCGCCCCTAGACCTACTTCCCATTAATCATAGTTAGAATAACAAGCACATTAAAACGTGGTTATTAATCATGATCATCCTAGGGCGCCCCTTCAGCCACACGTTTACTTGTCAACCTGATTTTTAGATTGAATTGATAGTTATTGTCGATAATTTCCTAATTTGGGGCGGTTGCGTTAAATTACGTTACGTTACGTTAGTTACGTTAGGTACGTGAGGGCTCCTGCACACTGCCTGCGTGGGGTGGGCGTGTCAGCTACGTGACATTTGCAAAAATGAAGCGGTCTAAACCATCTGGAGCACAGGGACGAAAACGAAAAAAGGATGAAGAGGAAAAGAAAGTCAAGTATAGAGGTAAGTCTTCTCATCTCAGCCATTAAGGTGTCAAACGAAATACATTTAGTATTGTGCATCACCTAATGGACGTTTCATTGCTGTCACTTAGGCTAGCTATAGCTAGCTAGCGACTGTTACTTTGCTAATTTGCTACGTAGGCTATTACTAGCAAACGTAACTTCACTGATAACCTAGCTACATGGATGTACATGTCAAAAGACCAGTATCTGGATAACGTATGCTAGTTATGAAAAGTACAGTTGCTGTCTACATTCATTATAAATGGCATAAGTTCTGTTTAGTGAATTCACAACTAGCAGGTGCATACACACACAGTAACCATTTTGGGGATAGTGGTGGTGTTCACCATTCTGTACAGTTTCTCCCCAGGAATATACTAAAATGTATATGTGTTTTGTTTTGTTTTTATTTTTTATTTTTGTTTTAAATTGGCCAGATGCAATCAGGCAATTTTTGCAGAGGCCGGCACCTGCTGGAGAAAGGACGCCTGATTCGCCTCCATCTGAACTTTGTAAGTAGCCTACACAACTAGTGCTATTGTTGCTTTTTTTGTTATTGTTGTTATTATTATCAATTATTACTTTCATAATCACATCACATTAATACTACTAATTGTAATCAGTAGCATTATTTAGCCTTGTAGCAGTGGTGGCAGTAATTGTAATTTATCTACTACAAGTTACATGGTCAGATAAAATGTATTTGTACAATGCAACTATGTGGTAGGATGATAGAAATGACCAAATGCAATTGTGTAACGAACAGCATGGATGAACTCTGTGTTTAAATACAGCTGCAGAAGGGACATCCAGTAATACTCAAGGGGCCGGTAACACACAGCCTGCATCAGGTGAGTCTATTTAATAGTATTTATTCAAGCCACATCCATACTTTAAAGTACAATAGAAACATGTTAGCATGTATTAAATACAATAGCTTGTTTTCTTAAGGAAGTTCAACCACATTCATGATTATTTATTATATTAAACACCGCTTGTCTGGCTATACAATTTGTTTGAATACAGGTGAAGGTGAAGGGACATCCAGGACCACATCAAGCACTCAGGGCACCAGTGAAACTACACTGCCGCCTCAAGTAAAATATCATTTGATGATACCATCAACGAATTTGCCATTAGGAAGTCCAGACGAGTCAAATTTTAATGCTGTGTCAATTTAGAAGGTGACTAGAAATGCCAGAAACAACTGTTCATCTTCTATTATTTGAGATGGGGATATAAGTACTAAGAACTTCAATCTTTTAATTTTGTATTGGTACGTACAGTATCCATAAAAGCACTTTTGTTTGTAGAAGGTATAGTTAGGGTATAGAGGGTCATAATTTGCTTAAATGTCTTTACAGGTGCTTAAGAGTGTTTTGCACAGTTTATGGAGTTAATTTAATCTTTGAGTATGTAATAAATTATTTAAAATAATAAAAAAGAAAATGTTCTGAAACTATTCTGGTGTTTGTTGTCCATGCACCATTTATTGTTGAACTGCAATGTAGAGTAGTAGAATTATAAGTGTGTAAAAAACTGCTATGCAAAGTAAAGCAGTTAAGTTAATATACCTGTATGTCTCTTCAGTGATGTAAAGTATTGTGTGGGGGAGGTGGGGGCGCAAAACTCAATCTCGCCTAGGGCAACCAAAGGGCTAGAGCCGGCCCTGCCCACAAGACCATGCACAAATGCATTAAACAGTTCAAGGACATTCCTGGTAGGTCACACATCTATCACCATTCAAACTTGCCAAAGTGAAGTGTGATTGTTAAGAGGTCTGATGTGTTCTTTTCTTTGTGTTGCACGACGCCAGAGTGCCAGATGGTGGCTTCTATAATCCACAGCAAGATTGAGGACTTCCATCCCTCTATTCATCTGATTCAGGGCCTGAGGAACCCGGGGATGAAAAACCGCCACTTCTTTTAGAACGCATTCAGATGAAAGTCAGGCCCACAGCCAACCTGACCTTGACTCACTGCCTGGAGCTTGGTCTCCAGAAGCATGTGGATGACATCACTCATGTGGCTGAGGTAGCAGGGAAAGAGTACGCCATTGAACAGGTACCCTTTAAACAGGATTCCTTCTCTAAATACAGTCTTTTATGAAGTGTTAAGCTTGTACTAGGATGGGTAATGAATGGAGTGATCCTATGGAACTGCAAAATTTGGACAGAATTTGGGAAGCTTATTTTAATTTAAAGGAATATTTCACAAATGGAGCCCTTGAGAGGGGCGTTACACCTACGTGATGATGGTGAAACAGAGGCCAAGTGTTTTTTGTCTTTTTGTTCAAAGCAACTCCACTAACTCTTCTTACTCAGGCACGTGGCCAGTGTGTGAATATGTGTGTTAAGAATTGATGGCTGCTACTTTTTCTTTTACACTGTCTCACTCAGGCCCTGGAAAAGATGGAACAAGAGTGGTCGGCAGTACTCTTTGAGGTGTTGCCCTACAAGGAGACAGGCACCTACATATTGAAGAGCCTCGATGAAGTATTGCAGTTGCTGGATGACCACATTGTCATGACGCAGAGCATGTCCTTCTCTCCATTCAAAAAAACCTTTGAGGACCGTATCAACACCTGGGAGAGCAAGCTCAGAATGACTCAAGTAGGCGCACACACACACACACACACACACACACACACACACACACACACACACACACACACACACACACACACACACAGTTATGGTCTTGTGTATTGTATCATTGTTATGCGGTGTCATATGTTGTGCTGCTGCCCTCTCCTGGTGCTTGCAGGATGTGCTGGAGGAGTGGCTGACCTGCCAGCGTTCCTGGCTCTACTTGGAGCCCATCTTCAGCTCTGATATCAACCAGCAGCTGCCTGTGGAGGGAAAAAGATACCAGCACATGTATCAAACATGGAAGGGCATCATGCAAAGCGCCTTTGATAATCGAAAGGTCAGAGAATATTTTGGGGGCAGCTGTGTTAAGACATACAGCATTTTGGCAAGAGTGTGTGTTTATTTATTTGTTTTAATTGAGATATTTGGAACTTCATCCTTATTTATGAAGTCATTTTTGTCATGTTTATGGGGGAAATACATGCATTATGAAAACACCCTGGCATCTGAAGGGTAAATTAATGAAAATGAATTAATTGAACTTATGATCAGGACTGATGTTGGATAAAAGTGGTGAAAGTGGTTATATTATTAATATGTTACTTTATGGCAGATTTCCTGATGCAGACATTTTGTCTTCATTTTGTGAGGCACAGAGGTTAAATGACAAAGGTTTTGTTCTGATACCAAGAAGCAACTTTATTTCTGTACACTGTTAATATATGTTTCTGCATTGTTCTCTAGGTGATTGAGCTGTGCCAAGATGGCTATCTGCTCGTCAAACTGAAAAGGTGCAACACACAGTTGGAGCCGGTGCAGAAGGGTCTCAGTGAATACTTGGAGACCAAACGAGGATCCTTCCCCAGGTAAGCCCAACAGAAAGTGCCCTGAGATTCCCCTGGCTCTCAATAGTGGTGTTAATAACAGAGTTATGAGATGATTCCACATGAGAGGGTATGCATTGAACCATGAACCTGCTTTGGTTGCTCTAAATGGAGGTAGCTTTGAAACAAGAAGGAAAACAAGCAAACGCCTTCAAAAGGCTAATTTATCAACAATAATATATTTGTGGACGACTTGGGGCCAGAATGGAGTTTCCATGCTCAACTTTGACACACAGTTACATTACATTACATTACATTTCATTTAGCTGACGCTTTTATCCAAAGCGACTTACATGCTATACAGTAGACCGTAGACACAGCAACGGTGAGCAGTTAGGGTTAAGTGTCTTGCTCAAGGACACAACGACATGGACTGCCTGAGCCGGGGTTTGAACCACCGACCCTCTGATTGAAAGTCAGACCTGCTAACAACTGAGCCACAGTCGCCAGTTGATGACTCAGACAGGACTATGTACTGATCAGTGGATATTTGTCCTTTTAGGTTTTACTTCCTGTCAGATGATGAGCTCCTGGAGATTCTGTCCCAGACCAAAGATCCAACTGCTGTACAACCGCACTTGGCAAAAGCTTTGAGAACATTGCACAGGTTTGTTGTTTCTTCACAATTACTCTGCGTATATATTACTGAAGATGTAACATGCATGCCACATACGACTGAGACATCTGTTGGTTCTCAGCTTCAATTCCAGCCAGATCTACATATGTACTCTGGAGAAGGGGAGGAGGTGAAGCTGTCACTGCCAGTGTGGCCCACTGGAAATGTGGAGGACTGGCTCAGGGGCGTGGAGAAATCGATGAAGGCCACACTGAGGGATAGCATTGAGCGCTCGCTCAAAGCCTATCCGGAGGTCTGCAACCCTCACTCTCATTTTGATGTGGAATCCAATCTGCTTATTTGAACAATGTTAAAGAATATTTCAATTGTTCATTTCTTAAATCCTCTGTGTGCGCTCTCCTGACCCCTCAGCAGCCTGGTGTAAAGTGGGTGTTATCGTGGCCTGGACAAGTGGTGATAGCTGGCTGTCAGGTCTACTGGACTGCTGAGGTGTCTGAGGCCTTGGAGCAGGGAGACATGTCCAACCGCCTTTATCCCCAACTACAGAAACAGGTGTGGAATATGGGGCCAATATTCAAACTTCAAACTCTAAATATCCATAAGGTTTGAAAAATAGACACAGTGTATAATGTGTTGCTCACATTTACGCTGAACAGTGTGCACACTCTTTTGCTGATCAATATATTCTTCAAACTTCCTCTTTTGTTTCTGAAGCTGGGTGACTTGGTGCAGCTGGTGAGAGGACGTCTGTCTAAGATGCTGTGCCTGAGCTGTGCTGTCTGCCCTCATCGTCATAGAGGTCCATGCTAAGGATGTTGCGGCCAAACTGGTGGAGCAGGAAGTCTGGAGCATCAATGACTTTGAGTGGATCAGCCAGCTCAGGTCATCTATCTCTTTTTGTGCTTTTTAGTTCAGTCACTCTTGACATGGAGCTACCTGTATTCCATCATTGCAATTAATTGTGTGCAGGATATGTTTGATGCTGATCTGATACTGTTTGTAGGTATTACTGGGCAAAAGATGACTTGTACACCCGCGCAGTGAATGCAGAGTTTTTGTATGGATACGAGTACCTTGGTAACTCTGGACGTCTGGTCATCACCCCACTCGCTGACAGGTAGTTCAGTCTTATGTTGTCAAGGCTTTTTTCCCCCTGAATGTCATTTCATCGTTTGAATACACTACCCCCGGCCTTTTTCAGATGCTACCTGACCCTAACAGGAGCTCTACACCTGGAGTTTGGAGGAGCTCCTGCAGGTCCAGCAGGCACAGGAAAGACTGAAACCACTAAAGATCTGGGAAAGGCTCTGGCTATCCAGACAGTTGTTTTCAACTGCTCTGATCAGCTGGACTTCATGGCTATGGGCAAGTTTCTCAAAGGACTGGCCAGGTGAGAGGCAATTACTAAAGTGTGATTGAATGTGTGCTGTTAAATATCACACATACCTTTCATCAATCACAGTCATGTTCTGTCTGTCTTCCTTCTTGCAGCTCTGGGGCCTGGGCATGCTTTGATGAGTTTAACCGCATTGATGTGGAAGTGCTGTCTGTGGTGGCACAACAGATCACCACCATACAAAAGGCGCAGCAGCAAAGGGTGAGGAGAAGTGTATTCAGTAGAAAACCATGTGACGCTTCATACTGTAGTTTACCACAGAGTATGTTAGGGTTTCTCTCAGACCCCAAGTGCACGACGCTAGCCGATGTACCATTCAGCCAATAACTGCCGTTGTTTATTCAAACACAAAATTGCACAGTTCCAAAATCTCCAAACAAAAAACAACTGTCCCAAAAAACTGACAGCGATAGGAAAGTTCCCTCACAGTGTTCGTCACGCCTGCCTCCTTAAACGGCAGTGTAAGTCCTCTTGAAATGACGTCACGCCTGCCTCCTTAAATGGCAGCGTTGCTCACCTTCAGCCTTGTCTCTGTAGCTGGTAGCTCCCTTCGTCGTAGCTCCTATATCCCGCCTACTCCGAGCACGCACTCACGTCGAACCCACTCCGCTCACTCGCTCTTATTCCCCGCTATCACTCTGACGAGCTTCAGCTGCGGGGAACGTTGATTGGCTTCAGGTGTGAGCCGGAGCGTCCCTCGCTCGTTCCCGTTGTCTGGCGCGCAGATCCCTGGCCGCGCGTGCCGAAGTCTCGGGCGCCTCCGCGCGCCCGGACTGTGAGCGCGCTGAAGGATCCTCAACAGTACCCCCCCGTCTACGGGAGCCACCTGGCGACCTGCCAGGCTTACCCGGGTGGGCTCGGTAAAAAACCTCCAGCAGGCCCGGATCCCGGATCTGCCGCCGGGGCAACCAACTCCGCTCCTCCGGACCGTACCCCACCCAATCTACCAAGAACTGGTACCCCCGCCCCCGCCGTCGAACGTCCAGCACCCTACGCACCTTCCACTGGGGTTCACCGTCCACCATCACGGGTTGCGGAGGGTCCGGAATCGATGGTCCTAGTCGACTGTGGGCGACGGGCTTGATCTTGGAGACGTGGAAGACTGGATGGACCGGCATGGACGCCGGCAGTCGCAGTCTCACCGCCGCCGGACTCAGCACCTTGGTTACCTCGAACGGACCCACGAACCGAGGGCCCAACTTCTTGGCATCTGACCGCGTTGGGAGATCCCGGGAGGACAACCACACCCTCTGCCCTGGCTGGTACAATGGAGCGGGTGTGCGGCGACGGTTGGCTCCCTTGCAGCTCCGGTCCCTCGCCCGGAGAAGGGCAGTCCTGGTGGTCTCCCAGATACGACGGCACCGCTCCAGATGGGCCTGTACGGACGGAACTGCCACCTCGGTCTGCTGTGCCGGGAACAGCGGCGGTTGGTACCCCAGGGCTGCTTCAAACGGAGAGAGATTAGTAGCGGAGCTTACCAAAGAGTTGACGGAGTACTCTACCCAAGGCAGGAACCGGCTCCAAGCGGATGGATTCCTGGCAGCCATGCAGCGAAGCGCCGACTCGACGACCTGATTCGTCCTCTCCGACTGCCCGTTAGTCTGCGGATGATAGCCAGAAGAGAGACTCCCCGATATCCCCAACCCCTTGCAGAACGCCCGCCATACCTGGGAGGTGAACTGTGGACCCCGGTCTGAAACGATGTCCATCGGAAGGCCGTGGAGCCGAAACACCTGGGCCATCAGCAACTCCACCGTCTCTTCCGCCGAAGGAAGCTTGGGGAGGGCCACCAAGTGGACCCCCTTGCTGAACCGGTCCACCACCGTCAGCAACACGGTCTTCCCCTGGGACGGTGGCAGCCCGGTCACAAAATCCAAGGCAACGTGGGACCACGGTCGGCTCGGGACGGGAAGGGGTTGTAGCAACCCGGCCGGCGCCTGGTGCGAGGACTTGCTGCGAGCACACACGGGGCAGGCCTGCACATACTCCCTCACGTCACTCCTCATGCTCTGCCACCAGAAGTGCCGGGCCAGAAAAGAGAACGTCCGGTGGACCCCGGGATGGCAGGCCAACTGGCTGGCGTGGCCCCATTTGAGAACCCGGCCCCGAACTGCTTCTGGAACGAACAACCGGCCTATGGGTACCCCACTTGGGACCGGATGGTCCTGCAGCGCCCTCCTTACTGCCGCTTCGATTCCCCAGGCCACACGGCCCACCACCTGGGCTGCCGGAACGATGGGCGCCGGTTCCTCCTCGGTCAGACCCTCCTCCTGGAACCGCCGAGACAAGGCGTCCGCCTTCGTGTTACGGGACCCCGGACGATAGGTCAGGGAGTAGTTGAACCTGCTGAGAAAACCGGCCCACCGTGCCTGCCGTCCGTTGAGCCGCCTGGCTGCCCTGATGAACGTGAGGTTCCGATGATCAGTCCACACCACAAACGGCTGCTCCGCCCCCTCCAGCCAATGCCGCCACTCCTCCAAGGCCGCCACCACCGCCAGCAACTCCCGATTTCCGATGTCATAATTCCTCTCCGCCGGAAGGAGACGTCGGGAGAAGAAGGCGCAGGGATGTACCTTCCGGTCCACCTCCGCCCTCTGGGACAGGACGGCCCCCAACCCGGTGTCCGAGGCGTCCACCTCCACGATAAACTGTCTTGCCGGGTCTGGGTGCAGCAACACTGGGGCACTGGTAAACCGCCGCTTCAGGTCCAGAAACGCGGCCTCTGCCTCGGAGGTCCAGGCGAACGGCTGGGCCGGGGACGTGAGACTAGTCAGCGGTTGC
This sequence comes from Cottus gobio, assembly GCA_023566465.1. Taxonomy (NCBI): domain Eukaryota; kingdom Metazoa; phylum Chordata; class Actinopteri; order Perciformes; family Cottidae; genus Cottus; species Cottus gobio. The sequence continues at coordinate 22,757,821 of CM042215.1, forward strand.
GCCACGCCGCTATAGTTGCGGACAAACCTCCGATAGAAGTTGGCGAACCCCAGGAACACCTGCAGTTCCCTCCGCGACGTCGGAGTGGGCCAGTCCACCACCGCCTGAATCTTCCGCGGGTCGGCCCGGACCTGTCCCTTCTCGATGATAAAGCCCAGATAGTCCACCGAGTCAGCGTGGAATAGACACTTCTCCGCCTTTACATAGAGCTGGTTCTGCAGGAGGCGCCGGAGTACCCGCCGAACGTGCTGCACGTGCTCGGTGAGCGTCTTGGAGAACACCAGGATGTCGTCCAGGTATACCACCACGAACTCCTCCAGCATGTCCCGCAGCACGTCATTCATTAACGCCTGGAAGACCCCCGGGGCGTTGGTCAATCCAAACGGCATCACCCGATACTCAGTGCCCCCGGGGCGTCTTGAAGGCGGTCTTCCACTCGTCGCCCTCCCGTATCCGCACCAGGTGGTAGGCGTTTCGAAAGTCTAATTTCGTGAATACGGTCGCCTGGGTGAGTGGCTCCATGGTGGAAGTCATGAGTGGAAGAGGGTACTTGTTCTTGACGGTGATGTCATTCAACTGTCTGTAATCAATGCAGGGACGGAGGCTGCCGTCCTTCTTCTTGACGAAGAAAAATCCTGCCGCCACAGGGGATGACGAAGGCCGAATCAACCCCGCAGCTAGAGACTCAGAAATATAGTCCTCCATCACCGTTTTCTCCGGAATTGACAGGCTGTACAGGCGGCTGCCGGGCAGAGGGGCCCCAGCCCGGAGGTCGATGGCGCAGTCATACGGCCGATGTGGGGGAAGAGCCTGCGCCCGCACCTTACTGAACACCTCTCCCAGGTCGTGGTACTCTGCAGGAACCAACGTCAGGTCCGGAGCCGGCCCCCGGGGAACACACTGGGCCGTCCCTCCCGGCGCGGACCCAAGGCACTGGGCGTGACACGCTGCTCCCCACTCCAGTATAGTCCCGGATGCCCACGATATGCGGGGTTCGTGCTGCACCAACCAGGTATGACCCAACACCACCGGAGCCCCCGGAGACTGGATCAAGAAGAATTGGCGAGTCTCGACGTGGTTGCCTGCCACCGTGAGAACAATGGGGTGGGTACACTGGGAGACCTGGGCCATCCGACGGTCATCCAGTGCGAACGCCTCCCGCGGCTCCTCCAGCTCCATGGTCGGGATCTGGGCCTCCGCCGCGAACGCTGTGTCCATGAAGCACGCGTCTGCACCGGAGTCGATGAGGGCCCCTGCCTCAAGTCGTCGATCAGCCCAGGCTAGGTTGACAATTAATCGCCGAACTGGTGGTGCAGATGCTCGGGAGTCGGGAAGACGGCTCACCAGGACCCCCCGTGGTCCTAGTGATCCTGGGCTTTTGGGTGGGCAGGACAGTCGCGACGAAAGTGGCCCTTCTGGCCACAGGACAGGCATTGCCCTGCCCGGAATCGAGCCTCCCGCACGCCTGGGCTAAGACGCGTGCGCCCCAGCTGCATCGGCTCCTCCTCTGTCGTCGACCTCGCCGCGGATGGGCCCTCCCGGCTTGGAGAGTCCGGTCGGAAAACCCCGGGGAGTCTCCCCCAGACTCTGACATCCGGAAGACCCGGGGCTCCTCTCCTGGTGGTCTGCTCCCTCCGCCGCTCCTCGAACCGTTCGTCGATGCGGAGTGCGAGCCTGACGAGTTCGTCGAAAGAGGTGGGCTCCTCTCGAGTCGCGAGCTGGTCCCGGACAGCCTCGCTGAGCCCTGCCCGGAAGGTGGTCCGCAGGGCCGGGTCATTCCACCCACTCTCTGCTGCGGCTAGCTGGAACTCCACCGCATAATCTGCTACTCGACCATTCCCCTGTCGAATGCCGGCCAGTTGAGCTCCCGGTTCTGGGCCTCGGACCGGGTGATGGAATAGCCACCGAAGTTCAGCCACAAACGCCTGGTAGGAATGCCGGAACCCAACTCCCCTGGTCCAGGACGCGGCCGCCCACTGCGCCGCCCGGCCGGTGAGCAGGTTCGTGATGTATGCGATCCGGGCAGCATCTGACGCGAACCGGCTGGGCTGGTGGGTGAAGACGAGCTCACACTGCATTAGAAACACAGCGCAGGTCTCGAAGTCTCCCCCAAATGGTTGCGGGCTGGCCAAGCATGGTTCAGAAACTGCCGGGGTTGGACCAGGCGTCTGTACTGTCGCGGGTTGCCCCCGTGGGGGAGTGGAGTGAACCTCCGTCAGCGCCCGCAGCTGTGCTAGCAATTCCCCGTGCTGAGCCGTCGACGCCGCCTGGAGTCGCGCCATGCTCTCCACTGTCGTGCTGAGGCTCTGTACCTGGTCCTGTAGTGTCTTTATGGCGGTCGCTGCTGCTTCTAGCTGGTGAGTATGACCGTCCGTCAGTAAAAACTGCTGCTCCAATACATTCCGGTACGTCGGGTCTCTGTCGGCTGGGACCTCCATGGTGAGTGCGTACTGTTAGGGTTTCTCTCAGACCCCAAGTGCACGACGCTAGCCGATGTACCATTCAGCCAATAACTGGCGTTGTTTATTCAAACACAAAATTGCACAGTTCCAAAATCTCCAAACAAAAAACAACTGTCCCAAAAAACTGACAGCGATAGGAAAGTTCCCTCACAGTGTTCGTCACGCCTGCCTCCTTAAACGGCAGTGTAAGTCCTCTTGAAATGACGTCACGCCTGCCTCCTTAAATGGCAGCGTTGCTCACCTTCAGCCTTGTCTCTGTAGCTGGTAGCTCCCTTCGTCGTAGCTCCTATATCCCGCCTACTCCGAGCACGCACTCAAGTCGAACCCACTCCGCTCACTCGCTCTTATTCCCCGCTATCACTCTGACGAGCTTCAGCTGCGGGGAACGTTGATTGGCTTCAGGTGTGAGCCGGAGCGTCCCTCGCTCGTTCCCGTTGTCTGGCGCGCAGATCCCTGGCCGCGCGTGCCGAAGTCTCGGGCGCCTCCGCGCGCCCGGACTGTGAGCGCGCTGAAGGATCCTCAACAGAGTACTTGAGTTGTACAAATACTGTGCCTCAGTACAGTGAGTATTTCAATTTGGTGTTGTACTTTATTTCTACTGCTTTTCAAGAAAGAACAAATGGTTTGGTTTTGCTTTAGTCAATTTGACATTCATTTCATTTCATTAATGAGTCAAATGAATTAATGTCAGCAAAGGTTTTTGCAAAACACACATGACTAAAGTTAATGATATCAATCATTACAATTCCTTCCCATTATGAAGTTCTAATATATGTTTTTAATTTAAGTAAATAATATCATTTTGTTTTCCCACCACTGCATTCCACCCAAAAAGAAGCACATGCAGTAGCATAGATTTCCAAGATAATTGTGTGTATGTTGTGTTTTGAGGCAGAGAGGTTTGTGTTTGAGGGCACAGAGATCCCTCTCGTCCCTTCGTGCGCTGTCTTCATCACTATGAATCCTGGTTACGCTGGACGCACTGAACTGCCTGACAATCTCAAGGTTTGATGTGATGATTTCGTTTTAAATAACTGTGCAACGCTGAGGATAAGCACATGGAGCTCAACAAAGTGGATTGTGTCTTCTCCAGGCACTGTTTGGTCCTGTGGCCATGATGGTGCCTGACTATGCGACGATAGCTGAGATCTCCTTGTACTCGTTTGGCTTCAGTGATGCCAAAGTCCTCTCCAAGAAGATCACCACCACTTTCAAGCTCTCCTCTGAGCAGCTCAGCGCTCAGGTATTGTATAGAGCAAGGGTGGGCAAACTACGGCCCGCGGGCCGGATCCGGCCCGTTGGGCGTTTTGATCCGGCCCGCCGAGTATTATGAATTATAAATGATAGTAAAGACCACTGTAACGCTTCTCCGTTCCCGACTTGAGTTTTCCGAAGCACGATGACGGCAAAAGACCAGCATCGATGTTTCTTAACTCAAGTCGGGAACGGAGAAGCGTTACAGCGGTCTTTACGTGCCGTGCGGCAGAGGACAGCTGTGCCGTGCTTCCTGCAGCGCATCAGGCTGCGAGTCCAGCTGCTGCTGTCTGCGCTGCTCACCTCCACCCCTCCCCCACAGGCCAGCGCGCCACGGAGACATGGTCCGTTTTATACGGCATAACGAACGCACATCAGACCCACGGGACTCATGTGACATATAGGGTTCTGCCTGCCAGCCTCCTGCCAGCTTCCTGCATTGAGCCCCTCTGCAACAGGGGGCTTTTTTTAGACAAACTGCTAGTCAAGTATCAAGCACCAAGGCAAGTTATTTGCTAGCATTTAAATTAGCAAAAGCCAGCAAGCCTTTCTGTGAAGGGGAGTTTTTGAAAGAATGCATGGTAGAGACAGCAGGTCTCTTGTGTCCAGAGAGCAAAAACAAATTCGAAAAATGTAGTTTATCACGCAGGACAGCGACTCGGCGTGTAGAACTAATTGACGAAGACTTAGCCAGCAAGTTAAACAAAAAAGCTGAGTCATTTAAGTTATATTCGCTAGTAAGTTCTCTTTACTTTTTAGTTATTGGCTTTTACTTATAATTTATATTGGTTCACACAAACACTCTCTATCCATCTGATACTGGCCCGGCCCGTCTGTCAAATTTTAAAAGTCAATGTGGCCCCTGAGCCAAAAAGTTTGCCCACCCCTGGGCTAGAGTCAGAGGAGGTCACACATTACATTTCTATGTCAATGCCATATTTGTCCAGGGAAGGGATACATGATATTGAAAAAGCTAGTTACATTTGTGTGTGTGTGTGTGTGTGTGTGTGTGTGTGTGTGTGTGTGTGTGTGTGTGTGTGTGTGTGTGTGTGTGTGTGTGTGTGTGTGTGTGTGTGTGTGTGAATAACAAAGATATGAAGAAGGTTTACTTTTGCTCTCCTATCTATGAAGGATCATTATGACTTTGGTATGAGAGCTGTGAAGACTGTGATCTCAGCTGCTGGAAACCTGAAGAGAGAAAACCCCGACATGAACGAGGTTAGAAATGTTTCTTTTGTTGATGATATAAATAAAGTAGAATAAAAATGTCACGCCATTCTTCTGCAATCTTGCTGTCTCCCAGGAGTTGATCTGTCTTCGAGCCATTCAAGATGTCAACGTGCCAAAGTTTTTACAGGACGACTTGAAGCTCTTCAACGGCATCGTGTCCGACCTTTTCCCTAAAACAAAACAGGAGCCAATCAACTATGGCACACTTGAAGAGTCCATGCGTAATGTCTGCAGCAAGAAAAACCTCAAAGATGTGGACGGTTAGTGTCTCTGGAAGTAGATGTTATGTTTTAGATATGCAAGTGCCTGTGTTTTTAGGATGAGTAGATGAGTCTTGTGGTTATTGCAGGGTATATAAGTAAGTGTATCCAGCTGTAGGAGACAACTGTGGTGAGACATGGCCTGATGTTGGTTGGACCCTCTGGATCAGGCAAAACCAAGGTGAGCCGTATACTTATCAAGACACTGTTTACAGTTTTATTCCCAGCTCTCCAATGTAGACAATTATTTTAGTTTTGCGGTGCAGAGTCTTGTACGTGTGCATTACTGTGTTTTAGTGTTATGAGATCCTAGGTGAGGCAATAACAGCTCTGAAGGGCCAGCCCTCTGTGAGTGGGTAGAGGCGGTTCAGATGTATGTCCTCAACCCCAAGTCTATCACCATGGGACAGCTCTACGGGGAGTATGACTTGCTCACACATGAGTGGTAAGTGATCTTTTGTTTTACACAAACGACAGAACAAACCAAACAAACAGTCAGACTTCTACGAGACACTTTTTCTCCACCCCGACAGGTCAGTGGAGGTGCAGCCTCCATGGACAGTGAGAAAAAGTGGTACATGTTTAATGGGCCAGTGGTTGCTGTATGGATTGAGAACATGAACACTGTGCTGGATGACAACAAAAAGCTGTGCCTCAGCTCTGGGGAAATCATCAAGCTCACTGACGTAAGGTTACGTCTTGTCCCTGGGTTTTCCTCTGTCCCACGCGCATTCAGACATTCTGTGTTTTCTCCTTGCAGGTGATGACCATGATGTTTGAGGTGCAAGACCTGGCAGTGGCATCTCCAGCCACAGTGTCTCGCTGTGGAGTGGTCTACCTGGAGCCCAGCATCCTGGGCCTCGTCCCTTTTACAGAGTGTTGGCTGAGGCGAGTCCCTGAAGCCCTGAAAGCGTTCACGGAGCAGCTGGACTCTCTGTTTTCCAGGTTCCTACAGGTGAGAGGGGAGACAGAACTGAGAGACACCACCAGGGAATCTTAAAGCTTTTCACTGTAGGAGATTGTAGAAAGAGCTGCTTTTGCTTTTATTTTATTATTATTGCTTTTATTATTTGTATTATTCTGTACCTTTTACAGGACTCCGTCACATTTGTCCGCACATCAGTAAAGGAGGTCATCACCTCTCTGGACAGCAACCTAACCTGCAGTCTGCTTAAACTTATGGACTGCTTCTTCAATCCTTACGCCAAGAAACAGCTGTGTGCTGCTATTCCTTGTTAGATTAACCCCCATGAAATTAATATATATGGATTTCTGTGCAAATATGATATAACATCTCTAATACTCGTAGGAGTTCTACCTTTGTATGATACATATTTAGTGCTTTAGAGAAGCTGTACAATCTACTTCAAAACACAAGGTTTTGATCGACCTTAAAATCGGCACTGGTATTTGAATGATTGTATAATTACCATATCCATCTGTAAGTACACTTGTAAGGCAAATGAGAAAAATAAATACTGGTGGTAGATTTTCTTAGTCTTGAATAAACGGATACAGAAGATGCTCTGTTATCAAAAACATTGACTGAGTTTGTTCGGTTCAGTAATTAATGTAGTAGCGATCATGCTACTTGAGCAGTCAATGACATATTTAATGCATTCCACTAAACAACGTCGACTGAATGGATGTGCAGTTACTGATTTCTCCTCTAAGTTGATGAAAACATCTTTCTAGTACTTTTGTAAATGTGGATTTTGTTGACCATGACCCCCCATCAATCCTTTATTGTCTTGTAGGATAAGAGGCCACCGCCCCAGAATAAATTGGACCGTCTGAAGGAGCTGATTGAGCCCTGGTTCTTCTTCTCTCTGGTGTGGAGTGTGGGAGCCACAGGAGACGCAGCCAGCTGTAAGCGCTTCAGTGCCTGGCTCAAGAAGAAGATGGCAGAGGAAGAGGTCATATCAGCATCTCCACTTTAGTGTCCCCAGACCAAAATAATTCTATTGTCATTTGTATTGGCAGCTTTATTATTTCTTGACATAGGTATATTTTGATTAACGTAAATGTATTTGTCCTTCAGATTCAGTTATGCTTTCCAGAGGAGGGACTGGTGTACGACTACGCACTGGATGATGCAGGGATTAGTAACTACGAGGATGACGAGGAAACTGAAGAAAGAAAAGTAAACTGATAACATTATTTCATGCAATTAAGACCATCAGATGCATTTTAGCCTTTTTCTCAATCATCTTTTTGCCTGTACTTTAGGTCCAGTGGGTCAGCTGGATGAACTACGCAAAGAGTGTTGCAATCACCCCGGAGACACATTATGCTGACATCATCGTTCCCACTGTGGACACAGTGAGAAGGTCTTTCCTCATGGATATGCTTTTGACCAATAGGAAACCAGTGAGTACTTTGGTTGTAGTTTAGCTTCACACATCAGACCACACATTCTGTAATTGTTATAAAATAGCTTGTCACCATGAACTGTGAACATTTTCTACTGAAGCAAACATTCAGAATCCAATAATAAACATCTGAATACTTTCATTGCCTTGGATTCATATTTACGTGTGTGCGATCCAGGTGCTCTGCATTGGGCCAACGGGCACAGGAAAGACCCTGACCATGTCAGACAAGCTGCTGAAGAACATGCCCGATGAATTCATCACACACTTCCTCATGTTCTCTGCCCGCACCTCAGCCAACCAGACTCAAGATTATATTGACAGTAAGCTGGACAAAAGGTATGCCTGCTCTACGATACATTGTACACATCATTTACAATACAAACATGTGTTTTGGATCACCATTTCAATGATGCACCTGCAGATCACCTTCCTCTTTGTAGACACACAGGTAATAACTCTCAACACCTGCTACAGTATACTGCAAGTGGGTGGTAGTTGATTAAAATCACTATCACACAGCTATAGTACATACTGTCATGGAATGCTGTTGCACTGTTGTCACTTGTTTTAATCTATTTAGTCAAATTGGATGCAACATGTAGAGTATACAATGTATAAAGTGATGTATTCCTGTTCACTTCAAAAGTCAAGGCAGAGTTTCACTCATCATTATTTTTGTGTTAATCCCCCAGATTAAGAGTGAGTCATTCCTGGAGGATATCAACAGCATTTTGAACTCTGGGGATGTTCCCAACTTGTATGCATCAGACGAGCAGGAGCGCATCCTGGCAGCCATGAAGCCAGTGGTGCAAGACCTGGGCCGACAGCCAACTAAAGCCAACCTCATGGCAGCCTACATCAGGAGGGTCCGCAGCAACATCCACACTGTGCTCTGCATGAGGTTGTCCAAAGCTCTGATCCAAAGTCCATCCACGCTCTCTCCCTTTCTTCTACTTCCACTCCTCTCTTCCACTTCTTCCTCTGCAGTCCTATCGGTGAGGTGTTTCGTGCGCGGCTGAGGCAGTTTCCCTCACTGGTGACGTGTTGCACCATAGACTGGTTCAGTGCCTGGCCAGAGGAGGCTCTGCAGGCTGTGGCCACATCCTTTCTGAATGACCTGCCTGAGCTGGAAGCCAGCCCCGAAGTCATTCCACACAGCTCCTCCTGGTTTCTTTTATATCCAAAAGTGTTCTGTTTTTAATTGATGTCTTCATGTTTTTCTAGTTGTTCCCTTTCTAATTTTGTTGTATGTAAAGCATCTTTAAGTGGCTTGAAAAGCACTATAGAAAATATGATATAATATAAAATACATTTAAAATAATAAATATAAACTATTATTATTGTACTAAATTAATAATAATGAAATAAATAAATAAATGATATGTACTAAAGTAACGCAGGCCAACTTGTTGATTTTTGTTGTATACAATGAAGGTCTGTTACTTGTGTTTGTGATTTATATGAATGTATGCTTGATTAACATAGTTGCACTCCATGCATGACCCAATATTACCCACATTTATCAGTTACCTACTTCATAAAGTGATAATAATAAACATATCTCATATTAATTACGTGGCGCCGTCAGTGACTTCCGGCAGCCAGGGGGCGTGGCCCAGTGGCAGCGGGCTATAACGTCATTGAATTTGGAATGTTCTAAGCGCTTCCATGGAAACCCATGTATTATAAGACAACAATTTCTCTCTTTTTTCCTCATTGCGCTTGAAGACCCCAACGAGAGAACAGCTAAACTTCTGAAGAACAGCACCTCTACTCTTAAGCTAGCAAGCTAACAAACTCCAGCATCCCTACACTACAAGGTAAGGACCCAACCTGCAGCCATGTGACAGTTAGCTAGCTAGCGGTGTGTGTTTTCAAGAGTACAACCTAAACAAGTTGATTGTATTATTTCTCTAAACTTTACTGAAAGTGACAGACAACATGGATCAGACTTCAATGTCAACAATTGATCTGAATTGATTGCTTGTATTAACTATAATTTCTAGGTGATACAGATCATAGGTTATGCAGACATGACAATATATGTAATCCTTATTGTTTGAAAATGGGGGTGGGTTTTCCCCGTGGGTTTTCCCCTGGTACTCAGGTTTCCTCCCACAAAAAGAAAAAATATATTCACTTTTGGCTAATTGGAAACTCTAAATTATCAATTTGAATCAATCATGAAAGGATCTCCTGGTGATCAGGTGTCTCCCTTTCATACACAAAATCAAATAAATTGAATGTTGAATCAAATAAATGTTTCTGTCTAGGTGATCTGAATTGATTGCTTGTACAGATCATAGGTTATGCAGGCATGACAATATATGTTTGAAAATGTTCATAATTCACACATTGCCAACAATCTTGTGATGTTTTTCATATTTAAAAAATGAAATCTTGGTTTTATCAAACATAAAGTTTAGTACGACACGCTACCTGTCCCCGCTGTGGAGACATTGGTACAGCTGTCTATTTACAAGGCATTGTTAGGTCTATGTATTTTAAAAAGTCTGATTGGAGATGTACTCTGTGTAACTGTAAGAGCTTCCAGATGGATAATAATAATAATAATAATTGTTTTTACCCTCAGATGGCCCATCGTTGCCCCTACAGGAGAGTCCGGATCCCAGTTGCTTTCTGGCCCGGCCTCTCACCGGCGGTCATCCAGGCCGTCAGTCCAACCTGCAGCATGGTAAGAACACCAAGAACCTGAACGCCACACGCTTATTTTAACACTTTATTGATACATTATTTCATCTCCCAGACAAGTGTTTACTTTAGAGTCCATTGCACGTTTTTCTGCTTTTATACAAGTTAAATTTAATAATAGCAGAAAATAAATAAGAGACACAAAAATCAGCTAAACCAAAAACAAACAGAAAAAGAAAAGGGAGAGTGTGTACATACAGACGTTAATACAACTGTTAAGCTACTTACATATATATGGGACTGAATCATAGTGTTTGTTTCCATGTTGTGGAGCAGTGGTCTGATAGTTATATTTGATTTTTTTTACCTTCAGGCGAGCCAACGCGTCCTGGACCCCAACCGGCCTGTTCACCCAGGTCCTTCTTCCATCTCTTCCCTTAGGCGAGGCATGAGACGGTAAGCTTATTTATTCCCCAGGCCATTGAAAGTTCTCTCCACCAAACATCAAAATCAAAAGTTCAACAGAAACACACCACAAAATGACATTGAAATACAATTAAAGCATTAAAGCGCCAAGATAACCTGAAATTTAGACAAACTAAAATAGAATTAGACGAGAATAAAATATTAGTCTAAAAGTTAGTGCAGTGTAAGAAAGAACTACCTACGTCTTCGTTTACTTGAAGAAGATTCTGCTTTTTAATTATTGATTGGTCCAATGTACTCATTGTACTGTGCTTGTATTGGACAATAGTCCACATGACATGTGATTATGTAACATTGTGTTTCATCTGCATAATTCTGATAACTTATTTTGTTGTTTTCCAAAGAGCCTCCACCCCACTCCTGGACCCCGGTAAGCCGATGGAGGTGGATCCCCCGGAGGACGAACCGATGGAAGTGGACCCCACGGAAGGATATGGTGAGCCAATGGAGGTCAACTAACACACACACACACACACACGCGCTTTATTTCTTTACACACACACACACATAAGTTGTTTTAGATTTCAATTACTTTTTTTTATGCATTTTCTTTAGATGTATTAAGTTGTATTTGATGTATCAAGTTGTTTTAGATGTGTTTATTTGATGTATTTCCCTCTCTCCTTCCTTCCGGGCGACACAGTGGCTCAGTGGTTAGCACTGCAGCCTCACAGATGTGGAGCCAAATCCCTGGATTTGGTTCCATAGACAGATTCTTTCCTCTTTCTGTCTGTGTGGAGTTTGTATATTCTCTCTGTGTCTGCGTGGGTTTTCCCCTGGTACTCAGGTTTCCTCCCACAAAAAGAAAAAATATATTCACTTTTGGCTAATTGGAAACTCTAAATTCTAAATTCTCCTTCGCGAATCGCCACCTTAACGCGGTGAAGGAGTTTGAGTGGCTCGATGATCCTGGGAGCTATGTTGTCCGGGGCATCTGCCCCTGGTAGGGTCTCCCAAGGCAAATGGGTCTCGGGGGAGAGACCAGACTAAGAGCGGTTCAAAAAACCTCGATGATAAGCAGCCCAAAGACTCTAGCTACCTCGCCCGGACCAGGGAAACCGGGGCACCCTCCCGGAGCCACACCCGGGAGGCGAACCCGAGAACCCGGTGGTGGACACCAGGGGTGAGGGAAGCTGTCAAGCTGAAGAAGGAGGCCTTTTGGGCTTGGTTGGCCCAGGGGGCTCCTGAAGCAGCTGACAGGTACAGGCAGGCCAGAAGGGCTGCATCTGCGGTGGTCACGGATGCTAAAACTCGGGAATGGGAGGAGTTTGGGGAGGCCATGGAGAAGGACTTTCGGTTGGCCTCAAGGAGGTTCTGGCAAACCATCCGACGACTCAGGAAGGGAAAGCAGGGCCTTCCCCAGGCTGTTATCAGCGGGGGAGGGGGGCTGCTGACCCAGACAGAGGATATTGTCGGGCGGTGGAAAGAGCACTTTGAGGAACTCCTAAACCCGGTCAACATGTCCCCTGAACAGGGGGCAGCGCCTGAAGACTTGGGGGTGGATGAACCTATCTCCCTGGCAGAGGCCACTAAGATAGTCAAAAAGCTCCTTGGTGGCGCCGGGGGTGGATGAAATCCGCCCTGAGATGCTGAATGCGCTGGACTTTGTTGGGCTGTCTTGGCTGACACGCCTCTTCAATGTCGCATGGGGGTCGGGCACAGTGCCCATGGACTGGCAGACCGGGGTGGTGGTTCCCATCTTCAAGAAGGGGGACCGGAGAGTGTGCTCGAACTATCGGGGCATCACACTACTCAGCCTCCCGGGAAAAGCTTATGCCAGGGTGCTGGAACGGAGGCTCCGACCGTTTGTCGAACCTCAGATTGAAGAGGAGCAGTGCGGATTCTGTCCCAGTCGTGAAACAATGGACCAGCTCTTTACCCTCGCAAGACTACTGCAGGGGTTCTGGGAGTTTCCCCAACCAGTCTACATGTGTGTAATGGACTTGGGGAAGGCTTTCGACCGGGTCCCTCTGGGGTTTTTGTGGGGGTTGCTGACGGAGTATGGGGAGCTGGACCCGTTGCAACGGCCATCCGGTCTCTGTACGACTGCAGTTGGAGCTGTGTTTGTATTCTCGGCATTAAATTGGTGAAACTGTGAATGGTTGTTATTTTGTTGTGTATTTTTCTTTATAAAGAACAACACTTAATAACAACATTAACAGGAGTCCCCTGAAAGTGTCACTCAACAGTTATTGAAAGACTGTTCATTTCATTCTCTCTCTGTTTATATTAATAGTTAGGTGAAGGTGGCTGAACCTGACAGATGTGCGGTAAAAACTACTAACTTTAAGAAAAGTCTCCAAGTCTCTTTTACTCAGGTATCGATGGTACAGGAAGCAACATCCAGGGTCTCCTTGAAGACGGAGCAGATGAGAAGGATGGAGGACCACAGGACCGGATGAGAAGGATGAAGGACCACAGGACCAGATGAGAAGGATGGAGGACCACAGGACCAGATGAGAAGGATGGAGGACCACAGGACCAGATGAGAAGGATGGAGGACCACAGGACCAGATGGAGAGCGGTGGTCGCCTTCCTTTCAGTGGGCTGAGTAAGTAATCCCTCTCCAAGACTTCAGAAGTATTAGTAATAGGATTCCATCATTGGAGGCCAGATTCAACACAACAGTGTAAAATGTGTGTAGCTGAGTTCAAAAGTATTCATCTCTTGTGTTTGTGTCTCACAGGGCAGGACTCCTCTGGTCTCACTCTTGGGGCAGCTGAGGGTGAACGCCAACCATGCCCCTCCACCCCGACGCCACCCACCCCACCCACCAGCCAGAGGACGAGGAGCGTCCCGTCCCCAGCAGCACAGAGGACGTAGTTTGTCTCCACCTGCTTCTTCTGTGCTGCTGGGTTCAGGAAGCTCCTCACACACACAGGAAGCTGCCAGCAGCTGTTTCATCTGCACAGAAATCAAGAAGGAGACTGACGGTTCAGACTGAACAAGGAATAATCATTCTGAATGCTTTAAAGTATTTAATTTGTCACATAGAATACAGTATGTTCATGTAAACTGTATGTACTGTATTAACTGTTAATTTACTGAGTAGCACAATTAAATACATGTTCAATGTTCTTCTAGATATGTCTTTATATTAGAAACAATATCATAATATTTGTGATATAATTAAATGTATGACACTTTATTTACTAAGTTCATATCTTTTTGATTTCCATTTACAAATAAAATGCAGCGTGCAGTTAATTCATTTTTATTAAAATAAATTCAAACAACTGTAATATTTGCTGATTGTGTAGCAGAACAGAAGGTAAGGATACATACATGTAGGTGCAAGGGAACAAGATGTGACGCTATTATATGAGGGGGAAACAATGTGGGAACTTAATTAATTAATATCATTATTACCATGTTCATAACACTGCTGTAGCTTATTAAAAAAATTATCAGATGTAACCAACCAACACTGGAGAGGCATAACAAAATAAAGAAATACATTGAAAATAAGAAGGTACATTTGTGTTTTTATGTCTTTGCATCAATCAGAGGTCAAGCTCAAAGAGTATGTTCAGCTACATACTGTTGGCCCGAATAGATCAATGAAACATTTGAGTCATTGCACGATATCAAAATTAAATTCTGAGATGAAAGTTCCGGTGAACGTGACACTCATTCAATAGTGTGTAAGTATTACAGACAGTCCGCTGTCGCCCCCTGCTGGCCACTCCGGAGGCTGCGCAACGTGCTGGGGTTCATTTCAGGCGACAGGTAGCGTGTTAATAAAGAGGGCTGGCTCAGATTACTTTGAAATGTGGTCAGTTACTGAATGCACATTACATGGAGATTTATGGAATGAGTAACGTCCAAATGTCTAAATGTAAAAAGGGTCCGCACTTATCCACAAGATGACCTCATTATCACAGTTTGTTTTCTCTTATTATATTTTGTGCGGTAAGCCACCATTACCACTAATAAGAATGATAATACATACGTCTGTAAATGTATTGTGAGATCTGTGTACTGTCTATAAACCACAAATTAATTCTACACATGAAACTCTATTTCTCTTCACACAACATGTGTGTCGGTGTGCAGTAGCTCAGTTGATTTGAGTGGCAGTGAAGAGTGACGAGTGCAGTGTGCACATTAGATGAAGTCGTGCACATATAGTCTCGTCTGTAAAATATTGCATGTCACTGTTTTGATGAACAAAAGAAAGAGCCACAGACACAGCTCGGCATTGTGGGGTTTATAATTGTACCGGGTCGATTCTCGTGAGACAAGAAGCATCCTCCAAAGAGTGTCTCTATTTCTGTGGAAACCAGGTCAGAGGTCAGGGGTCAACCGCTAAACATCTGGGTTACAGTCTGATGCAACAACTAAGAGAAACTAACTCCTTTTTCACAGTCAGACGTACAGTGTCACACAGATCAGACGGAGAGATCTGAGCCCACACATGCAGGGCAGGTTGTACATGGGCCAGTTTATTAACACGTATGCCTGTACAATATCCACATTCATCAACTCATTTTTACAAGTGACAGTAAATGGACCTGTACACATTCATCATGGATGTCAGGCTGTGATACATACATGGATGTTCAATGGAGGAAGTCAAGAATCAGGGTTGCACAAGTCATATTAATGTAAACAAACAGCAGCCGGGCATTATTCATTCATTATTACAATACATTAATGAATTAACAATTTTACAAAATTGAAGTGATTTTAGTTATGTACAGATGAGCCCACTATTCACTATCCATCTACTATCACTGTGGCACTGATGTGCTTCTTTGCCGGGCTTTAGTCGTGTCAATGGATCCTCTGGACATGCTTTAGAGAGGTATAACATGTATAATGAGGGGGACAATCTCCCTCTTTACATGATTCAAATGAAATGAGTGATATGGAAGTGAAACCCCTGGAAAGAAACATGCTGCAATGGTTGCACACTGTACTTTTGTCCTGAACAACCCTTCTATAGTGTGTTTTGCAGAGTACAGTTATTACTTAGTGTTTCAAATTCTTGACATGATCAATGTCGGACATGAGTTGAATGTATTTGTCATAACAAATATAACACCTACATTTCACTATAGTATATTCAGAACCTGTATCTGAATCAGAAATACTCATTATCAAGCTATAGTTTGTTAGATTAAAACAAAATAATATCCTGTACATTAATAGTCAGTATGAGCCAGGACACAACAGTGTAAATCCAATCAAAACAGTGAATTTCAATTACCAAGCACAGAGATAGAGACCATCAATAATCACTTAAACTACAATAAATACAACAACTGTGGCTCAGTGGTGAGTCCTTCAATCAGAGGATCGCCGGTTCAATCCCCAGCTCCAGCAGCCCATGTTGCTGTGTCCTAGCTGTGCCTACGGTGTATGAACGTTAGCTGTTCCTGAGGGGCCCCATCAGTGTATGAATGGGTGAATGATGACAAGTACTGTGTAAGTTCTTTGAGTGGGGTCTGAAGACGAACTGAAGAAAAGTGCTATACAGGTCCATATAAAATATTTGGAAAACAACACCTCTGACAAAGAAGGAGTGAAAGGCTAAATCACCCTAAATTCGTAATGTTTTATATATAAAAAAAGTGATGAGTTATTTTTATTCAAAATAATCTGTGGATCTTTTTAACTCCTCGGCATCCCTTAACTTCAACGTCACCTAACAATTCAACGACTTTCACTGCTTACACACACCACGCCATTTAAACTGCATTCGACTGACATTAAAACTCCTTTCAATGCTCTAACTGATCACATTTCAAAAGGTCTTGTTGAGAAAGCGAAAGAAGCTGAGGGATAGTTCAAACTTGTACACATACAAAATGTCTATTTCATCATGATTATCATGATTATTATTATTATAATGAACATCTTGGCATCATTTCTGAAGCTGCAGCACGTGTGGAACACATTATGTGCAATTGTGAGTATTTATTTCATATTTTGCACTCCTGGATTTAAATGTCTTACAGGCTCACAGCCTAATGAGATGAGAGCCAATTGTAAAATAATCAATAAATCAGTTTATGTCAAAGGAGCATTTAATAAGAAATGTCTGAGAGTCAGCGAGCCCACAGAGTTACACAGCTCCAACTAAAGGAAAAGGATCATCGCGATCGCTTTTGGAAGCCTGGTCTCGGGGAGGACTTCAGGCCACCCAGCACCCGGCTTTGCAGCCGCTCTCCCACAGGCCTCGTGCAGGTTCATTCTGGCTTTCGGGTTTGGAGGTCCGCTGCACGCACCATCCCTGGACTCCAGTTCTGAAGCCGACGGGAAGATGAAGGTATCAGAACCGAGGCTCTCGGACTTGTCCACTGTCTTCGTGCGCCGCCATCAGGCCCACTTCATGGATGGCGGAGAGATCCGTTATTGTCACCTGGAAACATTTCCGCATTGTCTTCGTGACTTGCAGTGCGTTTCCGTATTTGGTCTTTTTTTAGTTGTTTTTCTATCATCTGCATGCGTTGTCAAATTGGTGACGATGTGTTTCACTTTGCTTGCGCGTCGTCTATTTGCAGTTTCCTAATGTGCAGTTGTTGAGCTCTCAGGGCCACCGTACGTATGGCCTCCTACACAAGTGCTTAATCACAAGTGTGTTTAGAGTACAACCCAGTTTTCAAAGCATTTTAATGTACAGCAGTATAGTCACTCATTCAATGCTGTCTTTGGGAACCCATTTATTCCATTCAGGACACATGCTTTTATACAAAAATATTCCAAATACTGTACACTGGTTCTCAACATTGTGCAAATTGAAATAAAAAACATATTTACAACTCCAGTTAAAAAGGAGAAAGTCAAGGATGAGAAAAAAACAGATCTATTTCCTGTGTGTAAATGTTAATACTCATTTTGATTTATGAGGTTTGACCTGCAGTCTGAACACTTTGAAATGCTCTGATCAGAGTTAACAAACCTTGATCTGAAATGCAAACAAACAAAAACGCAGTAAACAAAAGGTTTGTGTACAGTTTGTGCGGAAGGGAATGCCACGCATAAAAGAAACAGGCGTCAGGTTGGAACTGCACGGATCAGTTTTAGTTGGAAAGTACTTACAAGATTGAAATTGAACATTTACTTAAAACGTATTGTTTTCTCCCATAGATTCAGCCCGTCTACATAAAGAACAATAAAGTAAATAGAACACGCTGCATGTTCAGGCTGATAACTGAGGAGCTGGAATGTTTAGTTGTTTTTTGTAGTTTCTCTAAAGAGACATGGCCTCAGCCCCCAAGGTTTCATGAAACCATTCTAAAAGAGACATGGCCTTTCCAGTCTTCGTTTGTTTAAAAAGTGCGCTGCTCTCAGACGTGCGTACGTGGCTCTAAAATAAACCTGGTCCTCTCACACCAAAACGCTGACCTGTCCCATTCACGTCCAGGGACGAGACTCTTGCCAACATTCGATTCCAGCCCCAGCAAGTGTTTCTGTTCTTTCATTTAAAAGCTACACTATGTCGGTCTGTTTTCATTTCAGTTGTAGGAGCTTCATCTTGTTTCCTAATAAACATAAAAAATAAGAAAGAAAAATAAGCAATTAGCTGTTGTAAAAGAATATTGCACAAGTGAAGGTTTGATGATGGAGAAACGCTTACCCAGTCCTTTGAGAAATTTGTTCACACCACTTGGCTCCGGCTCAGGGTAAGAATCCAGATACTCGGCCACTCTGACCTCAAACAGACCTGGGAACAGTTGGAGGGGTTGAGCCACTGGGCAGCATGTGTACATTAACACTGCACCTCAAAATACCTACACTAATGGAATCCATGCATCTACTTTATAACCGCGGTTATAAAGTATACATGTCTTAATGTAAAAATGTTTGAGTTAAGTCAAAGTGAGTTGATAATATTTGGTTCTAACTCACCACAACTGTGTTTATAGATGCTGGTTGCTGGGTTTGCGGGTCATACAGACATGACTCATGCCCATGAGGTGGCCAATGAGGTGAGGCATGTAAGCAAGCAATTGAAGGAGTGTCAGATGTTGGCTCAAACCTACAACACCAGAGAGCGACTGTTAGGTCTTCCTGCCACTAATGTAAGTAAAAGAGAATCCATCGAATCATGTATATATGTATACGTGAATATATATGTTTATGTATATTCATTTTGGTAGTTAGTGTAATATATAGCAACTTACAACTAGTATTGATAGATGTGAATACCTATTGTGCATCAGGTATTTGTCATACATTTTCTCACAATGAAACATAAATGTGTATTACAGTATGATCGGCTGCAGAAGCTTGTCAAGGACTTCCAGCCTTTTAAAGATCTGTGGACCACCACCTCCGATTGGCTTCGTTGGCATGAGAGCTGGCTCAATGACCCGCTGTCGTCCATAGACCCTGAGAAGCTTGAGAGCAATGTTACAAATGCCCACAAGCAAGGCCGGCGATTCCTATAGGCGAACTAGGCAACTGCCTAGGGCGACAAATGGGTTGGGGGCGCCCTCTAGTGTCGCCCATAGACCTACTTCCCATTAATCATAGTTAGAATAACAAGCACATTAAAACATGGTTATTAATCATGATCATCCTAGGGCGCCCCTTCAGCCACACGTTTACTTGTCAACCTGATTTTTAGATTGAATTGATAGTTATTGTCGATAATTTCCTAATTTGGGGCGGTTGCGTTAAATTACGTTACGTTACGTTAGTTACGTTAGGTACGTGAGGGCTCCTGCACACTGCCTGCGTGGGGTGGGCGTGTCAGCTACGTGACATTTGCAAAAATGAAGCGGTCTAAACCATCTGGAGCACAGGGACGAAAACGAAAAAAGGAAGAAGAGGAAAAGAAAGTCAAGTATAGAGGTAAGTCTTCTCATCTCAGCCATTAAGGTGTCAAACGAAATACATTTAGTATTGTGCATCACCTAATGGACGTTTCATTGCTGTCACTTAGGCTAGCTATAGCTAGCTAGCGACTGTTACTTTGCTAATTTGCTACGTAGGCTATTACTAGCAAACGTAACTTCACTGATAACCTAGCTACATGGATGTACATGTCAAAAGACCAGTATCTGGATAACGTATGCTAGTTATGAAAAGTACAGTTGCTGTCTACATTCATTATAAATGGCATAAGTTCTGTTTAGTGAATTCACAACTAGCAGGTGCATACACACACAGTAACCATTTTGGGGATAGTGGTGGTGTTCACCATTCTGTACAGTTTCTCCCCAGGAATATACTAAAATGTATATGTGTTTTGTTTTGTTTTTATTTTTTATTTTTGTTTTAAATTGGCCAGATGCACTCAGGCAATTTTTGCAGAGGCCGGCACCTGCTGGAGAAAGGACGCCTGATTCGCTTCCATCTGAACTTTGTAAGTAGCCTACACAACTAGTACTATTGTTGCTTTTTTTGTTATTGTTGTTATTATTATCAATTATTACTTTCATAATCACATCACATTAATACTACTAATTGTAATCAGTAGCATTATTTAGCCTTGTAGCAGTGGTGGCAGTAATTGTAATTTATCTACTACAAGTTACATGGTCAGATAAAATGTATTTGTACAATGCAACTATGTGGTAGGATGATAGAAATGACCAAATGCAATTGTGTAACGAACAGCATGGATGAACTCTGTGTTTAAATACAGCTGCAGAAGGGACATCCAGTAATACTCAAGGGGCCGGTAACACACAGCCTGCATCAGGTGAGTCTATTTAATAGTATTTATTCAAGCCACATCCATACTTTAAAGTACAATAGAAACATGTTAGCATGTATTAAATACAATAGCTTGTTTTCTTAAGGAAGTTCAACCACATTCATGATTATTTATTATATTAAACACCGCTTGTCTGGCTATACAATTTGTTTGAATACAGGTGAAGGTGAAGGGACATCCAGGACCACATCAAGCACTCAGGGCACCAGTGAAACTACACTGCCGCCTCAAGTAAAATATCATTTGATGATACCATCAACGAATTTGCCATTAGGAAGTCCAGACGAGTCAAATTTTAATGCTGTGTCAATTTAGAAGGTGACTAGAAATGCCAGAAACAACTGTTCATCTTCTATTATTTGAGATGGGGATATAACTACTAAGAACTTCAATCTTTTAATTTTGTATTGGTACGTACAGTATCCATAAAAGCACTTTTGTTTGTAGAAGGTATAGTTAGGGTATAGAGGGTCATAATTTGCTTAAATGTCTTTACAGGTGCTTAAGAGTGTTTTGCACAGTTTATGGAGTTAATTTAATCTTTGAGTATGTAATAAATTATTTAAAATAATAAAAAAGAAAATGTTCTGAAACTATTCTGGTGTTTGTTGTCCATGCACCATTTATTGTTGAACTGCAATGTAGAGTAGTAGAATTATAAGTGTGTAAAAAACTGCTATGCAAAGTAAAGCAGTTAAGTTAATATACCTGTATGTCTCTTCAGTGATGTAAAGTATTGTGTGTGGGGGGGGGGGGGGGGGGGGGGGGGGCGCCTAGGGCAACCAAAGGGCTAGAGCCGGCCCTGCGTGGAAGTGTAGACGCACACCTGACGGGAAAGATGACAGGCAATGGTTTTTTTTCTGCATTTAATGAATCACAGCATAGCAGCATGTGACCAGTGGCAGTTCAGATTTTCAGTATGAACCTTCATGAGTTTCAGGGTCAAAAGATTACATCACGAGAGGCCACATTATGACAATTTGAACTCTACTTGCTCACAACTTCTGATATTTAAAAAAGAAATCATTTGCAAAGAGGGAAAACGCATCTGGGGCAGATGGGCTCCTCACCTCTGGATATCTCTGCCACCACCCCTCCAGTCTGGATGGAAAGGCTGAATTCTTCTTGTAAAGCTGCACCAATCTTGGCATCTGAAACCCCCAACGTAGCTTTCTTCTTTCCAGAGAGGGGCAGATTGGTCTCCAGGAATAATTTCAGGTCAGCATGAACCACACCTGCAAGTTAAGATATTGAGTAAGCAATCTCAGATTCTGCAGCAAATCCAATTAAAACCCTTGAATAGAAATAAAGGTTGAAAATAAGTGAGAAGCGGTTAGCATATTTAAACACGTTCCTCAGTTGTTCAGGGTTACATTTAAAGTGTCAGCACAGTAACTCAGTGGATTGACAGATATTGAACATCATTACAACTGAGGACGCCAAAATAGCCAAAGAGTACAAATAAAATCATCTTGCCTTCAGAAATGGCGTTCATGTTCTCCAGAGCACCCTGGGCCGACTTGAAGGGGAAGAAGGCAGCCAAGCTCACCATGCTGTTGAACTTCGCGAGGCTCAGCACGCTCGCCTCCACCTGAAACAGTGACCGGTTAGCGCGGCGCCATGACGCCATGACAACAAGCAACGAGGACTCCAGACCCGCTAAAGACCCACCTGAGGCAGCAGCATGCCGATCTCCTCCACCTCTCGGACCACGAACAGCGCGTAGCCCGACGCGTGCTCGTACAACACGTGCAGCAGCACCTGCGGGAGGCGAAACAAACGTTGGGTTAAGGAGCGACACAAGACACCTTCGAGCAAATGGCAACGTTACCGCAACAGAAAACGTGAAAAAAAGTGTGTTTACAGTTGGCCACGTGCCGACTATAAAAACGGTTAAAGTCGCCCGTTTGTGAACATAAATTCGAAAGATTATACACATTTATGCCGCCCTTATTCATAAGCATCCGTTGTCCTTTAACCCAGTGAGCTTGAATAGATCACGGCAACTTCCAGAAGCAACCACGTTGTCGTCATGAACCCACGTGTTGTACTGGGCCCGTGCTAAAGCTAGCTCGTGCTAACTGCGTAGCTAACGGAAGACGCGCTAATACGATCGTTAACTGGTGTTTAAAAGTTAAACGTGGGTTTCACCCGCACGACTGCACCTGATACATACACTGTTGTAGTGGCAGCAAAAGTAGTTTACATTTAACGCTAAGTGATTATGTATTGCCGACTGTAGCCACATGGGTGGCTAAAGGCGCCAATCACGCTGGAAGGCCTTCAGCTTGACATAGACAGGAAAACGTCCATTTATCTACTTAATAAAAGCCTATATATTTGGCAGATATAAAGCATACATGTGTATGTTTGTGTTAGTCCATTATTTTTATTATTATTACTTTAACAGCTCAGGGATGTTCAAGGAGCAACCTGTTTGTGCACTTTCTGAAGATTTTTGCACGTCAGTTCTGTTTTTGAATAAAGGGTTGGAAAGTAATGATTTTGTTTTTTATCCGATTCATCGAAAAAATAATCGACAGATTAATCGATTATTAAAATAATTGTTAGTTGCAGCCCTAGACTCACATGAGGTCAGGAAAGTCCCTCTCTATCCAGGGGACTCACATGAGGTCAGGAAAGTCCCTCCGCATACAGGTCGCACGATATCCATGAGGGTCTCGCCCTATGTCCATGAGTGGTCTCACCCTATATATAGGAGGGGTCTCGCCCTATATCCGCTATAGGGCCGAGACCCTATATCCGCTATAGGGCCGAGACCCTATAGCGGTCTCGGCCCTATAGCGGATATAGGGCGAGACCCCTCCTATATATAATTTGCTTATCACCAGCAACCCGAGGGATGAATACTGAAGGAGAAAAGAAAGGAAAAAGGAAAAAAAACATCATTGCAAGTGCCACATGGCATGTATAGCTACTGTGACCCACCAGGTCTCACTCACCAGAGAAACAGTCAATGCGGGAGGCGATGGTGCACTTGTTTGCCAGATATCTGGAAATGCGGCCTTTGTTCTTGGCTGCAGCACGGCCAATGAAGGTGGAGTGGAAGATGAGCCCATACTTGGGGGTGTTGCCCTTAGTCTTTAGGGCTCTGTGGGAAATACAGCTGACTTTAGATATAGGAGCAACAGTTTAACAGTTAAATGTTAACAAACGGGCACAAAGCCAAGCGTTGGGAAATTATCAGCTCTGATATTTTAAGCGAAGTGTGTACATATGCCAGCATGTCGGGTCCAAATGCAAGTCCTGAACCAGTTTTAAGTACTGTCCAGCTCCCACGTGGAGAAAGTAAGACTATTCAGGACAGAGCCCAACTTTATTTGTTATAACTAATTGACTGTCCAAAGAGCATTTTCTTGTGGCTAATTAACCTTTAGACCACATGTGTCAAACTCAAGGCCCGCGGGCCAGATGTGGCCCGCCACGTCATTTTATGTGGCCCGCGACGGCTTGGAAGGCATGATCACCACCGTGGACCCGTTTTCAGTCTGTCGCGGATCCGTTTCCGGTTCGTCGCGGATCCGTTTCCGGTTCGTCGCGGACCCGTTTTCAGTGGGTTGCGGACCTTTGCATGGGAAATATAAAAATATTGTGCTTTTATTTTGAAGGGAATTTTGAATGCAGTAGAGTGCGTCTATTCACACTCCTCAGTGCTGCATTCACAACACACTTTACTTGCATGAGTTTACACACCGGACTATTTGTGATAGTTCACTTCATTCCCGACCTTTTTTTATGTTTGTGCATGAAAGCGCTGCTGAGTCCGTTAAAAAAGGCTGAAGTTATAAAATGATTATGTGTGTTGTATTACTTTGTGTCCTTAAGATGCACTTTTGGGTTTTTAATTGAGTGTAAAAGGGAATATTTCAAACTAGTTTTTTTGTGTTGGCATGTGAGATTCTGTACCATTTCAGGCTCAAACTGCACCATCTTTTCATTAAATCCATTTGAGAAGTTAAACATGTTCCTTGCTTTGGATCTCGGTTCATTCAGGGGTGATGGTGCAGCCAGACCAGTAGAACCACTGCCCCAGACCACATGCATGTTCTTATTGGCTAGTTATGTCCTTCTCAACTGTGACAAAAAAAAGCTTTGAACAAAGTTAATATAACAACGATTGTTTGATCTTTGTCTTTGTTATTTTCTTCTGTTTTAAGTTTGATCTTTGATAGAGTAATGTGGGTTTATATATATATATATAAAATATATATATAAATGCATGTACAATATTGTTACACTTGAATAAACAATACAAAGACAGTTATTTAACAATATGTTCGGTAGTAGTTAAATTTATACAGTGTTACAGTTACAACCGGCCCTTTGAGGGCGACCATGATGCTGATGTGGCCCGCGGTGAAAATGAGTTTGACACCCCTGCTTTAGACTATTTTGTAAGAAATGAAATGTGAAAAGTGGTGAGCATATTCAAACGTTCCTCAGTTGTTCAGGGTTACATTAAAGTGTCAGCACAGGAACTCAGTGGATTGACAGATATTTGAACATCATTACAACAGAGGACGTCAATACAGCTTTTAAGTAAAACATATACAAGTATAATGTTATCTAAAGGGCACGGAGCCAAGTGTTTCATCTGCACCACGGATATTTAAGTGGCATAGGCATCATTTTTACGTATGCCAGCACACCCTATCCAAACTCAATCTGTACCCGTTTTAACAAAGACTCACCAGCACCCCCTTGTGGAGAAACTAGTTGAAGTTCCAGGCCACTTTGATGAGGTGCTTAACATCCAAGCAAAAAGTACACCAGGTTTCTGATTTGGACATTCACAAAACTAAAGGACTTATGTTAAGCAAGCACAACTCTAGTGCATGCAAATACAGATAAGCCATACATTATAGCTACTTCTGAAATGGTTCATTACCAATCTGAAATCTATTTGCCCAACAAGCTTTTAGCATGCATTTAGTGATGTTTATTGCTGTGCAGTGTTCCTTAAACTGTACTTTTGCTAAGCATCCAGACTAACTAGTTGAGATGTTCTACCTCAGTGCTGTGAGTGGCTGCTCAGACTGTGGGAGGTGCATTGGAGCGAGTGGGATCACCCCAGAGGAGACTTGGTCTCCAGTCACCCAGCTCTGCTCCTGCCCAGCCCTGCCATCACTGCAGCCACCTCTTTCCCCAGCAGGGAGGGGGTGCCCCAGTACCTGAACAGGGCCTTCTCTGCTCCCGGGATCTGGACTGTGGAGGCCGGGTACTTGGCCAGGTTGGTTAGACTGCCGGCATGGGAGATCAGACGAGCTCCCACCTAGAAAGAAAAAAGGAAAGAGTTCATCTCACTGCCAAATGCAGAACTACCATTCAAGAATGGACTTTATTTTTAAGTAAGGCTCAGCAGCAGATATATTTTTTATCAGGGGATTGACATATTTTTGGTATAATATCATTGGTCCTGCAGTAACTGGAACATAAAAACCACCTCTTGAACTTTCACTTACCACATCGCCAATTAAGGTTGCTAGATTTGGAGCCACTTGGCTCATCTTGGAACGCAGGTACTCCT
Source organism: Cottus gobio (assembly GCA_023566465.1). Lineage (NCBI taxonomy): Eukaryota > Metazoa > Chordata > Actinopteri > Perciformes > Cottidae > Cottus > Cottus gobio. The sequence goes on from CM042215.1 coordinate 22,783,761, forward strand.
GCAACTCCAGCCGATAGCTGGCCAGAGACACTACACGAGTGGAGAATCTCTCTATGTTGATCAGGTCAATGGGAGAGATGTCCATACCTGGGAACAGATACAGAGGTCGTTGAGAGGGATACTACATGTGCAACTAACCAACTGTGCAACTAAGTCACACTGATAATCTTAAGCATGCTTGTTCCTCCCGACAGGATCCGAAGTGAGGATTTGTGCCTTCACCACAGGTTTATGAGAGTGATAAGTACTCTGCCCCCCTGTGTTGGTCACCAAGGACAATTATTGGTCCAGAGTGGGCAAATAGGGCGCATGGCATTATAAATCTTATTTAAAAATGTTAAGCAGGTGCCAAGTAGTACAAAAACCTTACATTTATGTATTAATGTCTAAAGAATGAAAAAGATCATTTGCTGACCCATGGAAGAACGGGAAGCCTCCAGAATTGCCTGAGCCTTGGCGGCGTCCATCACCACCTCCTCTAGACTTGGCAAACTCTCTTCTGACAACTCTTTCCTGTTGCCAATGAGCTGAGCCATGCGGCAGTACATGAAGTTGTCCGACACGATCTTGACCAGCTCTGGGAAGTGGTAGCCATACCATTCACTGCAGACACAAGACAGTGATTGTTAGAAAAGGGAAAACACTGATTGATGAGTTTATCAAGCTCAGATTCGGCAGAAAATCCATTTGAAACCTACAATGACTGGTCGTAGGCATCATCAGGTTTGCCAACTATAGTGTGCAGAGGGAATATTACTAATACTATTGACTAACATTTGATTAAAAATATATATATAAAAGTGAGAAGTGGTTAGCATATTTAAACACGTTCCTCAGTTGTTCAGGGTTACATTTAAAGTGTCAGCACAGTAACTCAGTGGATTGACAGATATTTGAACATCATTACAACTGAGGACGCCAATATAGCCAAAAAGTAATAAAAGATAGTAGTTGATAGAAAAGAAACACCCATCATGCCACCTGGGACTGTAATTCCAGAACTTGACATGCCAACTGATGTTGACTGTAAACGCCAACACCCTGAAAGGCTTGGAGGCATTTCTTGTGCATGAGGGATGAGTGGATGAGGGAACCTTACCGGACACACATGGAGAAAGTGTTGATGTCTTTGTCCAGCTGATCCAACAGAGCAATGGACTGGATGATCATGTTGTCAACTCTGTTGACATTGAACTTTACTTTAGCTCTGGAGTAGCTGTGGCCCAAACCCAGCTGTGCCTTGGAGGCAGCCAGGCCAGTCAGCCCCTTCACTAGGGCGTGGAAGCAGGGCCGGCAATTCCTATAGGCGAACTAGGCAACTGCCTAGGGCGACAAATGGGTTGGGGGCGCCCTCTAGTGTCGCCCCTAGACCTACTTCCCATTAATCATAGTTAGAATAACAAGCACATTAAAACATGGTTATTAATCATGATCATCCTAGGGCGCCCCTTCAGCCACACGTTTACTTGTCAACCTGATTTTTAGATTGAATTGATAGTTATTGTCGATAATTTCCTAATTTGGGGCGGTTGCGTTAAATTACGTTACGTTACGTTAGTTACGTTAGGTACGTGAGGGCTCCTGCACACTGCCTGCGTGGGGTGGGCGTGTCAGCTACGTGACATTTGCAAAAATGAAGCGGTCTAAACCATCTGGAGCACAGGGACGAAAACGAAAAAAGGAAGAAGAGGAAAAGAAAGTCAAGTATAGAGGTAAGTCTTCTCATCTCAGCCATTAAGGTGTCAAACGAAATACATTTAGTATTGTGCATCACCTAATGGACGTTTCATTGCTGTCACTTAGGCTAGCTATAGCTAGCTAGCGACTGTTACTTTGCTAATTTGCTACGTAGGCTATTACTAGCAAACGTAACTTCACTGATAACCTAGCTACATGGATGTACATGTCAAAAGACCAGTATCTGGATAACGTATGCTAGTTATGAAAAGTACAGTTGCTGTCTACATTCATTATAAATGGCATAAGTTCTGTTTAGTGAATTCACAACTAGCAGGTGCATACACACACAGTAACCATTTTGGGGATAGTGGTGGTGTTCACCATTCTGTACAGTTTCTCCCCAGGAATATACTAAAATGTATATGTGTTTTGTTTTGTTTTTATTTTTTATTTTTGTTTTAAATTGGCCAGATGCACTCAGGCAATTTTTGCAGAGGCCGGCACCTGCTGGAGAAAGGACGCCTGATTCGCCTCCATCTGAACTTTGTAAGTAGCCTACACAACTAGTACTATTGTTGCTTTTTTTGTTATTGTTGTTATTATTATCAATTATTACTTTCATAATCACATCACATTAATACTACTAATTGTAATCAGTAGCATTATTTAGCCTTGTAGCAGTGGTGGCAGTAATTGTAATTTATCTACTACAAGTTACATGGTCAGATAAAATGTATTTGTACAATGCAACTATGTGGTAGGATGATAGAAATGACCAAATGCAATTGTGTAACGAACAGCATGGATGAACTCTGTGTTTAAATACAGCTGCAGAAGGGACATCCAGTAATACTCAAGGGGCCGGTAACACACAGCCTGCATCAGGTGAGTCTATTTAATAGTATTTATTCAAGCCACATCCATACTTTAAAGTACAATAGAAACATGTTAGCATTTATTAAATACAATAGCTTGTTTTCTTAAGGAAGTTCAACCACATTCATGATTATTTATTATATTAAACCGCTTGTCTGGCTATACAATTTGTTTGAATACAGGTGAAGGTGAAGGGACATCCAGGACCACATCAAGCACTCAGGGCACCAGTGAAACTACACTGCCGCCTCAAGTAAAATATCATTTGATGATACCATCAACGAATTTGCCATTAGGAAGTCCAGACGAGTCAAATTTTAATGCTGTGTCAATTTAGAAGGTGACTAGAAATGCCAGAAACAACTGTTCATCTTCTATTATTTGAGATGGGGATATAACTACTAAGAACTTCAATCTTTTAATTTTGTATTGGTACGTACAGTATCCATAAAAGCACTTTTGTTTGTAGAAGGTATAGTTAGGGTATAGAGGGTCATAATTTGCTTAAATGTCTTTACAGGTGCTTAAGAGTGTTTTGCACAGTTTATGGAGTTAATTTAATCTTTGAGTATGTAATAAATTATTTAAAATAATAAAAAAGAAAATGTTCTGAAACTATTCTGGTGTTTGTTGTCCATGCACCATTTATTGTTGAACTGCAATGTAGAGTAGTAGAATTATAAGTGTGTAAAAAACTGCTATGCAAAGTAAAGCAGTTAAGTTAATATACCTGTATGTCTCTTCAGTGATGTAAAGTATTGTGTGGGGGGGGGGGGGGCGCAAAACTCAATCTCGCCTAGGGCAACCAAAGGGCTAGAGCCGGCCCTGCCCACAAGACCATGCACAAATGCATTAAACAGTTCAAGGACATTCCTGGTAGGTCACACATCTATCACCATTCAAACTTGCCAAAGTGAAGTGTGATTGTTAAGAGGTCTGATGTGTTCTTTTCTTTGTGTTGCACGACGCCAGAGTGCCAGATGGTGGCTTCTATAATCCACAGCAAGATTGAGGACTTCCATCCCTCTATTCATCTGATTCAGGGCCTGAGGAACCCGGGGATGAAAAACCGCCACTTCTTTTAGAACGCATTCAGATGAAAGTCAGGCCCACAGCCAACCTGACCTTGACTCACTGCCTGGAGCTTGGTCTCCAGAAGCATGTGGATGACATCACTCATGTGGCTGAGGTAGCAGGGAAAGAGTACGCCATTGAACAGGTACCCTTTAAACAGGATTCCTTCTCTAAATACAGTCTTTTATGAAGTGTTAAGCTTGTACTAGGATGGGTAATGAATGGAGTGATCCTATGGAACTGCAAAATTTGGACAGAATTTGGGAAGCTTATTTTAATTTAAAGGAATATTTCACAAATGGAGCCCTTGAGAGGGGCGTTACACCTACGTGATGATGGTGAAACAGAGGCCAAGTGTTTTTTGTCTTTTTGTTCAAAGCAACTCCACTAACTCTTCCTACTCAGGCACATGGCCAGTGTGTGAATATGTGTGTTAAGAATTGATGGCTGCTACTTTTTCTTTTACACTGTCTCACTCAGGCCCTGGAAAAGATGGAACAAGAGTGGTCGGCAGTACTCTTTGAGGTGTTGCCCTACAAGGAGACAGGCACCTACATATTGAAGAGCCTCGATGAAGTATTGCAGTTGCTGGATGACCACATTGTCATGACGCAGAGCATGTCCTTCTCTCCATTCAAAAAAACCTTTGAGGACCGTATCAACACCTGGGAGAGCAAGCTCAGAATGACTCAAGTAGGCGCACACACACACACACACACACACACACACACACACACACACACACACAGTTATGGTCTTGTGTATTGTATCATTGTTATGCGGTGTCATATGTTGTGCTGCTGCCCTCTCCTGGTGCTTGCAGGATGTGCTGGAGGAGTGGCTGACCTGCCAGCGTTCCTGGCTCTACTTGGAGCCCATCTTCAGCTCTGATATCAACCAGCAGCTGCCTGTGGAGGGAAAAAGATACCAGCACATGTATCAAACATGGAAGGGCATCATGCAAAGCGCCTTTGATAATCGAAAGGTCAGAGAATATTTTGGGGGCAGCTGTGTTAAGACATACAGCATTTTGGCAAGAGTGTGTGTTTATTTATTTGTTTTAATTGAGATATTTGGAACTTCATCCTTATTTATGAAGTCATTTTTGTCATGTTTATGGGGGAAATACATGCATTATGAAAACACCCTGGCATCTGAAGGGTACATTAATGAAAATGAATTAATTGAACTTATGATCAGGACTGATGTTGGATAAAAGTGGTGAAAGTGGTTATATTATTAATATGTTACTTTATGGCAGATTTCCTGATGCAGACATTTTGTCTTCATTTTGTGAGGCACAGAGGTTAAATGACAAAGGTTTTGTTCTGATACCAAGAAGCAACTTTATTTCTGTACACTGTTAATATATGTTTCTGCATTGTTCTCTAGGTGATTGAGCTGTGCCAAGATGGCTATCTGCTCGTCAAACTGAAAAGGTGCAACACACAGTTGGAGCCGGTGCAGAAGGGTCTCAGTGAATACTTGGAGACCAAACGAGGATCCTTCCCCAGGTAAGCCCAACAGAAAGTGCCCTGAGATTCCCCTGGCTCTCAATAGTGGTGTTAATAACAGAGTTATGAGATGATTCCACATGAGAGGGTATGCATTGAACCATGAACCTGCTTTGGTTGCTCTAAATGGAGGTAGCTTTGAAACAAGAAGGAAAACAAGCAAACGCCTTCAAAAGGCTAATTTATCAACAATAATATATTTGTGGACGACTTGGGGCCAGAATGGAGTTTCCATGCTCAACTTTGACACACAGTTGATGACTCAGACGAAGGACTATGTACTGATCAGTGGATATTTGTCCTTTTAGGTTTTACTTCCTGTCAGATGATGAGCTCCTGGAGATTCTGTCCCAGACCAAAGATCCAACTGCACATTTGCTAGAATTTAAATGAGCAAAAGCCAGCAAGCCTTTCTCTGAAGGGGAGTTTTTGAAAGAATGCATGGTAGAGACAGCAGGTCTCTTGTGTCCAGAGAGCAAAAACAAATTCGAAAAATGTAGTTTATCACGCAGGACAGCGACTCGGCGTGTAGAACTAATTGACGAAGACTTAGCCAGCGAGTTAAACAAAAAAGCTGAGTCATTTAAGTTATATTCGCTAGTAAGTTCTCTTTACTTTTTAGTTATTGGCTTTTACTTATAATTTATATTGGTTCACACAAACACTCTCTATCCATCTGATACTGGCCCGGCCCGTCTGTCAAATTTTAAAAGTCAATGTGGCCCCTGAGCCAAAAAGTTTGCCCACCCCTGCTATAGAGTCAGAGGAGGTCACACATTACATTTCTATGTCAATGCCATATTTGTCCAGGGAAGGGATACATGATATTGAAAAAGCTAGTTACATTTGTGTGTGTGTGTGTGTGTGTGTGTGTGTGTGTGTGTGTGTGTGTGTGTGTGTGTGTGTGTGTGAATAACAAAGATATGAAGAAGGTTTACTTTTGCTCTCCTATCTATGAAGGATCATTATGACTTTGGTATGAGAGCTGTGAAGACTGTGATCTCAGCTGCTGGAAACCTGAAGAGAGGAAACCCCGACATGAACGAGGTTAGAAATGTTTCTTTTGTTGATGATATAAATAAAGTAGAATAAAAATGTCACGCCATTCTTCTGCAATCTTGCTGTCTCCCAGGAGTTGATCTGTCTTCGAGCCATTCAAGATGTCAACGTGCCAAAGTTTTTACAGGACGACTTGAAGCTCTTCAACGGCATCGTGTCCGACCTTTTCCCTAAAACAAAACAGGAGCCAATCAACTATGGCACACTTGAAGAGTCCATGCGTAATGTCTGCAGCAAGAAAAACCTCAAAGATGTGGACGGTTAGTGTCTCTGGAAGTAGATGTTATGTTTTAGATATGCAAGTGCCTGTGTTTTTAGGATGAGTAGATGAGTCTTGTGGTTATTGCAGGGTATATAAGTAAGTGTATCCAGCTGTAGGAGACAACTGTGGTGAGACATGGCCTGATGTTGGTTGGACCCTCTGGATCAGGCAAAACCAAGGTGAGCCGTATACTTATCAAGACACTGTTTACAGTTTTATTCCCAGCTCTCCAATGTAGACAATTATTTTAGTTTTGCGGTGCAGAGTCTTGTACGTGTGCATTACTGTGTTTTAGTGTTATGAGATCCTAGGTGAGGCAATAACAGCTCTGAAGGGCCAGCCCTCTGTGAGTGGGTAGAGGCGGTTCAGATGTATGTCCTCAACCCCAAGTCTATCACCATGGGACAGCTCTACGGGGAGTATGACTTGCTCACACATGAGTGGTAAGTGATCTTTTGTTTTACACAAACGACAGAACAAACCAAACAAACAGTCAGACTTCTACGAGACACTTTTTCTCCACCCCGACAGGTCAGTGGAGGTGCAGCCTCCATGGACAGTGAGAAAAAGTGGTACATGTTTAATGGGCCAGTGGTTGCTGTATGGATTGAGAACATGAACACTGTGCTGGATGACAACAAAAAGCTGTGCCTCAGCTCTGGGGAAATCATCAAGCTCACTGACGTAAGGTTACGTCTTGTCCCTGGGTTTTCCTCTGTCCCACGCGCATTCAGACATTCTGTGTTTTCTCCTTGCAGGTGATGACCATGATGTTTGAGGTGCAAGACCTGGCAGTGGCATCTCCAGCCACAGTGTCTCGCTGTGGAGTGGTCTACCTGGAGCCCAGCATCCTGGGCCTCGTCCCTTTTACAGAGTGTTGGCTGAGGCGAGTCCCTGAAGCTCTGAAAGCGTTCACGGAGCAGCTGGACTCTCTGTTTTCCAGGTTCCTACAGGTGAGAGGGGAGACAGAACTGAGAGACACCACCAGGGAATCTTAAAGCTTTTCACTGTAGGAGATTGTAGAAAGAGCTGCTTTTGCTTTTATTTTATTATTATTGCTTTTATTATTTGTATTATTCTGTACCTTTTACAGGACTCCGTCACATTTGTCCGCACATCAGTAAAGGAGGTCATCACCTCTCTGGACAGCAACCTAACCTGCAGTCTGCTTAAACTTATGGACTGCTTCTTCAATCCTTACGCCAAGAAACAGCTGTGTGCTGCTATTCCTTGTTAGATTAACCCCCATGAAATTAATATATATGGATTTCTGTGCAAATATGATATAACATCTCTAATACTCGTAGGAGTTCTACCTTTGTATGATACATATTTAGTGCTTTAGAGAAGCTGTACAATCTACTTCAAAACACAAGGTTTTGATCGACCTTAAAATCGGCACTGGTATTTGAATGATTGTATAATTACCATATCCATCTGTAAGTACACTTGTAAGGCAAATGAGAAAAATAAATACTGGTGGTAGATTTTCTTAGTCTTGAATAAACGGATACAGAAGATGCTCTGTTATCAAAAACATTGACTGAGTTTGTTCGGTTCAGTAATTAATGTAGTAGCGATCATGCTACTTGAGCAGTCAATGACATATTTAATGCATTCCACTAAACAACGTCGACTGAATGGATGTGCAGTTACTGATTTCTCCTCTAAGTTGATGAAAACATCTTTCTAGTACTTTTGTAAATGTGGATTTTGTTGACCATGACCCCCCATCAATCCTTTATTGTCTTGTAGGATAAGAGGCCACCGCCCCAGAATAAATTGGACCGTCTGAAGGAGCTGATTGAGCCCTGGTTCTTCTTCTCTCTGGTGTGGAGTGTGGGAGCCACAGGAGACGCAGCCAGCTGTAAGCGCTTCAGTGCCTGGCTCAAGAAGAAGATGGCAGAGGAAGAGGTCATATCAGCATCTCCACTTTAGTGTCCCCAGACCAAAATAATTCTATTGTCATTTGTATTGGCAGCTTTATTATTTCTTGACATAGGTATATTTTGATTAACGTAAATGTATTTGTCCTTCAGATTCAGTTATGCTTTCCAGAGGAGGGACTGGTGTACGACTACGCACTGGATGATGCAGGGATTAGTAACTACGAGGATGACGAGGAAACTGAAGAAAGAAAAGTAAACTGATAACATTATTTCATGCAATTAAGACCATCAGATGCATTTTAGCCTTTTTCTCAATCATCTTTTTGCCTGTACTTTAGGTCCAGTGGGTCAGCTGGATGAACTACGCAAAGAGTGTTGCAATCACCCCGGAGACACATTATGCTGACATCATCGTTCCCACTGTGGACACAGTGAGAAGGTCTTTCCTCATGGATATGCTTTTGACCAATAGGAAACCAGTGAGTACTTTGGTTGTAGTTTAGCTTCACACATCAGACCACACATTCTGTAATTGTTATAAAATAGCTTGTCACCATGAACTGTGAACATTTTCTACTGAAGCAAACATTCAGAATCCAATAATAAACATCTGAATACTTTCATTGCCTTGGATTCATATTTACGTGTGTGCGATCCAGGTGCTCTGCATTGGGCCAACGGGCACAGGAAAGACCCTGACCATGTCAGACAAGCTGCTGAAGAACATGCCCGATGAATTCATCACACACTTCCTCATGTTCTCTGCCCGCACCTCAGCCAACCAGACTCAAGATTATATTGACAGTAAGCTGGACAAAAGGTATGCCTGCTCTACGATACATTGTACACATCATTTACAATACAAACATGTGTTTTGGATCACCATTTCAATGATGCACCTGCAGATCACCTTCCTCTTTGTAGACACACAGGTAATAACTCTCAACACCTGCTACAGTATACTGCAAGTGGGTGGTAGTTGATTAAAATCACTATCACACAGCTATAGTACATACTGTCATGGAATGCTGTTGCACTGTTGTCACTTGTTTTAATCTATTTAGTCAAATTGGATGCAACATGTAGAGTATACAATGTATAAAGTGATGTATTCCTGTTCACTTCAAAAGTCAAGGCAGAGTTTCACTCATCATTATTTTTGTGTTAATCCCCCAGATTAAGAGTGAGTCATTCCTGGAGGATATCAACAGCATTTTGAACTCTGGGGATGTTCCCAACTTGTATGCATCAGACGAGCAGGAGCGCATCCTGGCAGCCATGAAGCCAGTGGTGCAAGACCTGGGCCGACAGCCAACTAAAGCCAACCTCATGGCAGCCTACATCAGGAGGGTCCGCAGCAACATCCACACTGTGCTCTGCATGAGGTTGTCCAAAGCTCTGATCCAAAGTCCATCCACGCTCTCTCCCTTTCTTCTACTTCCACTCCTCTCTTCCACTTCTTCCTCTGCAGTCCTATCGGTGAGGTGTTTCGTGCGCGGCTGAGGCAGTTTCCCTCACTGGTGACGTGTTGCACCATAGACTGGTTCAGTGCCTGGCCAGAGGAGGCTCTGCAGGCTGTGGCCACATCCTTTCTGAATGACCTGCCTGAGCTGGAAGCCAGCCCCGAAGTCATTCCACACAGCTCCTCCTGGTTTCTTTTATATCCAAAAGTGTTCTGTTTTTAATTGATGTCTTCATGTTTTTCTAGTTGTTCCCTTTCTAATTTTGTTGTATGTAAAGCATCTTTAAGTGGCTTGAAAAGCACTATAGAAAATATGATATAATATAAAATACATTTAAAATAATAAATATAAACTATTATTATTGTACTAAATTAATAATAATGAAATAAATAAATAAATGATATGTACTAAAGTAACGCAGGCCAACTTGTTGATTTTTGTTGTATACAATGAAGGTCTGTTACTTGTGTTTGTGATTTATATGAATGTATGCTTGATTAACATAGTTGCACTCCATGCATGACCCAATATTACCCACATTTATCAGTTACCTACTTCATAAAGTGATAATAATAAACATATCTCATATTAATTACGTGGCGCCGTCAGTGACTTCCGGCAGCCAGGGGGCGTGGCCCAGTGGCAGCGGGCTATAACGTCATTGAATTTGGAATGTTCTAAGCGCTTCCATGGAAACCCATGTATTATAAGACAACAATTTCTCTCTTTTTTCCTCATTGCGCTTGAAGACCCCAACGAGAGAACAGCTAAACTTCTGAAGAACAGCACCTCTACTCTTAAGCTAGCAAGCTAACAAACTCCAGCATCCCTACACTACAAGGTAAGGACCCAACCTGCAGCCATGTGACAGTTAGCTAGCTAGCGGTGTGTGTTTTCAAGAGTACAACCTAAACAAGTTGATTGTATTATTTCTCTAAACTTTACTGAAAGTGACAGACAACATGGATCAGACTTCAATGTCAACAATTGATCTGAATTGATTGCTTGTATTAACTATAATTTCTAGGTGATACAGATCATAGGTTATGCAGACATGACAATATATGTAATCCTTATTGTTTGAAAATGGGGGTGGGTTTTCCCCGTGGGTTTTCTCCTGGTACTCAGGTTTCCTCCCACAAAAAGAAAAAATATATTCACTTTTGGCTAATTGGAAACTCTAAATTATCAATTTGAATCAATCATGAAAGGATCTCCTGGTGATCAGGTGTCTCCCTTTCATACACAAAATCAAATAAATTGAATGTTGAATCAAATAAATGTTTCTGTCTAGGTGATCTGAATTGATTGCTTGTACAGATCATAGGTTATGCAGGCATGACAATATATGTTTGAAAATGTTCATAATTCACACATTGCCAACAATCTTGTGATGTTTTTCATATTTAAAAAATGAAATCTTGGTTTTATCAAACATAAAGTTTAGTACGACACGCTACCTGTCCCCGCTGTGGAGACATTGGTACAGCTGTCTATTTACAAGGCATTGTTAGGTCTATGTATTTTAAAAAGTCTGATTGGAGATGTACTCTGTGTAACTGTAAGAGCTTCCAGATGGATAATAATAATAATAATAATTGTTTTTACCCTCAGATGGCCCATCGTTGCCCCTACAGGAGAGTCCGGATCCCAGTTGCTTTCTGGCCCGGCCTCTCACCGGCGGTCATCCAGGCCGTCAGTCCAACCTGCAGCATGGTAAGAACACCAAGAACCTGAACGCCACACGCTTATTTTAACACTTTATTGATACATTATTTCATCTCCCAGACAAGTGTTTACTTTAGAGTCCATTGCACGTTTTTCTGCTTTTATACAAGTTAAATTTAATAATAGCAGAAAATAAATAAGAGACACAAAAATCAGCTAAACCAAAAACAAACAGAAAAAGAAAAGGGAGAGTGTGTACATACAGACGTTAATACAACTGTTAAGCTACTTACATATATATGGGACTGAATCATAGTGTTTGTTTCCATGTTGTGGAGCAGTGGTCTGATAGTTATATTTGATTTTTTTTACCTTCAGGCGAGCCAACGCGTCCTGGACCCCAACCGGCCTGTTCACCCAGGTCCTTCTTCCATCTCTTCCCTTAGGCGAGGCATGAGACGGTAAGCTTATTTATTCCCCAGGCCATTGAAAGTTCTCTCCACCAAACATCAAAATCAAAAGTTCAACAGAAACACACCACAAAATGACATTGAAATACAATTAAAGCATTAAAGCGCCAAGATAACCTGAAATTTAGACAAACTAAAATAGAATTAGACGAGAATAAAATATTAGTCTAAAAGTTAGTGCAGTGTAAGAAAGAACTACCTACGTCTTCGTTTACTTGAAGAAGATTCTGCTTTTTAATTATTGATTGGTCCAATGTACTCATTGTACTGTGCTTGTATTGGACAATAGTCCCCATGACATGTGATTATGTAACATTGTGTTTCATCTGCATAATTCTGATAACTTATTTTGTTGTTTTCCAAAGAGCCTCCACCCCACTCCTGGACCCCGGTAAGCCGATGGAGGTGGATCCCCCGGAGGACGAACCGATGGAAGTGGACCCCACGGAAGGATATGGTGAGCCAATGGAGGTCAACTAACACACACACACACACACGCGCTTTATTTCTTTACACACACACACACATAAGTTGTTTTAGATTTAAATTACTTTTTATTATGCATTTTCTTTAGATGTATTAAGTTGTATTTGATGTATCAAGTTGTTTTAGATGTGTTTATTTGATGTATTTCCCTCTCTCCTTCCTTCCGGGCGACACAGTGGCTCAGTGGTTAGCACTGCAGCCTCACAGATGTGGAGCCAAATCCCTGGATTTGGTTCCATAGACAGATTCTTTCCTCTTTCTGTCTGTGTGGAGTTTGTATATTCTCTCTGTGTCTGCGTGGGTTTTCCCCTGGTACTCAGGTTTCCTCCCACAAAAAGAAAAAATATATTCACTTTTGGCTAATTGGAAACTCTAAATTCTAAATTCTCCTTCGCGAATCGCCACCTTAACGCGGTGAAGGAGTTTGAGTGGCTCGATGATCCTGGGAGCTATGTTGTCCGGGGCATCTGCCCCTGGTAGGGTCTCCCAAGGCAAACGGGTCTCGGGGGAGAGCCCAGACTAAGAGCGGTTCAAAAAACCTCGATGATAAGCAGCCCAAAGACTCTAGCTACCTCGCCCGGACCAGGGAAACCGGGGCACCCTCCCGGAGCCACACCCGGGAGGCGAACCAGAGAACCCGGTGGTGGACACCAGGGGTGAGGGAAGCTGTCAAGCTGAAGAAGGAGGCCTTTTGGGCTTGGTTGGCCCAGTGGGCTCCTGAAGCAGCTGACAGGTACAGGCAGGCCAGAAGGGCTGCATCTGCGGTGGTCACGGATGCTAAAACTCGGGCATGGGAGGAGTTTGGGGAGGCCATGGAGAAGGACTTTCGGTTGGCCTCAAGGAGGTTCTGGCAAACCATCCGACGACTCAGGAAGGGAAAGCAGGGCCTTCCCCAGGCTGTTATCAGCGGGGGAGGGGGGCTGCTGACCCAGACAGAGGATATTGTCGGGCGGTGGAAAGAGCACTTTGAGGAACTCCTAAACCCGGTCAACATGTCCCCTGAACAGGGGGCAGCGCCTGAAGACTTGGGGGTGGATGAACCTATCTCCCTGGCAGAGGCCACTAAGATAGTCAAAAAGCTCCTTGGTGGCGCCGGGGGTGGATGAAATCCGCCCTGAGATGCTGAATGCGCTGGACTTTGTTGGGCTGTCTTGGCTGACACGCCTCTTCAATGTCGCATGGGGGTCGGGCACAGTGCCCATGGACTGGCAGACCGGGGTGGTGGTTCCCATCTTCAAGAAGGGGGACCGGAGAGTGTGCTCGAACTATCGGGGCATCACACTACTCAGCCTCCCGGGAAAAGCTTATGCCAGGGTGCTGGAACGGAGGCTCCGACCGTTTGTCGAACCTCAGATTGAAGAGGAGCAGTGCGGATTCTGTCCCAGTCGTGAAACAATGGACCAGCTCTTTACCCTCGCAAGACTACTGCAGGGGTTCTGGGAGTTTCCCCAACCAGTCTACATGTGTGTAATGGACTTGGGGAAGGCTTTCGACCGGGTCCCTCTGGGGTTTTTGTGGGGGTTGCTGACGGAGTATGGGGAGCTGGACCCGTTGCAACGGCCATCCGGTCTCTGTACGACTGCAGTTGGAGCTGTGTTTGTATTCTCGGCATTAAATTGGTGAAACTGTGAATGGTTGTTATTTTGTTGTGTATTTTTCTTTATAAAGAACAACACTTAATAACAACATTAACAGGAGTCCCCTGAAAGTGTCACTCAACAGTTATTGAAAGACTGTTCATTTCATTCTCTCTCTGTTTATATTAATAGTTAGGTGAAGGTGGCTGAACCTGACAGATGTGCGGTAAAAACTACTAACTTTAAGAAAAGTCTCCAAGTCTCTTTTACTCAGGTATCGATGGTACAGGAAGCAACATCCAGGGTCTCCTTGAAGACGGAGCAGATGAGAAGGATGGAGGACCACAGGACCGGATGAGAAGGATGAAGGACCACAGGACCAGATGAGAAGGATGGAGGACCACAGGACCAGATGAGAAGGATGGAGGACCACAGGACCAGATGAGAAGGATGAAGGACCACAGGACCAGATGAGAAGGATGGAGGACCACAGGACCAGATGAGAAGGATGGAGGACCACAGGACCAGATGGAGAGCGGTGGTCGCCTTCCTTTCAGTGGGCTGAGTAAGTAATCCCTCTCCAAGACTTCAGAAGTATTAGTAATAGGATTCCATCATTGGAGGCCAGATTCAACACAACAGTGTAAAATGTGTGTAGCTGAGTTCAAACGTATTCATCTCTTGTGTTTGTGTCTCACAGGGCAGGACTCCTCTGGTCTCACTCTTGGGGCAGCTGAGGGTGAACGCCAACCATGCCCCTCCACCCCGACGCCACCCACCCCACCCACCAGCCAGAGGACGAGGAGCGTCCCGTCCCCAGCAGCACAGAGGACGTAGTTTGTCTCCACCTGCTTCTTCTGTGCTGCTGGGTTCAGGAAGCTCCTCACACACACAGGAAGCTGCCAGCAGCTGTTTCATCTGCACAGAAATCAAGAAGGAGACTGACGGTTCAGGCTGAACAAGGAATAATCATTCTGAATGCTTTAAAGTATTTAATTTGTCACATAGAATACAGTATGTTCATGTAAACTGTATGTACTGTATTAACTGTTAATTTACTGAGTAGCACAATTAAATACATGTTCAATGTTCTTCTAGATATGTCTTTATATTAGAAACAATATCATAATATTTGTGATATAATTAAATGTATGACACTTTATTTACTAAGTTCATATCTTTTTGATTTCCATTTACAAATAAAATGCAGCGTGCAGTTAATTCATTTTTATTAAAATAAATTCAAACAACTGTAATATTTGCTGATTGTGTAGCAGAACAGAAGGTAAGGATACATACATGTAGGTGCAAGGGAACAAGATGTGACGCTATTATATGAGGGGGAAACAATGTGGGAACTTAATTAATTAATATCATTATTACCATGTTCATAACACTGCTGTAGCTTATTAAAAAAATTATCAGATGTAACCAACCAACACTGGAGAGGCATAACAAAATAAAGAAATACATTGAAAATAAGAAGGTACATTTGTGTTTTTATGTCTTTGCATCAATCAGAGGTCAAGCTCAAAGAGTATGTTCAGCTACATACTGTTGGCCCGAATAGATCAATGAAACATTTGAGTCATTGCACGATATCAAAATTAAATTCTGAGATGAAAGTTCCGGTGAACGTGACACTCATTCAATAGTGTGTAAGTATTACAGACAGTCCGCTGTCGCCCCCTGCTGGCCACTCCGGAGGCTGCGCAACGTGCTGGGGTTCATTTCAGGCGACAGGTAGCGTGTTAATAAAGAGGGCTGGCTCAGATTACTTTGAAATGTGGTCAGTTACTGAATGCACATTACATGGAGATTTATGGAATGAGTAACGTCCAAATGTCTAAATGTAAAAAGGGTCCGCACGTATCCACAAGATGACCTCATTATCACAGTTTGTTTTCTCTTATTATATTTTGTGCGGTAAGCCACCATTACCACTAATAAGAATGATAATACATACGTCTGTAAATGTATTGTGAGATCTGTGTACTGTCTATAAACCACAAATTAATTCTACACATGAAACTCTATTTCTCTTCACACAACATGTGTGTCGGTGTGCAGTAGCTCAGTTGATTTGAGTGGCAGTGAAGAGTGACGAGTGCAGTGTGCACATTAGATGAAGTCGTGCACATATAGTCTCGTCTGTAAAATATTGCATGTCACTGTTTTGATGAACAAAAGAAAGAGCCACAGACACAGCTCGGCATTGTGGGGTTTATAATTGTACCGGGTCGATTCTCGTGAGACAAGAAGCATCCTCCAAAGAGTGTCTCTATTTCTGTGGAAACCAGGTCAGAGGTCAGGGGTCCACCGCTAAACATCTGGGTTACAGTCTGATGCAACAACTAAGAGAAACTAACTCCTTTTTCACAGTCAGACGTACAGTGTCACACAGATCAGACGGAGAGATCTGAGCCCACACATGCAGGGCAGGTTGTACATGGGCCAGTTTATTAACACGTATGCCTGTAAAATATCCACATTCATCAACTCATTTTTACAAGTGACAGTAAATGGACCTGTACACATTCATCATGGATGTCAGGCTGTGATACATACATGGATGTTCAATGGAGGAAGTCAAGAATCAGGGTTGCACAAGTCATATTAATGTAAACAAACAGCAGCCGGGCATTATTCATTCATTATTACAATACATTAATGAATTAACAATTTTACAAAATTGAAGTGATTTTAGTTATGTACAGATGAGCCCACTATTCACTATCCATCTACTATCACTGTGGCACTGATGTGCTTCTTTGCCGGGCTTTAGTCGTGTCAATGGATCCTCTGGACATGCTTTAGAGAGGTATAACATGTATAATGAGGGGGACAATCTCCCTCTTTACATGATTCAAATGAAATGAGTGATATGGAAGTGAAACCCCTGGAAAGAAACATGCTGCAATGGTTGCACACTGTACTTTTGTCCTGAACAACCCTTCTATAGTGTGTTTTGCAGAGTACAGTTATTACTTAGTGTTTCAAATTCTTGACATGATCAATGTCGGACATGAGTTGAATGTATTTGTCATAACAAATATAACACCTACATTTCACTATAGTATATTCAGAACCTGTATCTGAATCAGAAATACTCATTATCAAGCTATAGTTTGTTAGATTAAAACAAAATAATATCCTGTACATTAATAGTCAGTATGAGCCAGGACGGAACACAGAGCACTGTTTCCTTACACAACAGTGTAAATCCAATCAAAACAGTGAATTTCAATTACCAAGCACAGAGATAGAGACCATCAATAATCACTTAAACTACAATAAATACAACAACTGTGGCTCAGTGGTGAGTCCTTCAATCAGAGGATCGCCGGTTCAATCCCCAGCTCCAGCAGCCCATGTTGCTGTGTCCTAGCTGTGCCTACGGTGTATGAACGTTAGCTGTTCCTGAGGGACCCCATCAGTGTATGAATGGGTGAATGATGACAAGTACTGTGTAAGTTATTTGAGTGGGGTCTGAAGACGAACTGAAGAAAAGTGCTATACAGGTCCATATAAAATATTTGGAAAACAACACCTCTGACAAAGAAGGAGTGAAAGGCTAAATCACCCTAAATTCGTAATGTTTTATATATAAAAAAAGTGATGAGTTATTTTTATTCAAAATAATCTGTGGATCTTTTTAACTCCTCAGCATCCCTTAACTTCAACGTCACCTAACAATTCAACGACTTTCACTGCTTACACACACCACGCCATTTAAACTGCATTCGACTGACATTAAAACTCCTTTCAATGCTCTAACTGATCACATTTCAAAAGGTCTTGTTGAGAAAGCGAAAGAAGCTGAGGGATAGTTCAAACTTGTACACATACAAAATGTCTATTTCATCATGATTATCATGATTATTATTATTATAATGAACATCTTGGCATCATTTCTGAAGCTGCAGCACGTGTGGAACACATTATGTGCAATTGTGAGTATTTATTTCATATTTTGCACTCCTGGATTTAAATGTCTTACAGGCTCACAGCCTAATGAGATGAGAGCCAATTGTAAAATAATCAATAAATCAGTTTATGTCAAAGGAGCATTTAATAAGAAATGTCTGAGAGTCAGCGAGCCCACAGAGTTACACAGCTCCAACTAAAGGAAAAGGATCATCGCGATCGCTTTTGGAAGCCTGGTCTCGGGGAGGACTTCAGGCCACCCAGCACCCGGCTTTGCAGCCGCTCTCCCACAGGCCTCGTGCAGGTTCATTCTGGCTTTCGGGTTTGGAGGTCCGCTGCACGCACCATCCCTGGACTCCAGTTCTGAAGCCGACGGGAAGATGAAGGTATCAGAACCGAGGCTCTCGGACTTGTCCACTGTCTTCGTGCGCCGCCATCAGGCCCACTTCATGGATGGCGGAGAGATCCGTTATTGTCACCTGGAAACATTTCCGCATTGTCTTCGTGACTTGCAGTGCGTTTCCGTATTTGGTCTTTTTTTAGTTGTTTTTCTATCATCTGCATGCGTTGTCAAATTGGTGACGATGTGTTTCACTTTGCTTGCGCGTCGTCTATTTGCAGTTTCCTAATGTGCAGTTGTTGAGCTCTCAGGGCCACCGTACGTATGGCCTCCTACACAAGTGCTTAATCACAAGTGTGTTTAGAGTACAACCCAGTTTTCAAAGCATTTTAATGTACAGCAGTATAGTCACTCATTCAATGCTGTCTTTGGGAACCCATTTATTCCATTCAGGACACATGCTTTTATACAAAAATATTCCAAATACTGTACACTGGTTCTCAACATTGTGCAAATTGAAATAAAAAACATATTTACAACTCCAGTTAAAAAGGAGAAAGTCAAGGATGAGAAAAAAACAGATCTATTTCCTGTGTGTAAATGTTAATACTCATTTTGATTTATGAGGTTTGACCTGCAGTCTGAACACTTTGAAATGTTCTGATCAGAGTTAACAAACCATGATCTGAAATGCAAACAAACAAAAACGCAGTAAACAAAAGGTTTGTGTACAGTTTGTGCGGAAGGGAATGCCACGCATAAAAGAAACAGGCGTCAGGTTGGAACTGCACGGATCAGTTTTAGTTGGAAAGTACTTACAAGATTGAAATTGAACATTTACTTAAAACGTATTGTTTTCTCCCATAGATTCAGCCCGTCTACATAAAGAACAATAAAGTAAATAGAACACGCTGCATGTTCAGGCTGATAACTGAGGAGCTGGAATGTTTAGTTGTTTTTTGTAGTTTCTCTAAAGAGACATGGCCTCAGCCCCCAAGGTTTCATGAAACCATTCTAAAAGAGACATGGCCTTTCCAGTCTTCGTTTGTTTAAAAAGTGCGCTGCTCTCAGACGTGCGTACGTGGCTCTAAAATAAACCTGGTCCTCTCACACCAAAACGCTGACCTGTCCCATTCACGTCCAGGGACGAGACTCTTGCCAACATTCGATTCCAGCCCCAGCAAGTGTTTCTGTTCTTTCATTTAAAAGCTACACTATGTCGGTCTGTTTTCATTTCAGTTGTAGGAGCTTCATCTTGTTTCCTAATAAACATAAAAAATAAGAAAGAAAAATAAGCAATTAGCTGTTGTAAAAGAATATTGCACAAGTGAAGGTTTGATGATGGAGAAACGCTTACCCAGTCCTTTGAGAAATTTGTTCACACCACTCCGGCTCAGGGTAAGAATCCAGATACTCGGCCACTCTGACCTCAAACAGACCTGGGAACAGTTGGAGGGGTTGAGCCACTGGGGCAGCATGTGTACATTAACACTGCACCTCAAAATACCTACACTAATGGAATCCATGCATCTACTTTATAACCGCGGTTATAAAGTATACATGTCTTAATGTAAAAATGTTTGAGTTAAGTCAAAGTGAGTTGATAATATTTGGTTCTAACTCACCACAACTGTGTTTATAGATGCTGGTTGCTGGGTTTGCGGGTCATACAGACATGACTCATGCCCATGAGGTGGCCAATGAGGTGAGGCATGTAAGCAAGCAATTGAAGGAGTGTCAGATGTTGGCTCAAACCTACAACACCAGAGAGCGACTGTTAGGTCTTCCTGCCACTAATGTAAGTAAAAGAGAATCCATCGAATCATGTATATATGTATACGTGAATATATATGTTTATGTATATTCATTTTGGTAGTTAGTGTAATATATAGCAACTTACAACTAGTATTGATAGATGTGAATACCTATTGTGCATCAGGTATTTGTCATACATTTTCTCACAATGAAACATAAATGTGTATTACAGTATGATCGGCTGCAGAAGCTTGTCAAGGACTTCCAGCCTTTTAAAGATCTGTGGACCACCACCTCCGATTGGCTTCGTTGGCATGAGAGCTGGCTCAATGACCCGCTGTCGTCCATAGACCCTGAGAAGCTTGAGAGCAATGTTACAAATGCCCACAAGCAAGGCCGGCGATTCCTATAGGCGAACTAGGCAACTGCCTAGGGCGACAAATGGGTTGGGGGCGCCCTCTAGTGTCGCCCATAGACCTACTTCCCATTAATCATAGTTAGAATAACAAGCACATTAAAACATGGTTATTAATCATGATCATCCTAGGGCGCCCCTTCAGCCACACGTTTACTTGTCAACCTGATTTTTAGATTGAATTGATAGTTATTGTCGATAATTTCCTAATTTGGGGCGGTTGCGTTAAATTACGTTACGTTACGTTAGTTACGTTAGGTACGTGAGGGCTCCTGCACACTGCCTGCGTGGGGTGGGCGTGTCAGCTACGTGACATTTGCAAAAATGAAGCGGTCTAAACCATCTGGAGCACAGGGACGAAAACGAAAAAAGGAAGAAGAGGAAAAGAAAGTCAAGTATAGAGGTAAGTCTTCTCATCTCAGCCATTAAGGTGTCAAACGAAATACATTTAGTATTGTGCATCACCTAATGGACGTTTCATTGCTGTCACTTAGGCTAGCTATAGCTAGCTAGCGACTGTTACTTTGCTAATTTGCTACGTAGGCTATTACTAGCAAACGTAACTTCACTGATAACCTAGCTACATGGATGTACATGTCAAAAGACCAGTATCTGGATAACGTATGCTAGTTATGAAAAGTACAGTTGCTGTCTACATTCATTATAAATGGCATAAGTTCTGTTTAGTGAATTCACAACTAGCAGGTGCATACACACACAGTAACCATTTTGGGGATAGTGGTGGTGTTCACCATTCTGTACAGTTTCTCCCCAGGAATATACTAAAATGTATATGTGTTTTGTTTTGTTTTTATTTTTTATTTTTGTTTTAAATTGGCCAGATGCACTCAGGCAATTTTTGCAGAGGCCGGCACCTGCTGGAGAAAGGACGCCTGATTCGCCTCCATCTGAACTTTGTAAGTAGCCTACACAACTAGTACTATTGTTGCTTTTTTTGTTATTGTTGTTATTATTATCAATTATTACTTTCATAATCACATCACATTAATACTACTAATTGTAATCAGTAGCATTATTTAGCCTTGTAGCAGTGGTGGCAGTAATTGTAATTTATCTACTACAAGTTACATGGTCAGATAAAATGTATTTGTACAATGCAACTATGTGGTAGGATGATAGAAATGACCAAATGCAATTGTGTAACGAACAGCATGGATGAACTCTGTGTTTAAATACAGCTGCAGAAGGGACATCCAGTAATACTCAAGGGGCCGGTAACACACAGCCTGCATCAGGTGAGTCTATTTAATAGTATTTATTCAAGCCACATCCATACTTTAAAGTACAATAGAAACATGTTAGCATGTATTAAATACAATAGCTTGTTTTCTTAAGGAAGTTCAACCACATTCATGATTATTTATTATATTAAACACCGCTTGTCTGGCTATACAATTTGTTTGAATACAGGTGAAGGTGAAGGGACATCCAGGACCACATCAAGCACTCAGGGCACCAGTGAAACTACACTGCCGCCTCAAGTAAAATATCATTTGATGATACCATCAACGAATTTGCCATTAGGAAGTCCAGACTATTCAAATTTTAATGCTGTGTCAATTTAGAAGGTGACTAGAAATGCCAGAAACAACTGTTCATCTTCTATTATTTGAGATGGGGATATAACTACTAAGAACTTCAATCTTTTAATTTTGTATTGGTACGTACAGTATCCATAAAAGCACTTTTGTTTGTAGAAGGTATAGTTAGGGTATAGAGGGTCATAATTTGCTTAAATGTCTTTACAGGTGCTTAAGAGTGTTTTGCACAGTTTATGGAGTTAATTTAATCTTTGAGTATGTAATAAATTATTTAAAATAATAAAAAAGAAAATGTTCTGAAACTATTCTGGTGTTTGTTGTCCATGCACCATTTATTGTTGAACTGCAATGTAGAGTAGTAGAATTATAAGTGTGTAAAAAACTGCTATGCAAAGTAAAGCAGTTAAGTTAATATACCTGTATGTCTCTTCAGTGATGTAAAGTATTGTGTGTGGGGGGGGGGGGGGGGGGGGGGGGGGGGCGCCTAGGGCAACCAAAGGGCTAGAGCCGGCCCTGCGTGGAAGTGTAGACGCACACCTGACGGGAAAGATGACAGGCAATGGTTTTTTTCTGCATTTAATGAATCACAGCATAGCAGCATGTGACCAGTGGCAGTTCAGATTTTCAGTATGAACCTTCATGAGTTTCAGGGTCAAAAGATTACATCACGAGAGGCCACATTATGACAATTTGAACTCTACTTGCTCACAACTTCTGATATTTAAAAAAGAAATCATTTGCAAAGAGGGAAAACGCATCTGGGGCAGATGGGCTCCTCACCTCTGGATATCTCTGCCACCACCCCTCCAGTCTGGATGGAAAGGCTGAATTCTTCTTGTAAAGCTGCACCAATCTTGGCATCTGAAACCCCCAACGTAGCTTTCTTCTTTCCAGAGAGGGGCAGATTGGTCTCCAGGAATAATTTCAGGTCAGCATGAACCACACCTGCAAGTTAAGATATTGAGTAAGCAATCTCAGATTCTGCAGCAAATCCAATTAAAACCCTTGAATAGAAATAAAGGTTGAAAATAAGTGAGAAGCGGTTAGCATATTTAAACACGTTCCTCAGTTGTTCAGGGTTACATTTAAAGTGTCAGCACAGTAACTCAGTGGATTGACAGATATTGAACATCATTACAACTGAGGACGCCAAAATAGCCAAAGAGTACAAATAAAATCATCTTGCCTTCAGAAATGGCGTTCATGTTCTCCAGAGCACCCTGGGCCGACTTCAAGGGGAAGAAGGCAGCCAAGCTCACCATGCTGTTGAACTTCGCGAGGCTCAGCACGCTCGCCTCCACCTGAAACAGTGACCGGTTAGCGCGGCGCCATGACGCCATGACAACAAGCAACGAGGACTCCAGACCCGCTAAAGACCCACCTGAGGCAGCAGCATGCCGATCTCCTCCACCTCTCGGACCACGAACAGCGCGTAGCCCGACGCGTGCTCGTACAACACGTGCAGCAGCACCTGCGGGAGGCGAAACAAACGTTGGGTTAAGGAGCGACACAAGACACCTTCGAGCAAATGGCAACGTTACCGCAACAGAAAACGTGAAAAAAAGTGTGTTTACAGTTGGCCACGTGCCGACTATAAAAACGGTTAAAGTCGCCCGTTTGTGAACATAAATTCGAAAGATTATACACATTTATGCCGCCCTTATTCATAAGCATCCGTTGTCCTTTAACCCAGTGAGCTTGAATAGATCACGGCAACTTCCAGAAGCAACCACGTTGTCGTCATGAACCCACGTGTTGTACTGGGCCCGTGCTAAAGCTAGCTCGTGCTAACTGCGTAGCTAACGGAAGACGCGCTAATACGATCGTTAACTGGTGTTTAAAAGTTAAACGTGGGTTTCACCCGCACGACTGCACCTGATACATACACTGTTGTAGTGGCAGCAAAAGTAGTTTACATTTAACGCTAAGTGATTATGTATTGCCGACTGTAGCCACATGGGTGGCTAAAGGCGCCAATCACGCTGGAAGGCCTTCAGCTTGACATAGACAGGAAAACGTCCATTTATCTACTTAATAAAAGCCTATATATTTGGCAGATATAAAGCATACATGTGTATGTTTGTGTTAGTCCATTATTTTTATTATTATTACTTTAACAGCTCAGGGATGTTCAAGGAGCAACCTGTTTGTGCACTTTCTGAAGATTTTTGCACGTCAGTTCTGTTTTTGAATAAAGGGTTGGAAAGTAATGATTTTGTTTTTTATCCGATTCATCGAAAAAATAATCGACAGATTAATCGATTATTAAAATAATTGTTAGTTGCAGCCCTAGACTCACATGAGGTCAGGAAAGTCCCTCTCTATCCAGGGGACTCACATGAGGTCAGGAAAGTCCCTCCGCATACAGGTCGCACGATATCCATGAGGGTCTCGCCCTATGTCCATGAGTGGTCTCACCCTATATATAGGAGGGGTCTCGCCCTATATCCGCTATAGGGCCGAGACCCTATATCCGCTATAGGGCCGAGACCCTATAGCGGTCTCGGCCCTATAGCGGATATAGGGCGAGACCCCTCCTATATATAATTTGCTTATCACCAGCAACCCGAGGGATGAATACTGAAGGAGAAAAGAAAGGAAAAAGGAAAAAAAACATCATTGCAAGTGCCACATGGCATGTATAGCTACTGTGACCCACCAGGTCTCACTCACCAGAGAAACAGTCAATGCGGGAGGCGATGGTGCACTTGTTTGCCAGATATCTGGAAATGCGGCCTTTGTTCTTGGCTGCAGCACGGCCAATGAAGGTGGAGTGGAAGATGAGCCCATACTTGGGGGTGTTGCCCTTAGTCTTTAGGGCTCTGTGGGAAATACAGCTGACTTTAGATATAGGAGCAACAGTTTAACAGTTAAATGTTAACAAACGGGCACAAAGCCAAGCGTTGGGAAATTATCAGCTCTGATATTTTAAGCGAAGTGTGTACATATGCCAGCATGTCGGGTCCAAATGCAAGTCCTGAACCAGTTTTAAGTACTGTCCAGCTCCCACGTGGAGAAATTAAGACTATTCAGGACAGAGCCCAACTTTATTTGTTATAACTAATTGACTGTCCAAAGAGCATTTTCTTGTGGCTAATTAACCTTTAGACCACATGTGTCAAACTCAAGGCCCGCGGGCCAGATGTGGCCCGCCACGTCATTTTATGTGGCCCGCGACGGCTTGGAAGGCATGATCACCACCGTGGACCCGTTTTCAGTCTGTCGCGGATCCGTTTCCGGTTCGTCGCGGATCCGTTTCCGGTTCGTCGCGGACCCGTTTTCAGTGGGTTGCGGACCTTTGCATGGGAAATATAAAAATATTGTGCTTTTATTTTGAAGGGAATTTTGAATGCAGTAGAGTGCGTCTATTCACACTCCTCAGTGCTGCATTCACAACACACTTTACTTGCATGAGTTTACACACCGGACTATTTGTGATAGTTCACTTCATTCCCGACCTTTTTTTATGTTTGTGCATGAAAGCGCTGCTGAGTCCGTTAAAAAAGGCTGAAGTTATAAAATGATTATGTGTGTTGTATTACTTTGTGTCCTTAAGATGCACTTTTGGGTTTTTAATTGAGTGTAAAAGGGAATATTTCAAACTAGTTTTTTTGTGTTGGCATGTGAGATTCTGTACCATTTCAGGCTCAAACTGCACCATCTTTTCATTAAATCCATTTGAGAAGTTAAACATGTTCCTTGCTTTGGATCTCGGTTCATTCAGGGGTGATGGTGCAGCCAGACCAGTAGAACCACTGCCCCAGACCACATGCATGTTCTTATTGGCTAGTTATGTCCTTCTCAACTGTGACAAAAAAAAGCTTTGAACAAAGTTAATATAACAACGATTGTTTGATCTTTGTCTTTGTTATTTTCTTCTGTTTTAAGTTTGATCTTTGATAGAGTAATGTGGGTTTATATATATATATATAAAATATATATATAAATGCATGTACAATATTGTTACACTTGAATAAACAATACAAAGACAGTTATTTAACAATATGTTCGGTAGTAGTTAAATTTATACAGTGTTACAGTTACAACCGGCCCTTTGAGGGCGACCATGATGCTGATGTGGCCCGCGGTGAAAATGAGTTTGACACCCCTGCTTTAGACTATTTTGTAAGAAATGAAATGTGAAAAGTGGTGAGCATATTCAAACGTTCCTCAGTTGTTCAGGGTTACATTAAAGTGTCAGCACAGGAACTCAGTGGATTGACAGATATTTGAACATCATTACAACAGAGGACGTCAATACAGCTTTTAAGTAAAACATATACAAGTATAATGTTATCTAAAGGGCACGGAGCCAAGTGTTTCATCTGCACCACGGATATTTAAGTGGCATAGGCATCATTTTTACGTATGCCAGCACACCCTATCCAAACTCAATCTGTACCCGTTTTAACAAAGACTCACCAGCACCCCCTTGTGGAGAAACTAGTTGAAGTTCCAGGCCACTTTGATGAGGTGCTTAACATCCAAGCAAAAAGTACACCAGGTTTCTGATTTGGACATTCACAAAACTAAAGGACTTATGTTAAGCAAGCACAACTCTAGTGCATGCAAATACAGATAAGCCATACATTATAGCTACTTCTGAAATGGTTCATTACCAATCTGAAATCTATTTGCCCAACAAGCTTTTAGCATGCATTTAGTGATGTTTATTGCTGTGCAGTGTTCCTTAAACTGTACTTTTGCTAAGCATCCAGACTAACTAGTTGAGATGTTCTACCTCAGTGCTGTGAGTGGCTGCTCAGACTGTGGGAGGTGCATTGGAGCGAGTGGGATCACCCCAGAGGAGACTTGGTCTCCAGTCACCCAGCTCTGCTCCTGCCCAGCCCTGCCATCACTGCAGCCACCTCTTTCCCCAGCAGGGAGGGGGTGCCCCAGTACCTGAACAGGGCCTTCTCTGCTCCCGGGATCTGGACTGTGGAGGCCGGGTACTTGGCCAGGTTGGTTAGACTGCCGGCATGGGAGATCAGACGAGCTCCCACCTAGAAAGAAAAAAGGAAAGAGTTCATCTCACTGCCAAATGCAGAACTACCATTCAAGAATGGACTTTATTTTTAAGTAAGGCTCAGCAGCAGATATATTTTTTATCAGGGGATTGACATATTTTTGGTATAATATCATTGGTCCTGCAGTAACTGGAACATAAAAACCACCTCTTGAACTTTCACTTACCACATCGCCAATTAAGGTTGCTAGATTTGGAGCCACTTGGCTCATCTTGGAACGCAGGTACTCCTGCAACTCCAGCCGATAGCTGGCCAGAGACACTACACGAGTGGAGAATCTCTCTATGTTGATCAGGTCAATGGGAGAGATGTCCATACCTGGGAACAGATACAGAGGTCGTTGAGAGGGATACTACATGTGCAACTAACCAACTGTGCAACTAAGTCACACTGATAATCTTAAGCATGCTTGTTCCTCCCGACAGGATCCGAAGTGAGGATTTGTGCCTTCACCACAGGTTTATGAGAGTGATAAGTACTCTGCCCCCCTGTGTTGGTCACCAAGGACAATTATTGGTCCAGAGTGGGCAAATAGGGCGCATGGCATTATAAATCTTATTTAAAAATGTTAAGCAGGTGCCAAGTAGTACAAAAACCTTACATTTATGTATTAATGTCTAAAGAATGAAAAAGATCATTTGCTGACCCATGGAAGAACGGGAAGCCTCCAGAATTGCCTGAGCCTTGGCGGCGTCCATCACCACCTCCTCTAGACTTGGCAAACTCTCTTCTGACAACTCTTTCCTGTTGCCAATGAGCTGAGCCATGCGGCAGTACATGAAGTTGTCCGACACGATCTTGACCAGCTCTGGGAAGTGGTAGCCATACCATTCACTGCAGACACAAGACAGTGATTGTTAGAAAAGGGAAAACACTGATTGATGAGTTTATCAAGCTCAGATTCGGCAGAAAATCCATTTGAAACCTACAATGACTGGTCGTAGGCATCATCAGGTTTGCCAACTATAGTGTGCAGAGGGAATATTACTAATACTATTGACTAACATTTGATTAAAAATATATATATAAAAGTGAGAAGTGGTTAGCATATTTAAACACGTTCCTCAGTTGTTCAGGGTTACATTTAAAGTGTCAGCACAGTAACTCAGTGGATTGACAGATATTTGAACATCATTACAACTGAGGACGCCAATATAGCCAAAAAGTAATAAAAGATAGTAGTTGATAGAAAAGAAACACCCATCATGCCACCTGGGACTGTAATTCCAGAACTTGACATGCCAACTGATGTTGACTGTAAACGCCAACACCCTGAAAGGCTTGGAGGCATTTCTTGTGCATGAGGGATGAGTGGATGAGGGAACCTTACCGGACACACATGGAGAAAGTGTTGATGTCTTTGTCCAGCTGATCCAACAGAGCAATGGACTGGATGATCATGTTGTCAACTCTGTTGACATTGAACTTTACTTTAGCTCTGGAGTAGCTGTGGCCCAAACCCAGCTGTGCCTTGGAGGCAGCCAGGCCAGTCAGCCCCTTCACTAGGGCGTGGAAGCAGGGCCGGCAATTCCTATAGGCGAACTAGGCAACTGCCTAGGGCGACAAATGGGTTGGGGGCGCCCTCTAGTGTCGCCCCTAGACCTACTTCCCATTAATCATAGTTAGAATAACAAGCACATTAAAACATGGTTATTAATCATGATCATCCTAGGGCGCCCCTTCAGCCACACGTTTACTTGTCAACCTGATTTTTAGATTGAATTGATAGTTATTGTCGATAATTTCCTAATTTGGGGCGGTTGCGTTAAATTACGTTACGTTACGTTAGTTACGTTAGGTACGTGAGGGCTCCTGCACACTGCCTGCGTGGGGTGGGCGTGTCAGCTACGTGACATTTGCAAAAATGAAGCGGTCTAAACCATCTGGAGCACAGGGACGAAAACGAAAAAAGGAAGAAGAGGAAAAGAAAGTCAAGTATAGAGGTAAGTCTTCTCATCTCAGCCATTAAGGTGTCAAACGAAATACATTTAGTATTGTGCATCACCTAATGGACGTTTCATTGCTGTCACTTAGGCTAGCTATAGCTAGCTAGCGACTGTTACTTTGCTAATTTGCTACGTAGGCTATTACTAGCAAACGTAACTTCACTGATAACCTAGCTACATGGATGTACATGTCAAAAGACCAGTATCTGGATAACGTATGCTAGTTATGAAAAGTACAGTTGCTGTCTACATTCATTATAAATGGCATAAGTTCTGTTTAGTGAATTCACAACTAGCAGGTGCATACACACACAGTAACCATTTTGGGGATAGTGGTGGT
Source organism: Cottus gobio (assembly GCA_023566465.1). NCBI lineage: Eukaryota > Metazoa > Chordata > Actinopteri > Perciformes > Cottidae > Cottus > Cottus gobio. Next base: position 22,813,091 of record CM042215.1, read on the forward strand.
GTTCACCATTCTGTACAGTTTCTCCCCAGGAATATACTAAAATGTATATGTGTTTTGTTTTGTTTTTATTTTTTATTTTTGTTTTAAATTGGCCAGATGCACTCAGGCAATTTTTGCAGAGGCCGGCACCTGCTGGAGAAAGGACGCCTGATTCGCTTCCATCTGAACTTTGTAAGTAGCCTACACAACTAGTACTATTGTTGCTTTTTTTGTTATTGTTGTTATTATTATCAATTATTACTTTCATAATCACATCACATTAATACTACTAATTGTAATCAGTAGCATTATTTAGCCTTGTAGCAGTGGTGGCAGTAATTGTAATTTATCTACTACAAGTTACATGGTCAGATAAAATGTATTTGTACAATGCAACTATGTGGTAGGATGATAGAAATGACCAAATGCAATTGTGTAACGAACAGCATGGATGAACTCTGTGTTTAAATACAGCTGCAGAAGGGACATCCAGTAATACTCAAGGGGCCGGTAACACACAGCCTGCATCAGGTGAGTCTATTTAATAGTATTTATTCAAGCCACATCCATACTTTAAAGTACAATAGAAACATGTTAGCATTTATTAAATACAATAGCTTGTTTTCTTAAGGAAGTTCAACCACATTCATGATTATTTATTATATTAAACCGCTTGTCTGGCTATACAATTTGTTTGAATACAGGTGAAGGTGAAGGGACATCCAGGACCACATCAAGCACTCAGGGCACCAGTGAAACTACACTGCCGCCTCAAGTAAAATATCATTTGATGATACCATCAACGAATTTGCCATTAGGAAGTCCAGACGAGTCAAATTTTAATGCTGTGTCAATTTAGAAGGTGACTAGAAATGCCAGAAACAACTGTTCATCTTCTATTATTTGAGATGGGGATATAACTACTAAGAACTTCAATCTTTTAATTTTGTATTGGTACGTACAGTATCCATAAAAGCACTTTTGTTTGTAGAAGGTATAGTTAGGGTATAGAGGGTCATAATTTGCTTAAATGTCTTTACAGGTGCTTAAGAGTGTTTTGCACAGTTTATGGAGTTAATTTAATCTTTGAGTATGTAATAAATTATTTAAAATAATAAAAAAGAAAATGTTCTGAAACTATTCTGGTGTTTGTTGTCCATGCACCATTTATTGTTGAACTGCAATGTAGAGTAGTAGAATTATAAGTGTGTAAAAAACTGCTATGCAAAGTAAAGCAGTTAAGTTAATATACCTGTATGTCTCTTCAGTGATGTAAAGTATTGTGTGGGGGAGGGGGGGGCGCAAAACTCAATCTCGCCTAGGGCAACCAAAGGGCTAGAGCCGGCCCTGCCCACAAGACCATGCACAAATGCATTAAACAGTTCAAGGACATTCCTGGTAGGTCACACATCTATCACCATTCAAACTTGCCAAAGTGAAGTGTGATTGTTAAGAGGTCTGATGTGTTCTTTTCTTTGTGTTGCACGACGCCAGAGTGCCAGATGGTGGCTTCTATAATCCACAGCAAGATTGAGGACTTCCATCCCTCTATTCATCTGATTCAGGGACTGAGGAACCCGGGGATGAAAAACCGCCACTTCTTTTAGAACGCATTCAGATGAAAGTCAGGCCCACAGCCAACCTGACCTTGACTCACTGCCTGGAGCTTGGTCTCCAGAAGCATGTGGATGACATCACTCATGTGGCTGAGGTAGCAGGGAAAGAGTACGCCATTGAACAGGTACCCTTTAAACAGGATTCCTTCTCTAAATACAGTCTTTTATGAAGTGTTAAGCTTGTACTAGGATGGGTAATGAATGGAGTGATCCTATGGAACTGCAAAATTTGGACAGAATTTGGGAAGCTTATTTTAATTTAAAGGAATATTTCACAAATGGAGCCCTTGAGAGGGGCGTTACACCTACGTGATGATGGTGAAACAGAGGCCAAGTGTTTTTTGTCTTTTTGTTCAAAGCAACTCCACTAACTCTTCCTACTCAGGCACATGGCCAGTGTGTGAATATGTGTGTTAAGAATTGATGGCTGCTACTTTTTCTTTTACACTGTCTCACTCAGGCCCTGGAAAAGATGGAACAAGAGTGGTCGGCAGTACTCTTTGAGGTGTTGCCCTACAAGGAGACAGGCACCTACATATTGAAGAGCCTCGATGAAGTATTGCAGTTGCTGGATGACCACATTGTCATGACGCAGAGCATGTCCTTCTCTCCATTCAAAAAAACCTTTGAGGACCGTATCAACACCTGGGAGAGCAAGCTCAGAATGACTCAAGTAGGCGCACACACACACACACACACACACACACACACACAGTTATGGTCTTGTGTATTGTATCATTGTTATGCGGTGTCATATGTTGTGCTGCTGCCCTCTCCTGGTGCTTGCAGGATGTGCTGGAGGAGTGGCTGACCTGCCAGCGTTCCTGGCTCTACTTGGAGCCCATCTTCAGCTCTGATATCAACCAGCAGCTGCCTGTGGAGGGAAAAAGATACCAGCACATGTATCAAACATGGAAGGGCATCATGCAAAGCGCCTTTGATAATCGAAAGGTCAGAGAATATTTTGGGGGCAGCTGTGTTAAGACATACAGCATTTTGGCAAGAGTGTGTGTTTATTTATTTGTTTTAATTGAGATATTTGGAACTTCATCCTTATTTATGAAGTCATTTTTGTCATGTTTATGGGGGAAATACATGCATTATGAAAACACCCTGGCATCTGAAGGGTACATTAATGAAAATGAATTAATTGAACTTATGATCAGGACTGATGTTGGATAAAAGTGGTGAAAGTGGTTATATTATTAATATGTTACTTTATGGCAGATTTCCTGATGCAGACATTTTGTCTTCATTTTGTGAGGCACAGAGGTTAAATGACAAAGGTTTTGTTCTGATACCAAGAAGCAACTTTATTTCTGTACACTGTTAATATATGTTTCTGCATTGTTCTCTAGGTGATTGAGCTGTGCCAAGATGGCTATCTGCTCGTCAAACTGAAAAGGTGCAACACACAGTTGGAGCCGGTGCAGAAGGGTCTCAGTGAATACTTGGAGACCAAACGAGGATCCTTCCCCAGGTAAGCCCAACAGAAAGTGCCCTGAGATTCCCCTGGCTCTCAATAGTGGTGTTAATAACAGAGTTATGAGATGATTCCACATGAGAGGGTATGCATTGAACCATGAACCTGCTTTGGTTGCTCTAAATGGAGGTAGCTTTGAAACAAGAAGGAAAACAAGCAAACGCCTTCAAAAGGCTAATTTATCAACAATAATATATTTGTGGACGACTTGGGGCCAGAATGGAGTTTCCATGCTCAACTTTGACACACAGTTGATGACTCAGACGAAGGACTATGTACTGATCAGTGGATATTTGTCCTTTTAGGTTTTACTTCCTGTCAGATGATGAGCTCCTGGAGATTCTGTCCCAGACCAAAGATCCAACTGCACATTTGCTAGAATTTAAATGAGCAAAAGCCAGCAAGCCTTTCTCTGAAGGGGAGTTTTTGAAAGAATGCATGGTAGAGACAGCAGGTCTCTTGTGTCCAGAGAGCAAAAACAAATTCGAAAAATGTAGTTTATCACGCAGGACAGCGACTCGGCGTGTAGAACTAATTGACGAAGACTTAGCCAGCGAGTTAAACAAAAAAGCTGAGTCATTTAAGTTATATTCGCTAGTAAGTTCTCTTTACTTTTTAGTTATTGGCTTTTACTTATAATTTATATTGGTTCACACAAACACTCTCTATCCATCTGATACTGGCCCGGCCCGTCTGTCAAATTTTAAAAGTCAATGTGGCCCCTGAGCCAAAAAGTTTGCCCACCCCTGCTATAGAGTCAGAGGAGGTCACACATTACATTTCTATGTCAATGCCATATTTGTCCAGGGAAGGGATACATGATATTGAAAAAGCTAGTTACATTTGTGTGTGTGTGTGTGTGTGTGTGTGTGTGTGTGTGTGTGTGTGTGTGTGTGTGTGTGTGTGAATAACAAAGATATGAAGAAGGTTTACTTTTGCTCTCCTATCTATGAAGGATCATTATGACTTTGGTATGAGAGCTGTGAAGACTGTGATCTCAGCTGCTGGAAACCTGAAGAGAGGAAACCCCGACATGAACGAGGTTAGAAATGTTTCTTTTGTTGATGATATAAATAAAGTAGAATAAAAATGTCACGCCATTCTTCTGCAATCTTGCTGTCTCCCAGGAGTTGATCTGTCTTCGAGCCATTCAAGATGTCAACGTGCCAAAGTTTTTACAGGACGACTTGAAGCTCTTCAACGGCATCGTGTCCGACCTTTTCCCTAAAACAAAACAGGAGCCAATCAACTATGGCACACTTGAAGAGTCCATGCGTAATGTCTGCAGCAAGAAAAACCTCAAAGATGTGGACGGTTAGTGTCTCTGGAAGTAGATGTTATGTTTTAGATATGCAAGTGCCTGTGTTTTTAGGATGAGTAGATGAGTCTTGTGGTTATTGCAGGGTATATAAGTAAGTGTATCCAGCTGTAGGAGACAACTGTGGTGAGACATGGCCTGATGTTGGTTGGACCCTCTGGATCAGGCAAAACCAAGGTGAGCCGTATACTTATCAAGACACTGTTTACAGTTTTATTCCCAGCTCTCCAATGTAGACAATTATTTTAGTTTTGCGGTGCAGAGTCTTGTACGTGTGCATTACTGTGTTTTAGTGTTATGAGATCCTAGGTGAGGCAATAACAGCTCTGAAGGGCCAGCCCTCTGTGAGTGGGTAGAGGCGGTTCAGATGTATGTCCTCAACCCCAAGTCTATCACCATGGGACAGCTCTACGGGGAGTATGACTTGCTCACACATGAGTGGTAAGTGATCTTTTGTTTTACACAAACGACAGAACAAACCAAACAAACAGTCAGACTTCTACGAGACACTTTTTCTCCACCCCGACAGGTCAGTGGAGGTGCAGCCTCCATGGACAGTGAGAAAAAGTGGTACATGTTTAATGGGCCAGTGGTTGCTGTATGGATTGAGAACATGAACACTGTGCTGGATGACAACAAAAAGCTGTGCCTCAGCTCTGGGGAAATCATCAAGCTCACTGACGTAAGGTTACGTCTTGTCCCTGGGTTTTCCTCTGTCCCACGCGCATTCAGACATTCTGTGTTTTCTCCTTGCAGGTGATGACCATGATGTTTGAGGTGCAAGACCTGGCAGTGGCATCTCCAGCCACAGTGTCTCGCTGTGGAGTGGTCTACCTGGAGCCCAGCATCCTGGGCCTCGTCCCTTTTACAGAGTGTTGGCTGAGGCGAGTCCCTGAAGCTCTGAAAGCGTTCACGGAGCAGCTGGACTCTCTGTTTTCCAGGTTCCTACAGGTGAGAGGGGAGACAGAACTGAGAGACACCACCAGGGAATCTTAAAGCTTTTCACTGTAGGAGATTGTAGAAAGAGCTGCTTTTGCTTTTATTTTATTATTATTGCTTTTATTATTTGTATTATTCTGTACCTTTTACAGGACTCCGTCACATTTGTCCGCACATCAGTAAAGGAGGTCATCACCTCTCTGGACAGCAACCTAACCTGCAGTCTGCTTAAACTTATGGACTGCTTCTTCAATCCTTACGCCAAGAAACAGCTGTGTGCTGCTATTCCTTGTTAGATTAACCCCCATGAAATTAATATATATGGATTTCTGTGCAAATATGATATAACATCTCTAATACTCGTAGGAGTTCTACCTTTGTATGATACATATTTAGTGCTTTAGAGAAGCTGTACAATCTACTTCAAAACACAAGGTTTTGATCGACCTTAAAATCGGCACTGGTATTTGAATGATTGTATAATTACCATATCCATCTGTAAGTACACTTGTAAGGCAAATGAGAAAAATAAATACTGGTGGTAGATTTTCTTAGTCTTGAATAAACGGATACAGAAGATGCTCTGTTATCAAAAACATTGACTGAGTTTGTTCGGTTCAGTAATTAATGTAGTAGCGATCATGCTACTTGAGCAGTCAATGACATATTTAATGCATTCCACTAAACAACGTCGACTGAATGGATGTGCAGTTACTGATTTCTCCTCTAAGTTGATGAAAACATCTTTCTAGTACTTTTGTAAATGTGGATTTTGTTGACCATGACCCCCCATCAATCCTTTATTGTCTTGTAGGATAAGAGGCCACCGCCCCAGAATAAATTGGACCGTCTGAAGGAGCTGATTGAGCCCTGGTTCTTCTTCTCTCTGGTGTGGAGTGTGGGAGCCACAGGAGACGCAGCCAGCTGTAAGCGCTTCAGTGCCTGGCTCAAGAAGAAGATGGCAGAGGAAGAGGTCATATCAGCATCTCCACTTTAGTGTCCCCAGACCAAAATAATTCTATTGTCATTTGTATTGGCAGCTTTATTATTTCTTGACATAGGTATATTTTGATTAACGTAAATGTATTTGTCCTTCAGATTCAGTTATGCTTTCCAGAGGAGGGACTGGTGTACGACTACGCACTGGATGATGCAGGGATTAGTAACTACGAGGATGACGAGGAAACTGAAGAAAGAAAAGTAAACTGATAACATTATTTCATGCAATTAAGACCATCAGATGCATTTTAGCCTTTTTCTCAATCATCTTTTTGCCTGTACTTTAGGTCCAGTGGGTCAGCTGGATGAACTACGCAAAGAGTGTTGCAATCACCCCGGAGACACATTATGCTGACATCATCGTTCCCACTGTGGACACAGTGAGAAGGTCTTTCCTCATGGATATGCTTTTGACCAATAGGAAACCAGTGAGTACTTTGGTTGTAGTTTAGCTTCACACATCAGACCACACATTCTGTAATTGTTATAAAATAGCTTGTCACCATGAACTGTGAACATTTTCTACTGAAGCAAACATTCAGAATCCAATAATAAACATCTGAATACTTTCATTGCCTTGGATTCATATTTACGTGTGTGCGATCCAGGTGCTCTGCATTGGGCCAACGGGCACAGGAAAGACCCTGACCATGTCAGACAAGCTGCTGAAGAACATGCCCGATGAATTCATCACACACTTCCTCATGTTCTCTGCCCGCACCTCAGCCAACCAGACTCAAGATTATATTGACAGTAAGCTGGACAAAAGGTATGCCTGCTCTACGATACATTGTACACATCATTTACAATACAAACATGTGTTTTGGATCACCATTTCAATGATGCACCTGCAGATCACCTTCCTCTTTGTAGACACACAGGTAATAACTCTCAACACCTGCTACAGTATACTGCAAGTGGGTGGTAGTTGATTAAAATCACTATCACACAGCTATAGTACATACTGTCATGGAATGCTGTTGCACTGTTGTCACTTGTTTTAATCTATTTAGTCAAATTGGATGCAACATGTAGAGTATACAATGTATAAAGTGATGTATTCCTGTTCACTTCAAAAGTCAAGGCAGAGTTTCACTCATCATTATTTTTGTGTTAATCCCCCAGATTAAGAGTGAGTCATTCCTGGAGGATATCAACAGCATTTTGAACTCTGGGGATGTTCCCAACTTGTATGCATCAGACGAGCAGGAGCGCATCCTGGCAGCCATGAAGCCAGTGGTGCAAGACCTGGGCCGACAGCCAACTAAAGCCAACCTCATGGCAGCCTACATCAGGAGGGTCCGCAGCAACATCCACACTGTGCTCTGCATGAGGTTGTCCAAAGCTCTGATCCAAAGTCCATCCACGCTCTCTCCCTTTCTTCTACTTCCACTCCTCTCTTCCACTTCTTCCTCTGCAGTCCTATCGGTGAGGTGTTTCGTGCGCGGCTGAGGCAGTTTCCCTCACTGGTGACGTGTTGCACCATAGACTGGTTCAGTGCCTGGCCAGAGGAGGCTCTGCAGGCTGTGGCCACATCCTTTCTGAATGACCTGCCTGAGCTGGAAGCCAGCCCCGAAGTCATTCCACACAGCTCCTCCTGGTTTCTTTTATATCCAAAAGTGTTCTGTTTTTAATTGATGTCTTCATGTTTTTCTAGTTGTTCCCTTTCTAATTTTGTTGTATGTAAAGCATCTTTAAGTGGCTTGAAAAGCACTATAGAAAATATGATATAATATAAAATACATTTAAAATAATAAATATAAACTATTATTATTGTACTAAATTAATAATAATTAAATAAATAAATAAATGATATGTACTAAAGTAACGCAGGCCAACTTGTTGATTTTTGTTGTATACAATGAAGGTCTGTTACTTGTGTTTGTGATTTATATGAATGTATGCTTGATTAACATAGTTGCACTCCATGCATGACCCAATATTACCCACATTTATCAGTTACCTACTTCATAAAGTGATAATAATAAACATATCTCATATTAATTACGTGGCGCCGTCAGTGACTTCCGGCAGCCAGGGGGCGTGGCCCAGTGGCAGCGGGCTATAACGTCATTGAATTTGGAATGTTCTAAGCGCTTCCATGGAAACCCATGTATTATAAGACAACAATTTCTCTCTTTTTTCCTCATTGCGCTTGAAGACCCCAACGAGAGAACAGCTAAACTTCTGAAGAACAGCACCTCTACTCTTAAGCTAGCAAGCTAACAAACTCCAGCATCCCTACACTACAAGGTAAGGACCCAACCTGCAGCCATGTGACAGTTAGCTAGCTAGCGGTGTGTGTTTTCAAGAGTACAACCTAAACAAGTTGATTGTATTATTTCTCTAAACTTTACTGAAAGTGACAGACAACATGGATCAGACTTCAATGTCAACAATTGATCTGAATTGATTGCTTGTATTAACTATAATTTCTAGGTGATACAGATCATAGGTTATGCAGACATGACAATATATGTAATCCTTATTGTTTGAAAATGGGGGTGGGTTTTCCCCGTGGGTTTTCTCCTGGTACTCAGGTTTCCTCCCACAAAAAGAAAAAATATATTCACTTTTGGCTAATTGGAAACTCTAAATTATCAATTTGAATCAATCATGAAAGGATCTCCTGGTGATCAGGTGTCTCCCTTTCATACACAAAATCAAATAAATTGAATGTTGAATCAAATAAATGTTTCTGTCTAGGTGATCTGAATTGATTGCTTGTACAGATCATAGGTTATGCAGGCATGACAATATATGTTTGAAAATGTTCATAATTCACACATTGCCAACAATCTTGTGATGTTTTTCATATTTAAAAAATGAAATCTTGGTTTTATCAAACATAAAGTTTAGTACGACACGCTACCTGTCCCCGCTGTGGAGACATTGGTACAGCTGTCTATTTACAAGGCATTGTTAGGTCTATGTATTTTAAAAAGTCTGATTGGAGATGTACTCTGTGTAACTGTAAGAGCTTCCAGATGGATAATAATAATAATAATAATTGTTTTTACCCTCAGATGGCCCATCGTTGCCCCTACAGGAGAGTCCGGATCCCAGTTGCTTTCTGGCCCGGCCTCTCACCGGCGGTCATCCAGGCCGTCAGTCCAACCTGCAGCATGGTAAGAACACCAAGAACCTGAACGCCACACGCTTATTTTAACACTTTATTGATACATTATTTCATCTCCCAGACAAGTGTTTACTTTAGAGTCCATTGCACGTTTTACTGCTTTTATACAAGTTAAATTTAATAATAGCAGAAAATAAATAAGAGACACAAAAATCAGCTAAACCAAAAACAAACAGAAAAAGAAAAGGGAGAGTGTGTACATACAGACGTTAATACAACTGTTAAGCTACTTACATATATATGGGACTGAATCATAGTGTTTGTTTCCATGTTGTGGAGCAGTGGTCTGATAGTTATATTTGATTTTTTTTACCTTCAGGCGAGCCAACGCGTCCTGGACCCCAACCGGCCTGTTCACCCAGGTCCTTCTTCCATCTCTTCCCTTAGGCGAGGCATGAGACGGTAAGCTTATTTATTCCCCAGGCCATTGAAAGTTCTCTCCACCAAACATCAAAATCAAAAGTTCAACAGAAACACACCACAAAATGACATTGAAATACAATTAAAGCATTAAAGCGCCAAGATAACCTGAAATTTAGACAAACTAAAATAGAATTAGACGAGAATAAAATATTAGTCTAAAAGTTAGTGCAGTGTAAGAAAGAACTACCTACGTCTTCGTTTACTTGAAGAAGATTCTGCTTTTTAATTATTGATTGGTCCAATGTACTCATTGTACTGTGCTTGTATTGGACAATAGTCCCCATGACATGTGATTATGTAACATTGTGTTTCATCTGCATAATTCTGATAACTTATTTTGTTGTTTTCCAAAGAGCCTCCACCCCACTCCTGGACCCCGGTAAGCCGATGGAGGTGGATCCCCCGGAGGACGAACCGATGGAAGTGGACCCCACGGAAGGATATGGTGAGCCAATGGAGGTCAACTAACACACACACACACACACGCGCTTTATTTCTTTACACACACACACACATAAGTTGTTTTAGATTTAAATTACTTTTTTTTATGCATTTTCTTTAGATGTATTAAGTTGTATTTGATGTATCAAGTTGTTTTAGATGTGTTTATTTGATGTATTTCCCTCTCTCCTTCCTTCCGGGCGACACAGTGGCTCAGTGGTTAGCACTGCAGCCTCACAGATGTGGAGCCAAATCCCTGGATTTGGTTCCATAGACAGATTCTTTCCTCTTTCTGTCTGTGTGGAGTTTGTATATTCTCTCTGTGTCTGCGTGGGTTTTCCCCTGGTACTCAGGTTTCCTCCCACAAAAAGAAAAAATATATTCACTTTTGGCTAATTGGAAACTCTAAATTCTAAATTCTCCTTCGCGAATCGCCACCTTAACGCGGTGAAGGAGTTTGAGTGGCTCGATGATCCTGGGAGCTATGTTGTCCGGGGCATCTGCCCCTGGTAGGGTCTCCCAAGGCAAACGGGTCTCGGGGGAGAGCCCAGACTAAGAGCGGTTCAAAAAACCTCGATGATAAGCAGCCCAAAGACTCTAGCTACCTCGCCCGGACCAGGGAAACCGGGGAACCCTCCCGGAGCCACACCCGGGAGGCGAACCCGAGAACCCGGTGGTGGACACCAGGGGTGAGGGAAGCTGTCAAGCTGAAGAAGGAGGCCTTTTGGGCTTGGTTGGCCCAGGGGGCTCCTGAAGCAGCTGACAGGTACAGGCAGGCCAGAAGGGCTGCATCTGCGGTGGTCACGGATGCTAAAACTCGGGAATGGGAGGAGTTTGGGGAGGCCATGGAGAAGGACTTTCGGTTGGCCTCAAGGAGGTTCTGGCAAACCATCCGACGACTCAGGAAGGGAAAGCAGGGCCTTCCCCAGGCTGTTATCAGCAGGGGAGGGGGGCTGCTGACCCAGACAGAGGATATTGTCGGGCGGTGGAAAGAGCACTTTGAGGAACTCCTAAACCCGGTCAACATGTCCCCTGAACAGGGGGCAGCGCCTGAAGACTTGGGGGTGGATGAACCTATCTCCCTGGCAGAGGCCACTAAGATAGTCAAAAAGCTCCTTGGTGGCGCCGGGGGTGGATGAAATCCGCCCTGAGATGCTGAATGCGCTGGACTTTGTTGGGCTGTCTTGGCTGACACGCCTCTTCAATGTCGCATGGGGGTCGGGCACAGTGCCCATGGACTGGCAGACCGGGGTGGTGGTTCCCATCTTCAAGAAGGGGGACCGGAGAGTGTGCTCGAACTATCGGGGCATCACACTACTCAGCCTCCCGGGAAAAGCTTATGCCAGGGTGCTGGAACGGAGGCTCCGACCGTTTGTCGAACCTCAGATTGAAGAGGAGCAGTGCGGATTCTGTCCCAGTCGTGAAACAATGGACCAGCTCTTTACCCTCGCAAGACTACTGCAGGGGTTCTGGGAGTTTCCCCAACCAGTCTACATGTGTGTAATGGACTTGGGGAAGGCTTTCGACCGGGTCCCTCTGGGGTTTTTGTGGGGGTTGCTGACGGAGTATGGGGAGCTGGACCCGTTGCAACGGCCATCCGGTCTCTGTACGACTGCAGTTGGAGCTGTGTTTGTATTCTCGGCATTAAATTGGTGAAACTGTGAATGGTTGTTATTTTGTTGTGTATTTTTCTTTATAAAGAACAACACTTAATAACAACATTAACAGGAGTCCCCTGAAAGTGTCACTCAACAGTTATTGAAAGACTGTTCATTTCATTCTCTCTCTGTTTATATTAATAGTTAGGTGAAGGTGGCTGAACCTGACAGATGTGCGGTAAAAACTACTAACTTTAAGAAAAGTCTCCAAGTCTCTTTTACTCAGGTATCGATGGTACAGGAAGCAACATCCAGGGTCTCCTTGAAGACGGAGCAGATGAGAAGGATGGAGGACCACAGGACCGGATGAGAAGGATGAAGGACCACAGGACCAGATGAGAAGGATGGAGGACCACAGGACCAGATGAGAAGGATGGAGGACCACAGGACCAGATGAGAAGGATGGAGGACCACAGGACCAGATGGAGAGCGGTGGTCGCCTTCCTTTCAGTGGGCTGAGTAAGTAATCCCTCTCCAAGACTTCAGAAGTATTAGTAATAGGATTCCATCATTGGAGGCCAGATTCAACACAACAATGTAAAATGTGTGTAGCTGAGTTCAAAAGTATTCATCTCTTGTGTTTGTGTCTCACAGGGCAGGACTCCTCTGGTCTCACTCTTGGGGCAGCTGAGGGTGAACGCCAACCCTGCCCCTCCACCCCGACGCCACCCACCAGCCAGAGGACGAGGAGCGTCCCGTCCCCAGCAGCACAGAGGACGTAGTTTGTCTCCACCTGCTTCTTCTGTGCTGCTGGGTTCAGGAAGCTCCTCACACACACAGGAAGCTGCCAGCAGCTGTTTCATCTGCACAGAAATCAAGAAGGAGACTGACGGTTCAGGCTGAACAAGGAATAATCATTCTGAATGCTTTAAAGTATTTAATTTGTCACATAGAATACAGTATGTTCATGTAAACTGTATGTACTGTATTAACTGTTAATTTACTGAGTAGCACAATTAAATACATGTTCAATGTTCTTCTAGATATGTCTTTATATTAGAAACAATATCATAATATTTGTGATATAATTAAATGTATGACACTTTATTTACTAAGTTCATATCTTTTTGATTTCCATTTACAAATTAAATGCAGCGTGCAGTTAATTCATTTTTATTAAAATAAATTCAAACAACTGTAATATTTGCTGATTGTGTAGCAGAACAGAAGGTAAGGATACATACATGTAGGTGCAAGGGAACAAGATGTGACGCTATTATATGAGGGGGAAACAATGTGGGAACTTAATTAATTAATATCATTATTACCATGTTCATAACACTGCTGTAGCTTATTTAAAAAATTATCAGATGTAACCAACCAACACTGGAGAGGCATAACAAAATAAAGAAATACATTGAAAATAAGTAGAAGGTACATTTGTGTTTTTATGTCTTTGCATCAATCAGAGGTCAAGCTCAAAGAGTATGTTCAGCTACATACTGTTGGCCCGAATAGATCAATGAAACATTTGAGTCATTGCACGATATCAAAATCAAATTCTGAGATGAAAGTTCCGGTGAACGTGACACTCATTCAATAGTGTGTAAGTATTACAGACAGTCCGCTGTCGCCCCCTGCTGGCCACTCCGGAGGCTGCGCAACGTGCTGGGGTTCATTTCAGGCGACAGGTAGCGTGTTAATAAAGAGGGCTGGCTCAGATTACTTTGAAATGTGGTCAGTTACTGAATGCACATTACATGGAGATTTATGGAATGAGTAACGTCCAAATGTCTAAATGTAAAAAGGGTCCGCACTTATCCACAAGATGACCTCATTATCACAGTTAGTTTTCTCTTATTATATTTTGTGCGGTAAGCCACCATTACCACTAATAAGAATGATAATACATACGTCTGTAAATGTATTGTGAGATCTGTGTACTGTCTATAAACCACAAATTAATTCTACACATGAAACTCTATTTCTCTTCACACAACATGTGTGTCGGTGTGCAGTAGCTCAGTTGATTTGAGTGGCAGTGAAGAGTGACGAGTGCAGTGTGCACATTAGATGAAGTCGTGCACATATAGTCTCGTCTGTAAAATATTGCATGTCACTGTTTTGATGAACAAAAGAAAGAGCCACAGACACAGCTCGGCATTGTGGGGTTTATAATTGTACCGGGTTGATTCTCGTGAGACAAGAAGCATCCTCCAAAGAGTGTCTCTATTTCTGTGGAAACCAGGTCAGAGGTCAGGGGTCCACCGCTAAACATCTGGGTTACAGTCTGATGCAACAACTAAGAGAAACTATCTCCTTTTTCACAGTCAGACGTACAGTGTCACACAGATCAGACGGAGAGATCTGAGCCCACACATGCAGGGCAGGTTGTACATGGGCCAGTTTATTAACACGTATGCCTGTAAAATATCCACATTCATCAACTCATTTTTACAAGTGACAGTAAATGGACCTGTACACATTCATCATGGATGTCAGGCTGTGATACATACATGGATGTTCAATGGAGGAAGTCAAGAATCAGGGTTGCACAAGTCATATTAAAGTAAACAAACAGCAGCCGGGCATTATTCATTCATTATTACAATACATTAATGAATTAACAATTTTACAAAATTGAAGTGATTTTAGTTATGTACAGATGAGCCCACTATTCACTATCCATCTACTATCACTGTGGCACTGATGTGCTTCTTTGCCGGGCTTTAGTCGTGTCAATGGATCCTCTGGACATGCTTTAGAGAGGTATAACATGTATAATGAGGGGGGCAATCTCCCTCTTTACATGATTCAAATGAAATGAGTGATATGGAAGTGAAACCCCTGGAAAGAAACATGCTGCAATGGTTGCACACTGTACTTTTGTCCTGAACAACCCTTCTATAGTGTGTTTTGCAGAGTACAGTTATTACTTAGTGTTTCAAATTGTTGACATGATCAATGTCGGACATGAGTTGAATGTATTTGTCATAACAAATATAACACCTACATTTCACTATAGTATATTCAGAACCTGTATCTGAATCAGAAATACTCATTATCAAGCTATAGTTTGTTAGATTAAAACAAAATAATATCCTGTACATTAATAGTCAGTATGAGCCAGGACACAACAGTGTAAATCCAATCAAAACAGTGAATTTCAATTACCAAGCACAGAGATAGAGACCATCAATAATCACTTAAACTACAATAAATACAACAACTGTGGCTCAGTGGTGAGTCCTTCAATCAGAGGATCGCCGGTTCAATCCCCAGCTCCAGCAGCCCATGTTGCTGTGTCCTAGCTGTGCCTACGGTGTATGAACGTTAGCTGTTCCTGAGGGGCCCCATCAGTGTATGAATGGGTGAATGATGACAAGTACTGTGTAAGTTCTTTGAGTGGGGTCTGAAGACGAACTGAAGAAAAGTGCTATACAGGTCCATATAAAATATTTGGAAAACAACACCTCTGACAAAGAAGGAGTGAAAGGCTAAATCACCCTAAATTCGTAATGTTTTATATATAAAAAAAGTGATGAGTTATTTTTATTCAAAATAATCTGTGGATCTTTTTAACTCCTCGGCATCCCTTAACTTCAACGTCACCTAACAATTCAACGACTTTCACTGCTTACACACACCACGCCATTTAAACTGCATTCGACTGACATTAAAACTCCTTTCAATGCTCTAACTGATCACATTTCAAAAGGTCTTGTTGAGAAAGCGAAAGAAGCTGAGGGATAGTTCAAACTTGTACACATACAAAATGTCTATTTCATCATGATTATCATGATTATTATTATTATAATGAACATCTTGGCATCATTTCTGAAGCTGCAGCACGTGTGGAACACATTATGTGCAATTGTGAGTATTTATTTCATATTTTGCACTCCTGGATTTAAATGTCTTACAGGCTCACAGCCTAATGAGATGAGAGACAATTGTAAAATAATCAATAAATCAGTTTATGTCAAAGGAGCATTTAATAAGAAATGTCTGAGAGTCAGCGAGCCCACAGAGTTACACAGCTCCAACTAAAGGAAAAGGATCATCGCGATCGCTTTTGGAAGCCTGGTCTCGGGGAGGACTTCAGGCCACCCAGCACCCGGCTTTGCAGCCGCTCTCCCACAGGCCTCGTGCAGGTTCATTCTGGCTTTCGGGTTTGGAGGTCCGCTGCACGCACCATCCCTGGACTCCAGTTCTGAAGCCGACGGGAAGATGAAGGTATCAGAACCGAGGCTCTCGGACTTGTCCACTGTCTTCGTGCGCCGCCATCAGGCCCACTTCATGGATGGCGGAGAGATCCGTTATTGTCACCTGGAAACATTTCCGCATTGTCTTCGTGACTTGCAGTGCGTTTCCGTATTTGGTCTTTTTTTAGTTGTTTTTCTATCATCTGCATGCGTTGTCAAATTGGTGACGATGTGTTTCACTTTGCTTGCGCGTCGTCTATTTGCAGTTTCCTAATGTGCAGTTGTTGAGCTCTCAGGGCCACCGTACGTATGGCCTCCTACACAAGTGCTTAATCACAAGTGTGTTTAGAGTACAACCCAGTTTTCAAAGCATTTTAATGTACAGCAGTATAGTCACTCATTCAATGCTGTCTTTGGGAACCCATTTATTCCATTCAGGACACATGCTTTTATACAAAAATATTCCAAATACTGTACACTGGTTCTCAACATTGTGCAAATTGAAATAAAAAACATATTTACAACTCCAGTTAAAAAGGAGAAAGTCAAGGATGAGAAAAGAACAGATCTATTTCCTGTGTGTAAATGTTAATACTCATTTTGATTTATGAGGTTTGACCTGCAGTCTGAACACTTTGAAATGTTCTGATCAGAGTTAACAAACCTTGATCTGAAATGCAAACAAACAAAAACGCAGTAAACAAAAGGTTTGTGTACAGTTTGTGCGGAAGGGAATGCCACGCATAAAAGAAACAGGCGTCAGGTTGGAACTGCACGGATCAGTTTTAGTTGGAAAGTACTTACAAGATTGAAATTGAACATTTACTTAAAACGTATTGTTTTCTCCCATAGATTCAGCCCGTCTACATAAAGAACAATAAAGTAAATAGAACACGCTGCATGTTCAGGCTGATAACTGAGGAGCTGGAATGTTTAGTTGTTTTTTGTAGTTTCTCTAAAGAGACATGGCCTCAGCCCCCAAGGTTTCATGAAACCATTCTAAAAGAGACATGGCCTTTCCAGTCTTCGTTTGTTTAAAAAGTGCGCTGCTCTCAGACGTGCGTACGTGGCTCTAAAATAAACCTGGTCCTCTCACACCAAAACGCTGACCTGTCCCATTCACGTCCAGGGACGAGACTCTTGCCAACATTCGATTCCAGCCCCAGCAAGTGTTTCTGTTCTTTCATTTAAAAGCTACACTATGTCGGTCTGTTTTCATTTCAGTTGTAGGAGCTTCATCTTGTTTCCTAATAAACATAAAAAATAAGAAAGAAAAATAAGCAATTAGCTGTTGTAAAAGAATATTGCACAAGTGAAGGTTTGATGATGGAGAAACGCTTACCCAGTCCTTTGAGAAATTTGTTCACACCACTTGGCTCCGGCTCAGGGTAAGAATCCAGATACTCGGCCACTCTGACCTCAAACAGACCTGGGAACAGTTGGAGGGGTTGAGCCACTGGGGCAGCATGTGTACATTAACACTGCACCTCAAAATACCTACACTAATGGAATCCATGCATCTACTTTATAACCGCGGTTATAAAGTATACATGTCTTAATGTAAAAATGTTTGAGTTAAGTCAAAGTGAGTTGATAATATTTGGTTCTAACTCACCACAACTGTGTTTATAGATGCTGGTTGCTGGGTTTGCGGGTCATACAGACATGACTCATGCCCATGAGGTGGCCAATGAGGTGAGGCATGTAAGCAAGCAATTGAAGGAGTGTCAGATGTTGGCTCAAACCTACAACACCAGAGAGCGACTGTTAGGTCTTCCTGCCACTAATGTAAGTAAAAGAGAATCCATCGAATCATGTATATATGTATACGTGAATATATATGTTTATGTATATTCATTTTGGTAGTTAGTGTAATATATAGCAACTTACAACTAGTATTGATAGATGTGAATACCTATTGTGCATCAGGTATTTGTCATACATTTTCTCACAATGAAACATAAATGTGTATTACAGTATGATCGGCTGCAGAAGCTTGTCAAGGACTTCCAGCCTTTTAAAGATCTGTGGACCACCACCTCCGATTGGCTTCGTTGGCATGAGAGCTGGCTCAATGACCCGCTGTCGTCCATAGACCCTGAGAAGCTTGAGAGCAATGTTACAAATGCCCACAAGCAAGGCCGGCGATTCCTATAGGCGAACTAGGCAACTGCCTAGGGCGACAAATGGGTTGGGGGCGCCCTCTAGTGTCGCCCATAGACCTACTTCCCATTAATCATAGTTAGAATAACAAGCACATTAAAACATGGTTATTAATCATGATCATCCTAGGGCGCCCCTTCAGCCACACGTTTACTTGTCAACCTGATTTTTAGATTGAATTGATAGTTATTGTCGATAATTTCCTAATTTGGGGCGGTTGCGTTAAATTACGTTACGTTACGTTAGTTACGTTAGGTACGTGAGGGCTCCTGCACACTGCCTGCGTGGGGTGGGCGTGTCAGCTACGTGACATTTGCAAAAATGAAGCGGTCTAAACCATCTGGTGTCAGGGTGTGGTTCTGGACCCAATAGCAAAACCCTCGGAGGCGAGTGAACTTGGTGAAAAAATAAAATGATGTTTATTATAACATGCAGCGACAGGCACCAAAAACAAAGTCTGTACTCAGCTCCCTGCTGGAGTACGGGTAGGCAGCCGCTCCTCTGCGGCTCCGTAATGAAGGCTGGTGACGAGTAGGCAGCCGCTCCTCTGCGGCTCCGTGACAGGTGGGTCTGGGTTGTAGCGTCTCATAGACCAGGCTAAGCGAAGCAATCTCTCTGGGTTTACCAAGCAATCTCCCGACGCTGGAGCTCCGGGAGGAAGCCACCTTTAAGCTGCGCCGTGATGATTGGAATGTGCTGCAGCTGTGAGCAGCGGCCGTCCTCCTCCCAGGTGTCCAGCATTAGCCTGATTGTAAAGGGAGTGAGAGAGAGAGACACACATTCTGGCTGCCGCCAGGGTTACTGTGGCACCCCCTTGTGGTGGTGCCTCCAGGATCCTCACAGTACCCCCCCCTCAACGGACGCCTCCTGGCGTCCCCGGAACTGCCAGGCAAGGGTGGGTGGAGGGGGAACGGCCGGAGGGCCGACGCCCCTGGCGGGAACCGGCTGGAGGGGAGGAACCTGGAACACAGGGAAACGTAATTGGGCAGAGGGGGACGGGCCGGGGAACGGCCCCCATGCAGGGAGTCAGGAGGACGGGCCGGAGGGCGGCCACCAGGCGGAGACTCAGGAGGACGGGCCGGAGGGCGGCCACCAGGCGGAGACTCAGGAGGACGGGCCGGAGGGCGGCCACCAGGCGGAGACTCAGGAGGACGGGCCGGAGGGCGGCCACCAGGCGGAGACTCAGGAGGACGGGCCGGAGGGCGGCCACCAGGCGGAGACTCAGGAGGACGGGCCGGAGGACGGCCACCAGGCGGGGACTCAGGAGGACGCGCCGGAGGACGGCCACCAGGCGGGGACTCCGGAGGACGCGCCGGAGGACGGCCACCAGGCGGGGACTCCGGAGGACGTGCCGGAGGACGGCCACCAGGCGGGGACTCCGGAGGACGTGCCGGAGGACGGGACCAACCCACCCTAGGCTCGGGACGGGACTTAACCGGACGGAACCCGGGACGGGACTTAACCGGACGGAACTCGGGACGGGACTTAACCGGACGGAACTCGGGACGGGACTTAACCGGACGGAACTCGGGACGGGACTTAACCGGACGGAACTCGGGACGGGACTTAACCGGACGGAACTCGGGACGGGACTTAACCGGACGGAACTCGGGACGGGACTTAACCGGACGGAACTCGGGACGGGACTTAACCGGACGGAACTCGGGACGGGACTTAACCGGACGGAAGGGACCTATGTCGGCCGGACCGCCGACGGGACTCGGGGGACCTATGTCGGCCGGACCGCCGACGGGACTCGAGGGACATGTGTCGGCCGGACCGCCGACGGGACTCGAGGGACATGTGTCGGCCGGACCGCCGACGGGACTCGAGGGACATGTGTCGGCCGGACCGCCGACGGGACTCGAGGGACATGTGTCGGCCGGACCGCCGACGGGACTCGAGGGACATGTGTCGGCCGGACCGCTGACGGGAATCACAGGAGACGAGCTGGGCCGAACTGTCGGCAGGGCTTGGGGGACATGTGGCGGCCGGACCACCGACGAGACAGGTGTCAGCCGGACCGCCCATGGGGCAGTTGGGGAAGCCGGGACTAGCACCGTGGCGGGACACGGGACCGGGGCTGAAACCGACACGGTGGCAGAAACTGGGCTCGGGGCTGAAGGCGACACAGTGGCAGAAACTGGGCTCGGGGCTGGCAGCGGCACAGGGCCAGAAACCGGGACCGGGGCTGAAACCGACACGGTGGCAAAAACTGGGCTCGGGGCTGCAAGCGACACGATGGCAGAAACTGGACTCGGGGCTGGCAGCGGCACTAGGACAGAAACTGGAACCGGGGCGGAAAGCGACACGGTGGCAAAAACGGGGACCGGGGCTGGCAGCGGCACGGGGGCAGAAACTCTGGGAGCTGGAGTCGACCGGGGCGCCGACAGATCACGGGGAGCGGGAGTCGGCCGTGGCGCCGACAGGACACGGGGAGCGGGCGTCGGCCGTGGCGCCGACAGGACACGGGGAGCGGGCGTCGGCCGAGGCGCCGACAGGACACGGGGAGCGGGCGTCGGCCGAGGCGCCGACAGGACACGTGAAGCAGGAGTCGGCGGTGGCGTCGACACCGGGACCAGGACTGGCGGCTCGTAAGAGGGTGTCCCGGCTGTCGGCGGATCCCGGGTGGCTGGTCTGGACTGCTTCCCCCTTCGCCGGCGTCGAGGGCCTGAGGTCCTGGCCTCCGGGGCTAGCAGATCATACGGAGGTGTCCAGGCGATCCCCGAGTCCCGGGCCGCGGGCGTGGCCTGCTTCCTCCTTGTCGCGACCTGGCCCTGGAGACCCTTCCCCCGGCATCGAGAGCCCGGGGTTCCGGCCCCCTTGCCAGAACACTGAGCCCGTTGAACGCTCAAGGGGACACCCAAGACCACCCGGGTACCGGCCCAGGGATTGAACTCGAAGTCCTCATCATCACTGGGCTCCGGGTACCGGGGGTCCTCATCCGAGTCCAGATTGGGGTCCTCATACCGTGGGTCGTAATATTGGTCGTAGTAGCCCAGGCTATTCCCCTGGGCATCACAGAAATACAGCCGTGTTGGCCCGACACTAGACATCACAAAAAAAACATGGAAGGGGGAGGGAAAAAAAAACAAAAATTGCCTGCTGTTTCCAATAACACCCGGGTCTGCTGGGTCCTTACTTTTGGTCGGGAGATTCTGTCAGGGTGTGGTTCTGGACCCAATAGCAAAACCCTCGGAGGCGAGTGAACTTGGTGAAAAAATAAAATGATGTTTATTATAACATGCAGCGACAGGCACCAAAAACAAAGTCTGTACTCAGCTCCCTGCTGGAGTACGGGTAGGCAGCCGCTCCTCTGCGGCTCCGTAATGAAGGCTGGTGACGAGTAGGCAGCCGCTCCTCTGCGGCTCCGTGACAGGTGGGTCTGGGTTGTAGCGTCTCATAGACCAGGCTAAGCGAAGCAATCTCTCTGGGTTTACCAAGCAATCTCCCGACGCTGGAGCTCCGGGAGGAAGCCACCTTTAAGCTGCGCCGTGATGATTGGAATGTGCTGCAGCTGTGAGCAGCGGCCGTCCTCCTCCCAGGTGTCCAGCATTAGCCTGATTGTAAAGGGAGTGAGAGAGAGAGACACACATTCTGGCTGCCGCCAGGGTTACTGTGGCACCCCCTTGTGGTGGTGCCTCCAGGATCCTCACATCTGGAGCACAGGGACGAAAACGAAAAAAGGAAGAAGAGGAAAAGAAAGTCAAGTATAGAGGTAAGTCTTCTCATCTCAGCCATTAAGGTGTCAAACGAAATACATTTAGTATTGTGCATCACCTAATGGACGTTTCATTGCTGTCACTTAGGCTAGCTATAGCTAGCTAGCGACTGTTACTTTGCTAATTTGCTACGTAGGCTATTACTAGCAAACGTAACTTCACTGATAACCTAGCTACATGGATGTACATGTCAAAAGACCAGTATCTGGATAACGTATGCTAGTTATGAAAAGTACAGTTGCTGTCTACATTCATTATAAATGGCATAAGTTCTGTTTAGTGAATTCACAACTAGCAGGTGCATACACACACAGTAACCATTTTGGGGATAGTGGTGGTGTTCACCATTCTGTACAGTTTCTCCCCAGGAATATACTAAAATGTATATGTGTTTTGTTTTGTTTTTATTTTTTATTTTTGTTTTAAATTGGCCAGATGCACTCAGGCAATTTTTGCAGAGGCCGGCACCTGCTGGAGAAAGGACGCCTGATTCGCCTCCATCTGAACTTTGTAAGTAGCCTACACAACTAGTACTATTGTTGCTTTTTTTGTTATTGTTGTTATTATTATCAATTATTACTTTCATAATCACATCACATTAATACTACTAATTGTAATCAGTAGCATTATTTAGCCTTGTAGCAGTGGTGGCAGTAATTGTAATTTATCTACTACAAGTTACATGGTCAGATAAAATGTATTTGTACAATGCAACTATGTGGTAGGATGATAGAAATGACCAAATGCAATTGTGTAACGAACAGCATGGATGAACTCTGTGTTTAAATACAGCTGCAGAAGGGACATCCAGTAATACTCAAGGGGCCGGTAACACACAGCCTGCATCAGGTGAGTCTATTTAATAGTATTTATTCAAGCCACATCCATACTTTAAAGTACAATAGAAACATGTTAGCATGTATTAAATACAATAGCTTGTTTTCTTAAGGAAGTTCAACCACATTCATGATTATTTATTATATTAAACACCGCTTGTCTGGCTATACAATTTGTTTGAATACAGGTGAAGGTGAAGGGACATCCAGGACCACATCAAGCACTCAGGGCACCAGTGAAACTACACTGCCGCCTCAAGTAAAATATCATTTGATGATACCATCAACGAATTTGCCATTAGGAAGTCCAGACGAGTCAAATTTTAATGCTGTGTCAATTTAGAAGGTGACTAGAAATGCCAGAAACAACTGTTCATCTTCTATTATTTGAGATGGGGATATAACTACTAAGAACTTCAATCTTTTAATTTTGTATTGGTACGTACAGTATCCATAAAAGCACTTTTGTTTGTAGAAGGTATAGTTAGGGTATAGAGGGTCATAATTTGCTTAAATGTCTTTACAGGTGCTTAAGAGTGTTTTGCACAGTTTATGGAGTTAATTTAATCTTTGAGTATGTAATAAATTATTTAAAATAATAAAAAAGAAAATGTTCTGAAACTATTCTGGTGTTTGTTGTCCATGCACCATTTATTGTTGAACTGCAATGTAGAGTAGTAGAATTATAAGTGTGTAAAAAACTGCTATGCAAAGTAAAGCAGTTAAGTTAATATACCTGTATGTCTCTTCAGTGATGTAAAGTATTGTGTGGGGGAGGGGGGGGCGCAAAACTCAATCTCGCCTAGGGCAACCAAAGGGCTAGAGCCGGCCCTGCGTGGAAGTGTAGACGCACACCTGACGGGAAAGATGACAGGCAATGGTTTTTTTTCTGCATTTAATGAATCACAGCATAGCAGCATGTGACCAGTGGCAGTTCAGATTTTCAGTATGAACCTTCATGAGTTTCAGGGTCAAAAGATTACATCACGAGAGGCCACATTATGACAATTTGAACTCTACTTGCTCACAACTTCTGATATTTAAAAAATAAATCATTTGCAAAGAGGGAAAACGCATCTGGGGCAGATGGGCTCCTCACCTCTGGATATCTCTGCCACCACCCCTCCAGTCTGGATGGAAAGGCTGAATTCTTCTTGTAAAGCTGCACCAATCTTGGCATCTGAAACCCCCAACGTAGCTTTCTTCTTTCCAGAGAGGGGCAGATTGGTCTCCAGGAATAATTTCAGGTCAGCATGAACCACACCTGCAAGTTAAGATATTGAGTAAGCAATCTCAGATTCTGCAGCAAATCCAATTAAAACCCTTGAATAGAAATAAAGGTTGAAAATAAGTGAGAAGCGGTTAGCATATTTAAACACGTTCCTCAGTTGTTCAGGGTTACATTTAAAGTGTCAGCACAGTAACTCAGTGGATTGACAGATATTGAACATCATTACAACTGAGGACGCCAAAATAGCCAAAGAGTACAAATAAAATCATCTTGCCTTCAGAAATGGCGTTCATGTTCTCCAGAGCACCCTGGGCCGACTTGAAGGGGAAGAAGGCAGCCAAGCTCACCATGCTGTTGAACTTCGCGAGGCTCAGCACGCTCGCCTCCACCTGAAACAGTGACCGGTTAGCGCGGCGCCATGACGCCATGACAACAAGCAACGAGGACTCCAGACCCGCTAAAGACCCACCTGAGGCAGCAGCATGCCGATCTCCTCCACCTCTCGGACCACGAACAGCGCGTAGCCCGACGCGTGCTCGTACAACACGTGCAGCAGCACCTGCGGGAGGCGAAACAAACGTTGGGTTAAGGAGCGACACAAGACACCTTCGAGCAAATGGCAACGTTACCGCAACAGAAAACGTGAAAAAAAGTGCGTTTACAGTTGGCCACGTGCCGACTATAAAAACGGTTAAAGTCGCCCGTTTGTGAACATAAATTCGAAAGATTATACACATTTATGCCGCCCTTATTCATAAGCATCCGTTGTCCTTAAACCCAGTGAGCTTGAATAGATCACGGCAACTTCCAGAAGCAACCACGTTGTCGTCATGAACCCACGTGTTGTACTGGGCCCGTGCTAAAGCTAGCTCGTGCTAACTGCGTAGCTAACGGAAGACGCGCTAATACGATCGTTAACTGGTGTTTAAAAGTTAAACGTGGGTTTCACCCGCACGACTGCACCTGATACATACACTGTTGTAGTGGCAGCAAAAGTAGTTTACATTTAACGCTAAGTGATTATGTATTGCCGACTGTAGCCACATGGGTGGCTAAAGGCGCCAATCACGCTGGAAGGCCTTCAGCTTGACATAGACAGGAAAACGTCCATTTATCTACTTAATAAAAGCCTATATATTTGGCAGATATAAAGCATACATGTGTATGTTTGTGTTAGTCCATTATTTTTATTATTATTACTTTAACAGCTCAGGGATGTTCAAGGAGCAACCTGTTTGTGCACTTTCTGAAGATTTTTGCACGTCAGTTCTGTTTTTGAATAAAGGGTTGGAAAGTAATGATTTTGTTTTTTATCCGATTCATCGAAAAAATAATCGACAGATTAATCGATTATTAAAATAATTGTTAGTTGCAGCCCTAGACTCACATGAGGTCAGGAAAGTCCCTCTCTATCCAGGGGACTCACATGAGGTCAGGAAAGTCCCTCCGCATACAGGTCGCACGATATCCATGAGGGTCTCGCCCTATGTCCATGAGTGGTCTCACCCTATATATAGGAGGGGTCTCGCCCTATATCGGCTATAGGGCCGAGACCCTATATCCGCTATAGGGCCGAGACCCTATAGCGGTCTCGGCCCTATAGCGGATATAGGGCGAGACCCCTCCTATATATAATTTGCTTATCACCAGCAACCCGAGGGATGAATACTGAAGGAGAAAAGAAAGGAAAAAGGAAAAGAAACATCATTGCAAGTGCCACATGGCATGTATAGCTACTGTGACCCACCAGGTCTCACTCACCAGAGAAACAGTCAATGCGGGAGGCGATGGTGCACTTGTTTGCCAGATATCTGGAAATGCGGCCTTTGTTCTTGGCTGCAGCACGGCCAATGAAGGTGGAGTGGAAGATGAGCCCATACTTGGGGGTGTTGCCCTTAGTCTTTAGGGCTCTGTGGGAAATACAGCTGACTTTAGATATAGGAGCAACAGTTTAACAGTTAAATGTTAACAAACGGGCACAAAGCCAAGCGTTGGGAAATTATCAGCTCTGATATTTTAAGCGAAGTGTGTACATATGCCAGCATGTCGGGTCCAAATGCAAGTCCTGAACCAGTTTTAAGTACTGTCCAGCTCCCACGTGGAGAAAGTAAGACTATTCAGGACAGAGCCCAACTTTATTTGTTATAACTAATTGACTGTCCAAAGAGCATTTTCTTGTGGCTAATTAACCTTTAGACCACATGTGTCAAACTCAAGGCCCGCGGGCCAGATGTGGCCCGCCACGTCATTTTATGTGGCCCGCGACGGCTTGGAAGGCATGATCACCACCGTGGACCCGTTTTCAGTCTGTCGCGGATCCGTTTCCGGTTCGTCGCGGACCCGTTTTCAGTGGGTTGCGGACCTTTGCATGGGAAATATAAAAATATTGTGCTTTTATTTTGAAGGGAATTTTGAATGCAGTAGAGTGCGTCTATTCACACTCCTCAGTGCTGCATTCACAACACACTTTACTTGCATGAGTTTACACACCGGACTATTTGTGATAGTTCACTTCATTCCCGACCTTTTTTTATGTTTGTGCATGAAAGCGCTGCTGAGTCCGTTAAAAAAGGCTGAAGTTATAAAATGATTATGTGTGTTGTATTACTTTGTGTCCTTAAGATGCACTTTTGGGTTTTTAATTGAGTGTAAAAGGGAATATTTCAAACTAGTTTTTTTGTGTTGGCATGTGAGATTCTGTACCATTTCAGGCTCAAACTGCACCATCTTTTCATTAAATCCATTTGAGAAGTTAAACATGTTCCTTGCTTTGGATCTCGGTTCATTCAGGGGTGATGGTGCAGCCAGACCAGTAGAACCACTGCCCCAGACCACATGCATGTTCTTATTGGCTAGTTATGTCCTTCTCAACTGTGACAAAAAAAAGCTTTGAACAAAGTTAATATAACAACGATTGTTTGATCTTTGTCTTTGTTATTTTCTTCTGTTTTAAGTTTGATCTTTGATAGAGTAATGTGGGTTTATATATATATATATATATAAAATATATATATAAATGCATGTACAATATTGTTACACTTGAATAAACAATACAAAGACAGTTATTTAACAATATGTTCGGTAGTAGTTAAATTTATACAGTGTTACAGTTACAACCGGCCCTTTGAGGGCGACCATGATGCTGATGTGGCCCGCGGTGAAAATGAGTTTGACACCCCTGCTTTAGACTATTTTGTAAGAAATGAAATGTGAAAAGTGGTGAGCATATTCAAACGTTCCTCAGTTGTTCAGGGTTACATTAAAGTGTCAGCACAGGAACTCAGTGGATTGACAGATATTTGAACATCATTACAACAGAGGACGTCAATACAGCTTTTAAGTAAAACATATACTAGTATAATGTTATCTAAAGGGCACGGACTTTCTGCAAGAAAGTAGAGAAAGGTAAGCAAACAGTTATATTGTTTAGAATGTCCAAGCTAGCTGGAAATATAACATACACATAAAAGTGTCTTCAATGTCTGACTCACTTCAGTGATCAAGTCCATTGTTTGGGACCAGCCAATGGTTCGGAGTCAAGCTGATATAGCATGTCGTACACTGAGACAGGACCATGTGGGGTCAGATCTCAAATCTAAACACGCAGCTAGACTCTTCAGGTCACGCTTACCTCAGGATCACTGTGGGCGTCGCCATTTTCATCCTGCAGCTTCTTTTCCCGCTTCTTGCGTTTCTTTTCCTTCTTTGCCAGTTTTCGCTAGACCTCAGTTGCAACATCAGTAGCCTAAGAACGAAAAAAAATGTATATATAAATTCATTTTTAACCAGGCTAAACCACATATGTCTCAAGGGTCGCAATGCTGAGTCAGGCTCATTAAATCATTTTGTACCCTCAGTGAATTCAGGACGAGATGCGTCATCATTCACAACATTGACAGACACTGAGCTTTTATAGGAACAGTTAATTAAGTGCAACAAATTCACTTTGACTGTTGATCCTCACATGCTGTGTCATTTTCTGAGCTCACCTCTTTAACAGCTTCTTTCATGACATCCACATTCTTCCGTGGCACGTCACCAGTTTCATAGAAAGACAGGTGCTCTTCCACCTGTTCACGCAGCTTGTCACCATATACACTTGTGGGTACCTCTGGAAGAAAAATTCAAATTAAATACTAAAGCAGTGGGTGACTAATTTAAAGCCACATGTGGCTTTGCTCAGAAATTTGCTTATTACCATCAACCCGAAGGATGAATACTGAAGGAGAAAAGAAACATCATTGCAAGTGCCACATGGCATGTATAGCTACTGTGACCCACCAGGTCTCACTCACCAGAGAAACAGTCAATGCGGGAGGCGATGGTGCACTTGTTTGCCAGATATCTGGAAATGAGGCCTTTGTTCTTGGCTGCAGCGCGGCCAATGAAGGTGGAGTGGAAGATGAGCCCATACTTGGGGGTGTTGCCCTTAGTCTTTAGGGCTCTGTGGGAAATACAGCTGACTTTAGATATAGGAGCAACAGTTTAACAGTTAAATGTTAACAAACGGGCACAAAGCCAAGCGTTGGGAAATTATGAGCTCTGATATTTTAAGCGAAGTGTTTACATATGCCAGCATGTCGGGTCCAAATGCAAGTCCTGAACCAGTTTTAAGTACTGTCCAGCTCCCACGTGGAGAAAGTAAGACTATTCAGGAGAGAGCCCAACTTTATTTGTTATAACTAATTGACTGTCCAAAGAGCATTTTCTTGTGGCTAATTAACCTTTAGACCACATGTGTCAAACTCAAGGCCCGCGGGCCAGATGTGGCCCGCCACGTCATTTTATGTGGCCCGCGACGGCTTGGAAGGCATGATCACCACCGTGGACCCGTTTTCAGTCTGTCGCGGATCCGTTTCCGGTTCGTCGCGGACCCGTTTTCAGTGGGTTGCGGACCTTTGCATGGGAAATATAAAAATATTGTGCTTTTATTTTGAAGGGAATTTTGAATGCAGTAGAGTGCGTCTATTCACACTCCTCAGTGCTGCATTCACAACACACTTTACTTGCATGAGTTTACACACCGGACTATTTGTGATAGTTCACTTCATTCCCGACCTTTTTTTATGTTTGTGCATGAAAGCGCTGCTGAGTCCGTTAAAAAAGGCTGAAGTTATAAAATGATTATGTGTGTTGTATTACTTTGTTTCCTTAAGATGCACTTTTGGGTTTTTAATTGAGTGTAAAAGGGAATATTTCAAACTAGTTTTTTTGTGTTGGCATGTGAGATTCTGTACCATTTCAGGCTCAAACTGCACCATCTTTTCATTAAATCCATTTGAGAAGTTAAACATGTTCCTTGCTTTGGATCTCGGTTCATTCAGGGGTGATGGTGCAGCCAGACCAGTAGAACCACTGCCCCAGACCACATGCATGTTCTTAGTGGCTAGTTATGTCCTTCTCAACTGTGACAAAAAAAAGCTTTGAACAAAGTTAATATAACAACGATTGTTTGATCTTTGTCTTTGTTATTTTCTTCTGTTTTAAGTTTGATCTTTGATAGAGTAATGTGGGTTTATATATATATATATATATATATATATAAATGCATGTACAATATTGTTACACTTGAATAAACAATACAAAGACAGTTATTTAACAATATGTTCGGTAGTAGTTAAATTTATACAGTGTTACAGTTACAACCGGCCCTTTGAGGGCGACCATGATGCTGATGTGGCCCGCGGTGAAAATGAGTTTGACACCCCTGCTTTAGACTATTTTGTAAAAAATGAAATGTGAAAAGTGGTGAGCATATTCAAACGTTCCTCAGTTGTTCAGGGTTACATTAAAGTGTCAGCACAGGAACTCAGTGGATTGACAGATATTTGAACATCATTACAACAGAGGACGTCAATACAGCTTTTAAGTAAAACATATACAAGTATAATGTTATCTAAAGGGCACGGAGCCAAGTGTTTCATCTGCACCACTGATATTTAAGTGGCATAGGCATCATTTTTACGTATGCCAGCACACCCTATCCAAACTCAATCTGTACCCGTTTTAACAAAGACTCACCAGCACCCCCTTGTGGAGAAACTAGTTGAAGTTCCAGGCCACTTTGATGAGGTGCTTAACATCCAAGCAAAAAGTACACCAGGTTTCTGATTTGGACATTCACAAAACTAAAGGACTTATGTTAAGCAAGCACAACTCTAGTGCATGCAAATACAGATAAGCCATACATTATAGCTACTTCTGAAATGGTTCATTACCAATCTGAAATCTATTTGCCCAACAAGCTTTTAGCATGCATTTAGTTATGTTTATTGCTGTGCAGTGTTCCTTAAACTGTACTTTTGCTAAGCATCCAGACTAACTAGTTGAGATGTTCTACCTCAGTGCTGTGAGTGGCTGCTCAGACTGTGGGAGGTGCATTGGAGCGAGTGGGATCACCCCAGAGGAGACTTGGTCTCCAGTCACCCAGCTCTGCTCCTGCCCAGCCCTGCCATCACTGCAGCCACCTCTTTCCCCAGCAGGGAGGGGGTGCCCCAGTACCTGAACAGGGCCTTCTCTGCTCCCGGGATCTGGACTGTGGAGGCCGGGTACTTGGCCAGGTTGGTTAGACTGCCGGCATGGGAGATCAGACGAGCTCCCACCTAGAAAGAAAAAAGGAAAGAGTTCATCTCACTGCCAAATGCAGAACTACCATTCAAGAATGGACTTTATTTTTAAGTAAGGCTCAGCAGCAGATATATTTTTTATCAGGGGATTGA
Source organism: Cottus gobio (assembly GCA_023566465.1). NCBI lineage: Eukaryota > Metazoa > Chordata > Actinopteri > Perciformes > Cottidae > Cottus > Cottus gobio. The sequence goes on from CM042215.1 coordinate 22,843,902, forward strand.
CATATTTTGGTATAATATCATTGGTCCTGCAGTAACTGGAACATAAAAACCACCTCTTGAACTTTCACTTACCACATCGCCAATTAAGGTTGCTAGATTTGGAGCCACTTGGCTCATCTTGGAACGCAGGTACTCCTGCAACTCCAGCCGATAGCTGGCCAGAGACACTACACGAGTGGAGAATCTATCCTATGTTGATCAGGTCAATGGGAGAGATGTCCATACCTGGGAACAGATACAGAGGTCGTTGAGAGGGATACTACATGTGCAACTAACCAACTGTGCAACTAAGTCACACTGATAATCTTAAGCATGCTTGTTCCTCCCGACAGGATCCGAAGTGAGGATTTGTGCCTTCACCACAGGTTTATGAGAGTGATAAGTACTCTGCCCCCCTGTGTTGGTCACCAAGGACAATTATTGGTCCAGAGTGGGCAAATAGGGGGCATGGCATTATAAATCTTATTTAAAAATGTTAAGCAGGTGCCAAGTAGTACAAAAACCTTACATTTATGTATTAATGTATAAAGAATGAAAAAGATCATTTGCTGACCCACGGAAGAACGGGAAGCCTCCAGAATTGCCTGAGCCTTGGCGGCGTCCATCACCACTTCCTCTAGACTTGGCAAACTCTCTTCTGACAACTCTTTCCTGTTGCCAATGAGCTGAGCCATGCGGCAGTACATGAAGTTGTCCGACACGATCTTGACCAGCTCTGGGAAGTGGTAGCCATACCATTCACTGCAGACACAAGACAGTGATTGTTAGAAAAGGGAAAACACTGATTGATGAGTTTATCAAGCTCAGATTCGGCAGAAAATCCATTTGAAACCTACAATGACTGGTCGTAGGCATCATCAGGTTTGCCAACTATAGTGTGCAGAGGGAATATTACTAATACTATTGACTAACATTTGATTAAAAATATATATATAAAAGTGAGAAGTGGTTAGCATATTTAAACACGTTCCTCAGTTGTTCAGGGTTACATTTAAAGTGTCAGCACAGTAACTCAGTGGATTGACAGATATTTGAACATCATTACAACTGAGGACGCCAATATAGCCAAAAAGTAATAAAAGATAGTAGTTGATAGAAAAGAAACACCCATCATGCCACCTGGGACTGTAATTCCAGAACTTGACATGCCAACTGATGTTGACTGTAAACGCCAACACCCTGAAAGGCTTGGAGGCATTTCTTGTGCACGAGGGATGAGTGGATGAGGGAACCTTACCGGACACACATGGAGAAAGTGTTGATGTCTTTGTCCAGCTGATCCAACAGAGCAATGGACTGGATGATCATGTTGTCAACTCTGTTGACATTGAACTTTACTTTAGCTCTGGAGTAGCTGTGGCCCAAACCCAGCTGTGCCTTGGAGGCAGCCAGGCCAGTCAGCCCCTTCACTAGGGCGTGGAAGCAGGGCCGGCGATTCCTATAGGCGAACTAGGCAACTGCCTAGGGCGACAAATGGGTTGGGGGCGCCCTCTAGTGTCGCCCCTAGACCTACTTCCCATTAATCATAGTTAGAATAACAAGCACATTAAAACGTGGTTATTAATCATGATCATCCTAGGGCGCCCCTTCAGCCACACGTTTACTTGTCAACCTGATTTTTAGATTGAATTGATAGTTATTGTCGATAATTTCCTAATTTGGGGCGGTTGCGTTAAATTACGTTACGTTACGTTAGTTACGTTAGGTACGTGAGGGCTCCTGCACACTGCCTGCGTGGGGTGGGCGTGTCAGCTACGTGACATTTGCAAAAATGAAGCGGTCTAAACCATCTGGAGCACAGGGACGAAAACGAAAAAAGGATGAAGAGGAAAAGAAAGTCAAGTATAGAGGTAAGTCTTCTCATCTCAGCCATTAAGGTGTCAAACGAAATACATTTAGTATTGTGCATCACCTAATGGACGTTTCATTGCTGTCACTTAGGCTAGCTATAGCTAGCTAGCGACTGTTACTTTGCTAATTTGCTACGTAGGCTATTACTAGCAAACGTAACTTCACTGATAACCTAGCTACATGGATGTACATGTCAAAAGACCAGTATCTGGATAACGTATGCTAGTTATGAAAAGTACAGTTGCTGTCTACATTCATTATAAATGGCATAAGTTCTGTTTAGTGAATTCACAACTAGCAGGTGCATACACACACAGTAACCATTTTGGGGATAGTGGTGGTGTTCACCATTCTGTACAGTTTCTCCCCAGGAATATACTAAAATGTATATGTGTTTTGTTTTGTTTTTATTTTTTATTTTTGTTTTAAATTGGCCAGATGCACTCAGGCAATTTTTGCAGAGGCCGGCACCTGCTGGAGAAAGGACGCCTGATTCGCCTCCATCTGAACTTTGTAAGTAGCCTACACAACTAGTGCTATTGTTGCTTTTTTTGTTATTGTTGTTATTATTATCAATTATTACTTTCATAATCACATCACATTAATACTACTAATTGTAATCAGTAGCATTATTTAGCCTTGTAGCAGTGGTGGCAGTAATTGTAATTTATCTACTACAAGTTACATGGTCAGATAAAATGTATTTGTACAATGCAACTATGTGGTAGGATGATAGAAATGACCAAATGCAATTGTGTAACGAACAGCATGGATGAACTCTGTGTTTAAATACAGCTGCAGAAGGGACATCCAGTAATACTCAAGGGGCCGGTAACACACAGCCTGCATCAGGTGAGTCTATTTAATAGTATTTATTCAAGCCACATCCATACTTTAAAGTACAATAGAAACATGTTAGCATGTATTAAATACAATAGCTTGTTTTCTTAAGGAAGTTCAACCACATTCATGATTATTTATTATATTAAACACCGCTTGTCTGGCTATACAATTTGTTTGAATACAGGTGAAGGTGAAGGGACATCCAGGACCACATCAAGCACTCAGGGCACCAGTGAAACTACACTGCCGCCTCAAGTAAAATATCATTTGATGATACCATCAACGAATTTGCCATTAGGAAGTCCAGACGAGTCAAATTTTAATGCTGTGTCAATTTAGAAGGTGACTAGAAATGCCAGAAACAACTGTTCATCTTCTATTATTTGAGATGGGGATATAAGTACTAAGAACTTCAATCTTTTAATTTTGTATTGGTACGTACAGTATCCATAAAAGCACTTTTGTTTGTAGAAGGTATAGTTAGGGTATAGAGGGTCATAATTTGCTTAAATGTCTTTACAGGTGCTTAAGAGTGTTTTGCACAGTTTATGGAGTTAATTTAATCTTTGAGTATGTAATAAATTATTTAAAATAATAAAAAAGAAAATGTTCTGAAACTATTCTGGTGTTTGTTGTCCATGCACCATTTATTGTTGAACTGCAATGTAGAGTAGTAGAATTATAAGTGTGTAAAAAACTGCTATGCAAAGTAAAGCAGTTAAGTTAATATACCTGTATGTCTCTTCAGTGATGTAAAGTATTGTGTGGGGGAGGGGGGGGCGCAAAACTCAATCTCGCCTAGGGCAACCAAAGGGCTAGAGCCGGCCCTGCCCACAAGACCATGCACAAATGCATTAAACAGTTCAAGGACATTCCTGGTAGGTCACACATCTATCACCATTCAAACTTGCCAAAGTGAAGTGTGATTGTTAAGAGGTCTGATGTGTTCTTTTCTTTGTGTTGCACGACGCCAGAGTGCCAGATGGTGGCTTCTATAATCCACAGCAAGATTGAGGACTTCCATCCCTCTATTCATCTGATTCAGGGCCTGAGGAACCCGGGGATGAAAAACCGCCACTTCTTTTAGAACGCATTCAGATGAAAGTCAGGCCCACAGCCAACCTGACCTTGACTCACTGCCTGGAGCTTGGTCTCCAGAAGCATGTGGATGACATCACTCATGTGGCTGAGGTAGCAGGGAAAGAGTACGCCATTGAACAGGTACCCTTTAAACAGGATTCCTTCTCTAAATACAGTCTTTTATGAAGTGTTAAGCTTGTACTAGGATGGGTAATGAATGGAGTGATCCTATGGAACTGCAAAATTTGGACAGAATTTGGGAAGCTTATTTTAATTTAAAGGAATATTTCACAAATGGAGCCCTTGAGAGGGGCGTTACACCTACGTGATGATGGTGAAACAGAGGCCAAGTGTTTTTTGTCTTTTTGTTCAAAGCAACTCCACTAACTCTTCTTACTCAGGCACGTGGCCAGTGTGTGAATATGTGTGTTAAGAATTGATGGCTGCTACTTTTTCTTTTACACTGTCTCACTCAGGCCCTGGAAAAGATGGAACAAGAGTGGTCGGCAGTACTCTTTGAGGTGTTGCCCTACAAGGAGACAGGCACCTACATATTGAAGAGCCTCGATGAAGTATTGCAGTTGCTGGATGACCACATTGTCATGACGCAGAGCATGTCCTTCTCTCCATTCAAAAAAACCTTTGAGGACCGTATCAACACCTGGGAGAGCAAGCTCAGAATGACTCAAGTAGGCGCACACACACACACACACACACACACACACACACACACACACACACACACACACACACACACACACACACACAGTTATGGTCTTGTGTATTGTATCATTGTTATGCGGTGTCATATGTTGTGCTGCTGCCCTCTCCTGGTGCTTGCAGGATGTGCTGGAGGAGTGGCTGACCTGCCAGCGTTCCTGGCTCTACTTGGAGCCCATCTTCAGCTCTGATATCAACCAGCAGCTGCCTGTGGAGGGAAAAAGATACCAGCACATGTATCAAACATGGAAGGGCATCATGCAAAGCGCCTTTGATAATCGAAAGGTCAGAGAATATTTTGGGGGCAGCTGTGTTAAGACATACAGCATTTTGGCAAGAGTGTGTGTTTATTTATTTGTTTTAATTGAGATATTTGGAACTTCATCCTTATTTATGAAGTCATTTTTGTCATGTTTATGGGGGAAATACATGCATTATGAAAACACCCTGGCATCTGAAGGGTAAATTAATGAAAATGAATTAATTGAACTTATGATCAGGACTGATGTTGGATAAAAGTGGTGAAAGTGGTTATATTATTAATATGTTACTTTATGGCAGATTTCCTGATGCAGACATTTTGTCTTCATTTTGTGAGGCACAGAGGTTAAATGACAAAGGTTTTGTTCTGATACCAAGAAGCAACTTTATTTCTGTACACTGTTAATATATGTTTCTGCATTGTTCTCTAGGTGATTGAGCTGTGCCAAGATGGCTATCTGCTCGTCAAACTGAAAAGGTGCAACACACAGTTGGAGCCGGTGCAGAAGGGTCTCAGTGAATACTTGGAGACCAAACGAGGATCCTTCCCCAGGTAAGCCCAACAGAAAGTGCCCTGAGATTCCCCTGGCTCTCAATAGTGGTGTTAATAACAGAGTTATGAGATGATTCCACATGAGAGGGTATGCATTGAACCATGAACCTGCTTTGGTTGCTCTAAATGGAGGTAGCTTTGAAACAAGAAGGAAAACAAGCAAACGCCTTCAAAAGGCTAATTTATCAACAATAATATATTTGTGGACGACTTGGGGCCAGAATGGAGTTTCCATGCTCAACTTTGACACACAGTTGATGACTCAGACAGGACTATGTACTGATCAGTGGATATTTGTCCTTTTAGGTTTTACTTCCTGTCAGATGATGAGCTCCTGGAGATTCTGTCCCAGACCAAAGATCCAACTGCTGTACAACCGCACTTGGCAAAAGCTTTGAGAACATTGCACAGGTTTGTTGTTTCTTCACAATTACTCTGCGTATATATTACTGAAGATGTAACATGCATGCCACATACGACTGAGACATCTGTTGGTTCTCAGCTTCAATTCCAGCCAGATCTACATATGTACTCTGGAGAAGGGGAGGAGGTGAAGCTGTCACTGCCAGTGTGGCCCACTGGAAATGTGGAGGACTGGCTCAGGGGCGTGGAGAAATCGATGAAGGCCACACTGAGGGATAGCATTGAGCGCTCGCTCAAAGCCTATCCGGAGGTCTGCAACCCTCACTCTCATTTTGATGTGGAATCCAATCTGCTTATTTGAACAATGTTAAAGAATATTTCAATTGTTCATTTCTTAAATCCTCTGTGTGCGCTCTCCTGACCCCTCAGCAGCCTGGTGTAAAGTGGGTGTTATCGTGGCCTGGACAAGTGGTGATAGCTGGCTGTCAGGTCTACTGGACTGCTGAGGTGTCTGAGGCCTTGGAGCAGGGAGACATGTCCAACCGCCTTTATCCCCAACTACAGAAACAGGTGTGGAATATGGGGCCAATATTCAAACTTCAAACTCTAAATATCCATAAGGTTTGAAAAATAGACACAGTGTATAATGTGTTGCTCACATTTACGCTGAACAGTGTGCACACTCTTTTGCTGATCAATATATTCTTCAAACTTCCTCTTTTGTTTCTGAAGCTGGGTGACTTGGTGCAGCTGGTGAGAGGACGTCTGTCTAAGATGCTGTGCCTGAGCTGTGCTGTCTGCCCTCATCGTCATAGAGGTCCATGCTAAGGATGTTGCGGCCAAACTGGTGGAGCAGGAAGTCTGGAGCATCAATGACTTTGAGTGGATCAGCCAGCTCAGGTCATCTATCTCTTTTTGTGCTTTTTAGTTCAGTCACTCTTGACATGGAGCTACCTGTATTCCATCATTGCAATTAATTGTGTGCAGGATATGTTTGATGCTGATCTGATACTGTTTGTAGGTATTACTGGGCAAAAGATGACTTGTACACCCGCGCAGTGAATGCAGAGTTTTTGTATGGATACGAGTACCTTGGTAACTCTGGACGTCTGGTCATCACCCCACTCGCTGACAGGTAGTTCAGTCTTATGTTGTCAAGGCTTTTTTCCCCCTGAATGTCATTTCATCGTTTGAATACACTACCCCCGGCCTTTTTCAGATGCTACCTGACCCTAACAGGAGCTCTACACCTGGAGTTTGGAGGAGCTCCTGCAGGTCCAGCAGGCACAGGAAAGACTGAAACCACTAAAGATCTGGGAAAGGCTCTGGCTATCCAGACAGTTGTTTTCAACTGCTCTGATCAGCTGGACTTCATGGCTATGGGCAAGTTTCTCAAAGGACTGGCCAGGTGAGAGGCAATTACTAAAGTGTGATTGAATGTGTGCTGTTAAATATCACACATACCTTTCATCAATCACAGTCATGTTCTGTCTGTCTTCCTTCTTGCAGCTCTGGGGCCTGGGCATGCTTTGATGAGTTTAACCGCATTGATGTGGAAGTGCTGTCTGTGGTGGCACAACAGATCACCACCATACAAAAGGCGCAGCAGCAAAGGGTGAGGAGAAGTGTATTCAGTAGAAAACCATGTGACGCTTCATACTGTAGTTTACCACAGAGTACTTGAGTTGTACAAATACTGTGCCTCAGTACAGTGAGTATTTCAATTTGGTGTTGTACTTTATTTCTACTGCTTTTCAAGAAAGAACAAATGGTTTGGTTTTGCTTTAGTCAATTTGACATTCATTTCATTTCATTAATGAGTCAAATGAATTAATGTCAGCAAAGGTTTTTGCAAAACACACATGACTAAAGTTAATGATATCAATCATTACAATTCCTTCCCATTATGAAGTTCTAATATATGTTTTTAATTTAAGTAAAGAATATCATTTTGTTTTCCCACCACTGCATTCCACCCAAAAAGAAGCACATGCAGTAGCATAGATTTCCAAGATAATTGTGTGTATGTTGTGTTTTGAGGCAGAGAGGTTTGTGTTTGAGGGCACAGAGATCCCTCTCGTCCCTTCGTGCGCTGTCTTCATCACTATGAATCCTGGTTACGCTGGACGCACTGAACTGCCTGACAATCTCAAGGTTTGATGTGATGATTTCGTTTTAAATAACTGTGCAACGCTGAGGATAAGCACATGGAGCTCAACAAAGTGGATTGTGTCTTCTCCAGGCACTGTTTGGTCCTGTGGCCATGATGGTGCCTGACTATGCGACGATAGCTGAGATCTCCTTGTACTCGTTTGGCTTCAGTGATGCCAAAGTCCTCTCCAAGAAGATCACCACCACTTTCAAGCTCTCCTCTGAGCAGCTCAGCGCTCAGGTATTGTATAGAGCAAGGGTGGGCAAACTACGGCCCGCGGGCCGGATCCGGCCCGTTGGGCGTTTTGATCCGGCCCGCCGAGTATTATGAATTATAAATGATAGTAAAGACCACTGTAACGCTTCTCCGTTCCCGACTTGAGTTTTCCGAAGCACGATGACGGCAAAAGACCAGCATCGATGTTTCTTAACTCAAGTCGGGAACGGAGAAGCGTTACAGCGGTCTTTACGTGCCGTGCGGCAGAGGACAGCTGTGCCGTGCTTCCTGCAGCGCATCAGGCTGCGAGTCCAGCTGCTGCTGTCTGCGCTGCTCACCTCCACCCCTCCCCCACAGGCCAGCGCGCCACGGAGACATGGTCCGTTTTATACGGCATAACGAACGCACATCAGACCCACGGGACTCATGTGACATATAGGGTTCTGCCTGCCAGCCTCCTGCCAGCTTCCTGCATTGAGCCCCTCTGCAACAGGGGGCTTTTTTTAGACAAACTGCTAGTCAAGTATCAAGCACCAAGGCAAGTTATTTGCTAGCATTTAAATTAGCAAAAGCCAGCAAGCCTTTCTGTGAAGGGGAGTTTTTGAAAGAATGCATGGTAGAGACAGCAGGTCTCTTGTGTCCAGAGAGCAAAAACAAATTCGAAAAATGTAGTTTATCACGCAGGACAGCGACTCGGCGTGTAGAACTAATTGACGAAGACTTAGCCAGCAAGTTAAACAAAAAAGCTGAGTCATTTAAGTTATATTCGCTAGTAAGTTCTCTTTACTTTTTAGTTATTGGCTTTTACTTATAATTTATATTGGTTCACACAAACACTCTCTATCCATCTGATACTGGCCCGGCCCGTCTGTCAAATTTTAAAAGTCAATGTGGCCCCTGAGCCAAAAAGTTTGCCCACCCCTGGTATAGAGTCAGAGGAGGTCACACATTACATTTCTATGTCAATGCCATATTTGTCCAGGGAAGGGATACATGATATTGAAAAAGCTAGTTACATTTGTGTGTGTGTGTGTGTGTGTGTGTGTGTGTGTGTGTGTGTGTGTGTGTGTGTGTGTGTGTGTGTGTGTGTGAATAACAAAGATATGAAGAAGGTTTACTTTTGCTCTCCTATCTATGAAGGATCATTATGACTTTGGTATGTGAGCTATGAAGAATGTGATCTCAGCTGCTGGATACCTGAAGAGAGGAAACCCCGACATGAACGAGGTTAGAAATGTTTCTTTTGTTGATGATATAAATAAAGTAGAATAAAAATGTCACGCCATTCTTCTGCAATCTTGCTGTCTCCCAGGAGTTGATCTGTCTTCGAGCCATTCAAGATGTCAACGTGCCAAAGTTTTTACAGGACGACTTGAAGCTCTTCAACGGCATCGTGTCCGACCTTTTCCCTAAAACAAAACAGGAGCCAATCAACTATGGCACACTTGAAGAGTCCATGCGTAATGTCTGCAGCAAGAAAAACCTCAAAGATGTGGACGGTTAGTGTCTCTGGAAGTAGATGTTATGTTTTAGATATGCAAGTGCCTGTGTTTTTAGGATGAGTAGATGAGTCTTGTGGTTATTGCAGGGTATATAAGTAAGTGTATCCAGCTGTAGGAGACAACTGTGGTGAGACATGGCCTGATGTTGGTTGGACCCTCTGGATCAGGCAAAACCAAGGTGAGCCGTATACTTATCAAGACACTGTTTACAGTTTTATTCCCAGCTCTCCAATGTAGACAATTATTTTAGTTTTGCGGTGCAGAGTCTTGTACGTGTGCATTACTGTGTTTTAGTGTTATGAGATCCTAGGTGAGGCAATAACAGCTCTGAAGGGCCAGCCCTCTGTGAGTGGGTAGAGGCGGTTCAGATGTATGTCCTCAACCCCAAGTCTATCACCATGGGACAGCTCTACGGGGAGTATGACTTGCTCACACATGAGTGGTAAGTGATCTTTTGTTTTACACAAACGACAGAACAAACCAAACAAACAGTCAGACTTCTACGAGACACTTTTTCTCCACCCCGACAGGTCAGTGGAGGTGCAGCCTCCATGGACAGTGAGAAAAAGTGGTACATGGGCCAGTGGTTGCTGTATGGATTGAGAACATGAACACTGTGCTGGATGACAACAAAAAGCTGTGCCTCAGCTCTGGGGAAATCATCAAGCTCACTGACGTAAGGTTACGTCTTGTCCCTGGGTTTTCCTCTGTCCCACGCGCATTCAGACATTCTGTGTTTTCTCCTTGCAGGTGATGACCATGATGTTTGAGGTGCAAGACCTGGCAGTGGCATCTCCAGCCACAGTGTCTCACTGTGGAGTGGTCTACCTGGAGCCCAGCATCCTGGGCCTCGTCCCTTTTACAGAGTGTTGGCTGAGGCGAGTCCCTGAAGCCCTGAAAGCGTTCACGGAGCAGCTGGACTCTCTGTTTTCCAGGTTCCTACAGGTGAGAGGGGAGACAGAACTGAGAGACACCACCAGGGAATCTTAAAGCTTTTCACTGTAGGAGATTGTAGAAAGAGCTGCTTTTGCTTTTATTTTATTATTATTGCTTTTATTATTTGTATTATTCTGTACCTTTTACAGGACTCCGTCACATTTGTCCGCACATCAGTAAAGGAGGTCATCACCTCTCTGGACAGCAACCTAACCTGCAGTCTGCTTAAACTTATGGACTGCTTCTTCAATCCTTACGCCAAGAAACAGCTGTGTGCTGCTATTCCTTGTTAGATTAACCCCCATGAAATTAATATATATGGATTTCTGTGCAAATATGATATAACATCTCTAATACTCGTAGGAGTTCTACCTTTGTATGATACATATTTAGTGCTTTAGAGAAGCTGTACAATCTACTTCAAAACACAAGGTTTTGATCGACCTTAAAATCGGCACTGGTATTTGAATGATTGTATAATTACCATATCCATCTGTAAGTACACTTGTAAGGCAAATGAGAAAAATAAATACTGGTGGTAGATTTTCTTAGTCTTGAATAAACGGATACAGAAGATGCTCTGTTATCAAAAACATTGACTGAGTTTGTTCGGTTCAGTAATTAATGTAGTAGCGATCATGCTACTTGAGCAGTCAATGACATATTTAATGCATTCCACTAAACAACTTCGACTGAATGGATGTGCAGTTACTGATTTCTCCTCTAAGTTGATGAAAACATCTTTCTAGTACTTTTGTAAATGTGGATTTTGTTGACCATGACCCCCCATCAATCCTTTATTGTCTTGTAGGATAAGAGGCCACCGCCCCAGAATAAATTGGACCGTCTGAAGGAGCTGATTGAGCCCTGGTTCTTCTTCTCTCTGGTGTGGAGTGTGGGAGCCACAGGAGACGCAGCCAGCTGTAAGCGCTTCAGTGCCTGGCTCAAGAAGAAGATGGCAGAGGAAGAGGTCATATCAGCATCTCCACTTTAGTGTCCCCAGACCAAAATAATTCTATTGTCATTTGTATTGGCAGCTTTATTATTTCTTGACATAGGTATATTTTGATTAACGTAAATGTATTTGTCCTTCAGATTCAGTTATGCTTTCCAGAGGAGGGACTGGTGTACGACTACGCACTGGATGATGCAGGGATTAGTAACTACGAGGATGACGAGGAAACTGAAGAAAGAAAAGTAAACTGATAACATTATTTCATGCAATTAAGACCATCAGATGCATTTTAGCTTTTTTCTCAATCATCTTTTTGCCTGTACTTTAGGTCCAGTGGGTCAGCTGGATGAACTACGCAAAGAGTGTTGCAATCACCCCGGAGACACATTATGCTGACATCATCGTTCCCACTGTGGACACAGTGAGAAGGTCTTTCCTCATGGATATGCTTTTGACCAATAGGAAACCAGTGAGTACTTTGGTTGTAGTTTAGCTTCACACATCAGACCACACATTCTGTAATTGTTATAAAATAGCTTGTCACCATGAACTGTGAACATTTTCTACTGAAGCAAACATTCAGAATCCAATAATAAACGTCTGAATACTTTCATTGCCTTGGATTCATATTTACGTGTGTGCGATCCAGGTGCTCTGCATTGGGCCAACGGGCACAGGAAAGACCCTGACCATGTCAGACAAGCTGCTGAAGAACATGCCCGATGAATTCATCACACACTTCCTCATGTTCTCTGCCCGCACCTCAGCCAACCAGACTCAAGATTATATTGACAGTAAGCTGGACAAAAGGTATGCCTGCTCTACGATACATTGTACACATCATTTACAATACAAACATGTGTTTTGGATCACCATTTCAATGATGCACCTGCAGATCACCTTCCTCTTTGTAGACACACAGGTAATAACTCTCAACACCTGCTACAGTATACTGCAAGTGGGTGGTAGTTGATTAAAATCACTATCACACAGCTATAGTACATACTGTCATGGAATGCTGTTGCACTGTTGTCACTTGTTTTAATCTATTTAGTCAAATTGGATGCAACATGTAGAGTATACAATGTATAAAGTGATGTATTCCTGTTCACTTCAAAAGTCAAGGCAGAGTTTCACTCATCATTATTTTTGTGTTAATCCCCCAGATTAAGAGTCAGTCATTCCTGGAGGATATCAACAGCATTTTGAACTCTGGGGATGTTCCCAACTTGTATGCATCAGACGAGCAGGAGCGCATCCTGGCAGCCATGAAGCCAGTGGTGCAAGACCTGGGCCGACAGCCAACTAAAGCCAACCTCATGGCAGCCTACATCAGGAGGGTCCGCAGCAACATCCACACTGTGCTCTGCATGAGGTTGTCCAAAGCTCTGATCCAAAGTCCATCCACGCTCTCTCCCTTTCTTCTACTTCCACTCCTCTCTTCCACTTCTTCCTCTGCAGTCCTATCGGTGAGGTGTTTCGTGCGCGGCTGAGGCAGTTTCCCTCACTGGTGACGTGTTGCACCATAGACTGGTTCAGTGCCTGGCCAGAGGAGGCTCTGCAGGCTGTGGCCACATCCTTTCTGAATGACCTGCCTGAGCTGGAAGCCAGCCCCGAAGTCATTCCACACAGCTCCTCCTGGTTTCTTTTATATCCAAAAGTGTTCTGTTTTTAATTGATGTCTTGAGGTGTTTTTCTAGTTGTTCCCTTTCTAATTTTGTTGTATGTAAAGCATCTTTAAGTGGCTTGAAAAGCACTATAGAAAATATGATATAATATAAAATACATTTAAAATAAAAAATATAAACTATTATTATTGTACTAAATTAATAATAATGAAATAAATAAATAAATGATATGTACTAAAGTAACGCAGGCCAACTTGTTGATTTTTGTTGTATACAATGAAGGTCTGTTACTTGTGGTTGTGATTTATATGAATGTATGCTTGATTAACATAGTTGCACTCCATGCATGACCCAATATTACCCACATTTATCAGTTACCTACTTCATAAAGTGATAATAATAAACATATCTCATATTAATTACGTGGCGCCGTCAGTGACTTCCGGCAGCCAGGGGGCGTGGCCCAGTGGCAGCGGGCTATAACGTCATTGAATTTGGAATGTTCTAAGCGCTTCCATGGAAACCCATGTATTATAAGACAACAATTTCTCTCTTTTTTCCTCATTGCGCTTGAAGACCCCAACGAGAGAACAGCTAAACTTCTGAAGAACAGCACCTCTACTCTTAAGCTAGCAAGCTAACAAACTCCAGCATCCCTACACTACAAGGTAAGGACCCAACCTGCAGCCATGTGACAGTTAGCTAGCTAGCGGTGTGTGTTTTCAAGAGTACAACCTAAACAAGTTGATTGTATTATTTCTCTAAACTTTACTGAAAGTGACAGACAACATGGATCAGACTTCAATGTCAACAATTGATCTGAATTGATTGCTTATATTAAATATAATTTCTAGGTGATACAGATCATAGGTTATGCAGACATGACAATATATGTAATCCTTATTGTTTGAAAATGGGGGTGGGTTTTCCCCGTGGGTTTTCCCCTGGTACTCAGGTTTCCTCCCACAAAAAGAAAAAATATATTCACTTTTGGCTAATTGGAAACTCTAAATTATCAATTTGAATCAATCATGAAAGGATCTCCTGGTGATCAGGTGTCTCCCTTTCATACACAAAATCAAATAAATTGAATGTTGAATCAAATAAATGTTTCTGTCTAGGTGATCTGAATTGATTGCTTGTACAGATCATAGGTTATGCAGGCATGACAATATATGTTTGAAAATGTTCATAATTCACACATTGCCAACAATCTTGTGATGTTTTTCATATTTAAAAAATGAAATCTTGGTTTTATCAAACATAAAGTTTAGTACGACACGCTACCTGTCCCCGCTGTGGAGACATTGGTACAGCTGTCTATTTACAAGGCATTGTTAGGTCTATGTATTTTAAAAAGTCTGATTGGAGATGTACTCTGTGTAACTGTAAGAGCTTCCAGATGGATAATAATAATAATAATAATTGTTTTTACCCTCAGATGGCCCATCGTTGCCCCTACAGGAGAGTCCGGATCCCAGTTGCTTTCTGGCCCGGCCTCTCACCGGCGGTCATCCAGGCCGTCAGTCCAACCTGCAGCATGGTAAGAACACCAAGAACCTGAACGCCACACGCTTATTTTAACACTTTATTGATACATTATTTCATCTCCCAGACAAGTGTTTACTTTAGAGTCCATTGCACGTTTTTCTGCTTTTATACAAGTTAAATTTAATAATAGCAGAAAATAAATAAGAGACACAAAAATCAGCTAAACCAAAAACAAACAGAAAAAGAAAAGGGAGAGTGTGTACATACAGACGTTAATACAACTGTTAAGCTACTTACATATATATGGGACTGAATCATAGTGTTTGTTTCCATGTTGTGGAGCAGTGGTCTGATAGTTATATTTGATTTTTTTTACCTTCAGGCGAGCCAACGCGTCCTGGACCCCAACCGGCCTGTTCACCCAGGTCCTTCTTCCATCTCTTCCCTTAGGCGAGGCATGAGACGGTAAGCTTATTTATTCCCCAGGCCATTGAAAGTTCTCTCCACCAAACATCAAAATCAAAAGTTCAACAGAAACACACCACAAAATGACATTGAACTACAATTAAAGCATTAAAGCGCCAAGATAACCTGAAATTTAGACAAACTAAAATAGAATTAGACGAGAATAAAATATTAGTCTAAAAGTTAGTGCAGTGTAAGAAAGAACTACCTACGTCTTCGTTTACTTGAAGAAGATTCTGCTTTTTAATTATTGATTGGTCCAATGTACTCATTGTACTGTGCTTGTATTGGACAATAGTCCCCATGACATGTGATTATGTAACATTGTGTTTCATCTGCATAATTCTGATAACTTATTTTGTTGTTTTCCAAAGAGCCTCCACCCCACTCCTGGACCCCGGTAAGCCGATGGAGGTGGATCCCCCGGAGGACGAACCGATGGAAGTGGACCCCACGGAAGGATATGGTGAGCCAATGGAGGTCAACTAACACACACACACACACACACACACACGCGCTTTATTTCTTTACACACACACACACATAAGTTGTTTTAGATTTAAATTACTTTTTTTTATGCATTTTCTTTAGATGTATTAAGTTGTATTTGATGTATCAAGTTGTTTTAGATGTGTTTATTTGATGTATTTCCCTCTCTCCTTCCTTCCGGGCGACACAGTGGCTCAGTGGTTAGCACTGCAGCCTCACAGATGTGGAGCCAAATCCCTGGATTTGGTTCCATAGACAGATTCTTTCCTCTTTCTGTCTGTGTGGAGTTTGTATATTCTCTCTGTGTCTGCGTGGGTTTTCCCCTGGTACTCAGGTTTCCTCCCACAAAAAGAAAAAATATATTCACTTTTGGCTAATTGGAAACTCTAAATTCTAAATTCTCCTTCGCGAATTGCCACCTTAACGCGGTGAAGGAGTTTGAGTGGCTCGATGATCCTGGGAGCTATGTTGTCCGGGGCATCTGCCCCTGGTAGGGTCTCCCAAGGCAAACAGGTCTCGGGGGAGAGCCCAGACTAAGAGCGGTTCAAAAAACCTCGATGATAAGCAGCCCAAAGACTCTAGCTACCTCGCCCGGACCAGGGAAACCGGGGCACCCTCCCGGAGCCACACCCGGGAGGCGAACCCGAGAACCCGGTGGTGGACACCAGGGGTGAGGGAAGCTGTCAAGCTGAAGAAGGAGGCCTTTTGGGCTTGGTTGGCCCAGGGGGCTCCTGAAGCAGCTGACAGGTACAGGCAGGCCAGAAGGGCTGCATCTGCGGTGGTCACGGATGCTAAAACTCGGGAATGGGAGGAGTTTGGGGAGGCCATGGAGAAGGACTTTCGGTTGGCCTCAAGGAGGTTCTGGCAAACCATCCGACGACTCAGGAAGGGAAAGCAGGGCCTTCCCCAGGCTGTTATCAGCGGGGGAGGGGGGCTGCTGACCCAGACAGAGGATATTGTCGGGCGGTGGAAAGAGCACTTTGAGGAACTCCTAAACCCGGTCAACATGTCCCCTGAACAGGGGGCAGCGCCTGAAGACTTGGGGGTGGATGAACCTATCTCCCTGGCAGAGGCCACTAAGATAGTCAAAAAGCTCCTTGGTGGCGCCGGGGGTGGATGAAATCCGCCCTGAGATGCTGAATGCGCTGGACTTTGTTGGGCTGTCTTGGCTGACACGCCTCTTCAATGTCGCATGGGGGTCGGGCACAGTGCCCATGGACTGGCAGACCGGGGTGGTGGTTCCCATCTTCAAGAAGGGGGACCGGAGAGTGTGCTCGAACTATCGGGGCATCACACTACTCAGCCTCCCGGGAAAAGCTTATGCCAGGGTGCTGGAACGGAGGCTCCGACCGTTTGTCGAACCTCAGATTGAAGAGGAGCAGTGCGGATTCTGTCCCAGTCGTGAAACAATGGACCAGCTCTTTACCCTCGCAAGACTACTGCAGGGGTTCTGGGAGTTTCCCCAACCAGTCTACATGTGTGTAATGGACTTGGGGAAGGCTTTCGACCGGGTCCCTCTGGGGTTTTTGTGGGGGTTGCTGACGGAGTATGGGGAGCTGGACCCGTTGCAACGGCCATCCGGTCTCTGTACGACTGCAGTTGGAGCTGTGTTTGTATTCTCGGCATTAAATTGGTGAAACTGTGAATGGTTGTTATTTTGTTGTGTATTTTTCTTTATAAAGAACAACACTTAATAACAACATTAACAGGAGTCCCCTGAAAGTGTCACTCAACAGTTATTGAAAGACTGTTCATTTCATTCTCTCTCTGTTTATATTAATAGTTAGGTGAAGGTGGCTGAACCTGACAGATGTGCGGTAAAAACTACTAACTTTAAGAAAAGTCTCCAAGTCTCTTTTACTCAGGTATCGATGGTACAGGAAGCAACATCCAGGGTCTCCTTGAAGACGGAGCAGATGAGAAGGATGGAGGACCACAGGACCGGATGAGAAGGATGAAGGACCACAGGACCAGATGAGAAGGATGGAGGACCACAGGACCAGATGAGAAGGATGGAGGACCACAGGACCAGATGGAGAGCGGTGGTCGCCTTCCTTTCAGTGGGCTGAGTAAGTAATCCCTCTCCAAGACTTCAGAAGTATTAGTAATAGGATTCCATCATTGGAGGCCAGATTCAACACAACAGTGTAAAATGTGTGTTTGTGTCTCACAGGGCAGGACTCCTCTGGTCTCACTCTTGGGGCAGCTGAGGGTGAACGCCAACCAACCCGTCATCCCAGGACGACCCAGACCCACAGCAGATCTCTGAACCCCTCTCAGCACCCCAGAGAGTCCGAGACCCAGTGAGTACGGTCCTCCGTGCCCCTCCACCCCGACGCCACCCACCCCACCCACCAGCCAGAGGACGAGGAGCGTCCCGTCCCCACCAGCACAGAGGACGTAGTTTGTCTCCACCTGCTTCTTCTGTGCTGCTGGGTTCAGGAAGCTCCTCACACACACATGGAGGACCACAGGACCAGATGGAGAGCGGTGGTCGCCTTCCTTTCAGTGGGCTGAGTAAGTAATCCCTCTCCAAGACTACAGAAGTATTAGTAATAGGATTCCATCATTGGAGGCCAGATTCAACACAACAATGTAAAGTGTGTGTAGTTAAGTTCAAAAGTATTCATCTCTTGTGTTTGTGTCTCACAGGGCAGGACTCCTCTGGTCTCACTCTTGGGGCAGCTGAGGGTGAACGCCAACCATGCCCCTCCACCCCGACGCCACCCACCCCACCCACCAGCCAGAGGACGAGGAGCGTCCCGTCCCCACCAGCACAGAGGACGTAGTTTGTCTCCACCTGCTTCTTCTGTGCTGCTGGGTTCAGGAAGCTCCTCACACACACATGGAGGACCACAGGACCAGATGGAGAGCGGTGGTCGCCTTCCTTTCAGTGGGCTGAGTAAGTAATCCCTCTCCAAGACTACAGAAGTATTAGTAATAGGATTCCATCATTGGAGGCCAGATTCAACACAACAATGTAAAGTGTGTGTAGTTAAGTTCAAAAGTATTCATCTCTTGTGTTTGTGTCTCACAGGGCAGGACTCCTCTGGTCTCACTCTTGGGGCAGCTGAGGGTGAACGCCAACCATGCCCCTCCACCCCGACGCCACCCACCCCACCCACCAGCCAGAGGACGAGGAGCGTCCCGTCCCCAGCAGAACAGAGGACGTAGTTTGTCTCCACCTGCTTCTTCTGTGCTGCTGGGTTCAGGAAGCTCCTCACACACACAGGAAGCTGCCAGCAGCTGTTTCATCTGCACAGAAATCAAGAAGGAGACTGACGGTTCAGACTGAACAAGGAATAATCATTCTGAATGCTTTAAAGTATTTAATTTGTCACATAGAATACATGTAATACAGTATGTACTGTATTAACTGTTAATTTACAGAGTAGCACAATTAAATATATGTTCAATGTTCTTCTAGATATGTCTTTATATTAGAAACAATATCATAATATTTGTGATATAATTAAATGTATGACACTTTATTTACTAAGTTCATATCTTTTTGATTTCCATTTACAAATAAAATGCAGCGTGCAGTTAATTCATTTTTATTAAAATAAATTCAAACAACTGTAATATTTGCTGATTGTGTAGCAGAACAGAAGGTAAGGATACATACATGTAGGTGCAAGGGAATGTGGAAGATGTGATGCTATTATATGAGGGGGAAACAATGTGGGAACTTAATTAATTAATATCATTATTACCATGTTCATAACACTGCTGTAGCTTATTTCAAAAATTATCAGATGTAACCAACCAACACTGGAGAGGCATAACAAAATAAAGAAATACATTGAAAATAAGAAGGTACATTTGTGTTTTTATGCATCAATCAGAGGTCAAGCTCAAAGAGTATGTTCAGCTACATACTGTTGGCCCGAATAGATCAATGAAACATTTGAGTCATTGCACGATATCAAAATTAAATTCTGAGATGAAAGTTCCGGTGAACGTGACACTCATTCAATAGTGTGTAAGTATTACAGACAGTCCGCTGTCGCCCCCTGCTGGCCACTCCGGAGGCTGCGCAACGTGCTGGGGTTCATTTCAGGCGACAGGTAGCGTGTTAATAAAGAGGGCTGGCTCAGATTACTTTGAAATGTGGTCAGTTACTGAATGCACATTACATGGAGATTTATGGAATGAGTAACGTCCAAATGTCTAAATGTAAAAAGGGTCCGCACTTATCCACAAGATGACCTCATTATCACAGTTTGTTTTCTCTTATTATATTTTGTGCGGTAAGCCACCATTACCACTAATAAGAATGATAATACATACGTCTGTAAATGTATTGTGAGATCTGTGTACTGTCTATAAACCACAAATTAATTCTACACATGAAACTCTATTTCTCTTCACACAACATGTGTGTCGGTGTGCAGTAGCTCAGTTGATTTGAGTGGCAGTGAAGAGTGACGAGTGCAGTGTGCACATTAGATGAAGTCGTGCACATATAGTCTCGTCTGTAAAATATTGCATGTCACTGTTTTGATGAACAAAAGAAAGAGCCACAGACACAGCTCGGCATTGTGGGGTTTATAATTGTACCGGGTCCATTCTCGTGAGACAAGAAGCATCCTCCAAAGAGTGTCTCTATTTCTGTGGAAACCAGGTCAGAGGTCAGGGGTCAACCGCTAAACATCTGGGTTACAGTCTGATGCAACAACTAAGAGAAACTAACTCCTTTTTCACAGTCAGACGTACAGTGTCACACAGATCAGACGGAGAGATCTGAGCCCACACATGCAGGGCAGGTTGTACATGGGCCAGTTTATTAACACGTATGCCTGTACAATATCCACATTCATCAACTCATTTTTACAAGTGACAGTAAATGGACCTGTACACATTCATCATGGATGTCAGGCTGTGATACATACATGGATGTTCAATGGAGGAAGTCAAGAATCAGGGTTGCACAAGTCATATTAATGTAAACAAACAGCAGCCGGGCATTATTCATTCATTATTACAATACATTAATGAATTAACAATTTTACAAAATTGAAGTGATTTTAGTTATGTACAGATGAGCCCACTATTCACTATCCATCTACTATCACTGTGGCACTGATGTGCTTCTTTGCCGGGCTTTAGTCGTGTCAATGGATCCTCTGGACATGCTTTAGAGAGGTATAACATGTATAATGAGGGGGACAATCTCCCTCTTTACATGATTCAAATGAAATGAGTGATATGGAAGTGAAACCCCTGGAAAGAAACATGCTGCAATGGTTGCACACTGTACTTTTGTCCTGAACAACCCTTCTATAGTGTGTTTTGCAGAGTACAGTTATTACTTAGTGTTTCAAATTGTTGACATGATCAATGTCGGACATGAGTTGAATGTATTTGTCATAACACATATAACACCTACATTTCACTATAGTATATTCAGAATCTGTATCTGAATCAGAAATACTCATTATCAAGCTATAGTTTGTTAGATTAAAACAAAATAATATCCTGTACATTAATAGTCAGTATGAGCCAGGACACAACAGTGTAAATCTGCAATGCTTTACTGCAATGTTAGTCTAAACAACAAGGCAAGTGAGCTTTCAGCCGCTTTACGGCTGTTTTGGGGTTGCGGTTCTCAGCCGCATTTCGAAGAGTGCTAGTTTAAGTAGCCGTTCCTGTGTTGGCTTTTTGCCTGTACCTTTTGGGGTTTTTCTTTTTGGATTATCGCTGCCGTTTGTGGAGCTATTTATTTTGGGATTTTGGACTATCGTTTTTGAACTGTTTACTTTGGGAGTTTTGGATTATCATTTTTTGGAGTATCCTTGTGTTCTCTTTTTTGACCGCTGCCATTATCTTCTGTGTATTGGAGCTTCTGTGAATAAAGCACCAAATTGACAAGAGACCGCAACTGGGTCCTCGTAGCTCACTTGTTAGCTCGCTGGTCCACGAAGCCAGCGACCCGGGTTTGATTCCGGCCTGACAGGTTATTGATAACATTCCACTGAAGTTTGACTCTCACTGGCATCCTGACTGCTTAGACGGTAAGCGTATTGAATCACTTCCGGTTGACACTGTGTGTAGTCGATAACTTATTTGTCTCAGCTCCAGCTAAATTGTGTGAACATCTCTAGAGTTCGCACAACTGCTGAACATCTCTAGAGTTTAAAACACTCGACTCTCTTCTTTTATCGACTCATTGCTTAAATCATATTTTCACATCGTTAGTTCAGCTAACGCTAGCTACCCTGCTTTAGCTTAGCTGCTGGCAATGTCTTCTTCTCCACTTTCTACTCTTTCTTGCTCAGTGTGTCGCATGTTTAGCTATTCGCCTGCCTCCTTTAATGATAGCGGTACATGTAATAAGTGTAGTTTATTTGCTAGGTTGGAGGCAGGTCTTAGTGGGTTAGATACACGGCTCCGCACCATCGAAGCTCAGATTTTAGCTACATTAGCCAGCCCCCCCTCCCTAGTCGGTGCGGACCAACTAGCTTTAGCCTCTGTTAGCTTGAGCCGTTCCCCGGCAGCCCCCGAGCAGCCGGGACGCTGGGTGACTGAACGAAGGAAGCAGAGGTCCAAGCGGCCCTCTGGACACCGGCAGCCGCTTCGCGTTTCTGACCGGTTCTCCCCGCTCAGCGATACACTCGCTGAGAAACCAACTTTGGTTATCGGCAGCTCCGTGGTCAGGGGCGTGAAGGTGGCAAAGCCGGGGACCACGGTCAAATGTAT
Organism: Cottus gobio; assembly: GCA_023566465.1. Classification (NCBI taxonomy): domain Eukaryota; kingdom Metazoa; phylum Chordata; class Actinopteri; order Perciformes; family Cottidae; genus Cottus; species Cottus gobio. The sequence continues at coordinate 22,866,109 of CM042215.1, forward strand.
TTCTGGGGCCAGGGCGGGCGACGTTGAGTCTTATTTAAAGCTGCTGGGTAAGAATAAACATAAATACAGTAAGATTGTAATACACGTCGGTGGTAATGACTCCCGACTTCGCCACTCGGAGGTCACTAAAATCAATGTGGAATCGGTGTGTGCTTACGCCAAAACAATCTCTGACTCCGTAGTTTTCTCTGGCCCTCTCCCAAATGCAGTCACTGATGAGATGTATAGCCGCATGTCATCACTCCACCGTTGGTTGTCAAGGTGGTGCCCGGCAAACGATGTGGGCTTCGTGGATAACTGGCAGACATTCTGGGAGAACCCTGGTCTGATCAGGAGAGACGGCATTCATCCCACTCTGGATGGAGCACGTCTCCTTTCGGCAAATATGGCCAAGTTTATTGGTCAACTTTGTCCATGACTATTTAGAATTCAGACAAGGATGCAGAGTTGTAGTCTTACACCCTTCTCTGCATTTCCTTTAGGGCAGCTGCCTAACTTAAACTCTATAGAGACTGTGTCTGTTCCACGACCACTTTTTAATGTAAAAGTAACTAATAGGGGTGTTATAGAACATAACCTTATAAAGGTTAACACCACCATTGCAACAGTGCAACATGGTAGGAGGATTAAATGTGGACTCCTGAATGTTAGGTCTCTGTCTTCAAAAGCTGTTTTAGTAAATGAGTTAATATCAGACGGTCACATTGACGTATTCTGTCTGACTGAGACCTGGCTGAGACCTGGGGAATATGTTAGCCTGAATGAATCAACTCCTCAAGGTCATTTAAATACTCACATTCCTCGAGGCACCGGTCGAGGTGGTGGAGTAGCTGCCATATTTGACTCGGGCCTGTTAATAGGCCCTAAGCCTGGTTTGAACTGCAGCTCGTTTGAGAGCCTTGTTTTGAGCCTTTCACATCCGAGCTGTAAAACGGCGCAGCCAACTCTGTTTGCTGTAGTATACCGGGCACCTGGTCCGTATTCACAGTTTCTATCTGACTTTTCTGAGTTTTTGACAAGTTTGGTCCTTAAGACTGACAAAGTTATTATTGTAGGTGACTTTAATATTCATGTGGATGTTAGCAATGATAGCCTTAGTATTGTATTTATGTCACTGTTGGATTCGATTGGCTTCTGTCAAAGAGTACATAGGCCGACTCACTGCTTTAGCCACACCCTCGACCTTGTTCTTACATATGGTGTTGATGTAGAGCATTTGGTGGTTTTTCCGCAGAACCCTGTTTTGTCGGACCATTGTCTTATAACTTTTGAGTTTGTGCTGCCGGTGTGTGTGCTCTCTGACAGAAGTTTTTACACCAGAGGTATAACTGATGTTGTTATTGATGAATATAAGAAAGTGATTCCTTCTGTATTTAATTCATTACCATGCCTCAATATAATAAATAACTCTGTTGCTAACTGCAGTCCATCCCAGATTGATCATTTAGTTGATAGTGCTACAAGCTCACTGAAAACGACACTGGACTCGATAGCCCCTCTAAAGAAGAGGATCATCAAACAAAGAAGGCTCGCTCCATGGTATAGCCCTCAGACCCGCATACTGAAGCAAGCATCACGGAAGCTGGAAGGTTTATGGCGTTCCAACAAGCTAGAGGAATCCTGGTTAGTCTGGCGGGACAGTCAGACAACCTACAAGAGGGCCCTCCGTAATGCCAGAGGAGCCTACTACTCATCAGTAATAGAGAGGAACAAGAACAACCCCAGGTTTCTGTTCAGTACTGTGGCCAGGCTAACGGAGAGTCACAGCTCTGTGAAGCCGTGTATTCCTACGGACCTCAGCAGTGATGACTTCATGACCTTCTTCAATGACAAGATTCTGGCCATCAGAGGCAGGATTGGCGATCTCCTGCCCCCAGCTACTGGCTGTTTATCCTCAAGTGGACTGGCCTCGGCGGCGGCGGCTGTGGGCCCTGATGTGTGTTTGGATGGCTTTCTCCCCATAAGCCTGGACCAACTGTCTTCAACCGTTTCGGCTTCCAAATCGTCTACCTGTCTCCTGGACCCCATCCCAACGACATTGCTGAAGGAGGTGTTGCCTTTGGTTGGCACCTCTTTGCTGGATATTATTAACGGTTCTTTACTAACTGGTTATGTGCCACAGTCGTTCAAAATGGCTGTAATTAAACCTCTACTCAAGAAGCCAACTCTCGATCCAGAGGTGTTGGCCAACTATAGACCTATCTCTAACCTGCCCTTCCTGTCTAAAATTCTGGAGAAAGTAGTTACAAATCAGTTATGTGACTTTTTAGATAGCAATAGTTTATTTGAGGACTTTCAGTCCGGATTTAGAAAGCACCATAGCACAGAGACAGCTTTAGTGACAATTACGAACGACCTTTTAGTTGCATCAGATAGGGGACTTGTAACCGTTTTAGTTCTGTTAGACCTTAGTGCTGCATTCGACACCATTGACCATGACATTTTATTAGAAAGGCTAGAACAGTTGATTGGTATTAGGGGTACAGCACTAAGCTGGTTTGGATCGTATCTATCAGATCGATCTCAGTTTGTATATGTAAATGATGTGGCCTCGGTGAGCACGGGTGTTAAAAATGGGGTACCACAGGGCTCCGTCCTTGGTCCAATTTTGTTCACCCTTTATATGCTTCCGTTAGGCAATATTATCAGGAAACACTCAATAAAATTTCATTTCTACGCCGATGATACCCAGCTATATATATCGATCAAGCCAGATGAAACCAGCCAGGTGGCTAAACTTCAAGCATGTCTTAAAGACATACAAACCTGGATGACCTGCAACTTCCTGATGCTGAACTCGGACAAGACTGAGGTTATTTTGCTTGGCCCAGAGCCACTGAGAAATCAATTATCTAATGATATTGTTTCTCTTGATGGCATTTCACTGGCGTCAACCACCACCGTGAGGAACCTGGGAGTTGTCTTTGACCAAGACTTGTCCTTCGGTTCCCACGTGAAACAGATCTCAAGGACTGCCTTTTTCCACCTACGCAACATCGCAAAGATCCGGCACATCCTGTCTCGAAGGGATGCAGAAACATTGATCCACGCATTTGTTACCTCAAGACTGGACTACTGTAACTCTGTATTATCGGGCTGCTCTGCTGGGTCTCTCAGGTCTCTACAGTTGATCCAGAATGCTGCAGCCCGTGTGCTAGCGAGAGCTAAGAGGAGAGATCACATTACTCCTGTATTGGTTGATCTCCACTGGCTTCCTGTAAGACAGAGAATTGCATTTAAAGTCCTTCTTCTTACATATAAAGCCTTAATTGGTAATGCACCATCATATCTTAGGGAGCTTATAGCACCATATTGTCCCACCAGAGAGCTGCGCTCAATGAATGCGGGGCTACTTGTGGTTCCTAGAGTCTTAAAAAGTAGGATGGGGGCCAGAGCCTTCAGTTATCAAGCTCCCTTTCTGTGGAACCAGCTTCCGCTTTCAGTCCGGGGGGCAGACACAGTCAACTCATTTAAGAGAAGACTTAAGACTTTTCTCTTTGACAGTACGTATGGTTAGGGCTGGCTCAGCGGACCTAGGGTCCAGCCCCTAGATATGCTGCCATAGGCTTAGACTGCTGGGGAACATTTTAGGATACAATGAGCTCCTCTCTCCTGGCCTCTCTCTCTCCTCCTCTTCCCTTCCTCAGGTTCTCCTGGGGTGCTCCTATGGACTTATGTTTCCGGGGAGCGCCTTGGGGAAACACCGAGGGATTTATATCTTCTTCTCCCTCTCATTTTTCTCCTCTCTATACTTCTAGATAAATTAATGTCTCTTTAATGCTCATTACTAACTCTACTTCCTCTCGGGAGCCTCTGTGCTTCCTCTCCTCAAGCGTCCATGGATCGTGGCTGTCTGAAGCCGGTCCTGTTCCCTTCCATGGCGGCCCTGCTGATGCCCTTCATCTTTACCTCTGACTGCTGTCATGGATCATAGTCATCTGGGTCGTGGCCATGCCTACTACTCATGAATAATTTCTGTGACATCCATTGAATGTGCTGTAACTCTGTTATGCTGATTCTGTACACATGACATCTATTGCTTCTGTCCATCCGGGGGGAGGGATCCTCCTCTGTTGCTCTCCCTCAGGTTTCTTCCCCTTGTTTTCTAGAGGGAGTTTTTCCTGATCCGATGTGAGGTTCCGGGACAGGGATGTCGTATGTGTACAGATTGTGAAGCCCTTAGAGGCAAATTTGTATTTGTGATTTTGGGCTATACAAAATAAACTGAATTGAATTGAATTGAATTGAAAATCCAATCAAAACAGTGAATTTCAATTACCAAGCACAGAGATAGAGACCATCAATAATCACTTAAACTACAATAAATACAACAACTGTGGCTCAGTGGTGAGTCCTTCAATCAGAGGATCGCCGGTTAAATCCCCAGCTCCAGCAGCCCATGTTGCTGTGTCCTAGCTGTGCCTACGGTGTATGAACGTTAGCTGTTCCTGAGGGGCCCCATCAGTGTATGAATGGGTGAATGATGACAAGTACTGTGTAAGTTCTTTGAGTGGGGTCTGAAGACGAACTGAAGAAAAGTGCTATACAGGTCCATATAAAATATTTGGAAAACAACACCTCTGACAAAGAAGGAGTGAAAGGCTAAATCACCCTAAATTCGTAATGTTTTATATATAAAAAAAGTGATGAGTTATTTTTATTCAAAATAATCTGTGGATCTTTTTAACTCCTCAGCATCCCTTAACTTCAACGTCACCTAACAATTCAACAACTTTCACTGCTTACACACACCACGCCATTTAAACTGCATTCGACTGACATTAAAACTCCTTTCAATGCTCTAACTGATCACATTTCAAAAGGTCTTGTTGAGAAAGCGAAAGAAGCTGAGGGATAGTTCAAACTTGTACACATACAAAATGTCTATTTCATCATGATTATCATGATTATTATTATTATAATGAACATCTTGGCATCATTTCTGAAGCTGCAGCACGTGTGGAACACATTATGTGCAATTGTGAGTATTTATTTCATATTTTGCACTCCTGGATTTAAATGTCTTACAGGCTCACAGCCTAATGAGATGAGAGCCAATTGTAAAATAATCAATAAATCAGTTTATGTCAAAGGAGCATTTAATAAGAAATGTCTGAGAGTCAGCGAGTCCACAGAGTTACACAGCTCCAACTAAAGGAAAAGGATCATCGCGATCGCTTTTGGAAGCCTGGTCTCGGGGAGGACTTCAGGCCACCCAGCACCCGGCTTTGCAGCCGCTCTCCCACAGGCCTCGTGCAGGTTCATTCTGGCTTTCGGGTTTGGAGGTCCGCTGCACGCACCATCCCTGGACTCCAGTTCTGAAGCCGACGGGAAGATGAAGGTATCAGAACCGAGGCTCTCGGACTTGTCCGCTGTCTTCGTGCGCCGCCATCAGGCCCACTTCATGGATGGCGGAGAGATCCGTTATTGTCACCTGGAAACATTTCCGCATTGTCTTCGTGACTTGCAGTGCGTTTCCGTATTTGGTCTTTTTTTAGTTGTTTTTCTATCATCTGTATGCGTTGTCAAATTGGTGACGATGTGTTTCACTTTGCTTGCGCGTCGTCTATTTGCAGTTTCCTAATGTGCAGTTGTTGAGCTCTCAGGGCCACCGTACGTATGGCCTCCTACACAAGTGCTTAATCACAAGTGTGTTTAGAGTACAACCCAGTTTTCAAAGCATTTTAATGTACAGCAGTATAGTCACTCATTCAATGCTGTCTTTGGGAACCCATTTATTCCATTCAGGACACATGCTTTTATACAAAAATATTCCAAATACTGTACACTGGTTCTCAACATTGTGCAAATTGAAATAAAAAACATATTTACAACTCCAGTTAAAAAGGAGAAAGTCAAGGATGAGAAAAAAACTGATCTATTTCCTGTGTGTAAATGTTAATACTCATTTTGATTTATGAGGTTTGACCTGCAGTCTGAACACTTCGAAATGCTCTGATCAGAGTTAACAAACCTTGATCTGAAATGCAAACAAACAAAAACGCAGTAAACAAATGGTTTGTGTACAGTTTGTGCGGAAGGGAATGCCACGCATAAAAGAAACAGGCGTCAGGTTGGAACTGCACGGATCAGTTTTAGTTGGAAAGTTCTTACAAGATTGAAATTGAACATTTACTTAAAACGTATTGTTTTCTCCCATAGATTCAGCCCGTCTACATAAAGAACAATAAAGTAAATAGAACACGCTGCATGTTCAGGCTGATAACTGAGGAGCTGGAATGTTTAGTTGTTTTTTGTAGTTTCTCTAAAGAGACATGGCCTCAGCCCCCAAGGTTTCATGAAACCATTCTAAAAGAGACATGGCCTTTCCAGTCTTCGTTTGTTTAAAAAGTGCGCTGCTCTCAGACGTGCGTACGTGGCTCTAAAATAAACCTGGTCCTCTCACACCAAAACGCTGACCTGTCCCATTCACGTCCAGGGACGAGACTCTTGCCAACATTCGATTCCAGCCCCAGCAAGTGTTTCTGTTCTTTCATTTAAAAGCTACACTATGTCGGTCTGTTTTCATTTCAGTTGTAGGAGCTTCATCTTGTTTCCTAATAAACATAAAAAATAAGAAAGAAAAATAAGCAATTAGCTGTTGTAAAAGAATATTGCACAAGTGAAGGTTTGATGATGGAGAAACGCTTACCCAGTCCTTTGAGAAATTTGTTCACACCACTTGGCTCCGGCTCAGGGTAAGAATCCAGATACTCGGCCACTCTGACCTCAAACAGACCTGGGAACAGTTGGAGGGGTTGAGCCACTGGGCAGCATGTGTACATTAACACTGCACCTCAACATATACAGTATATACATGTGCAGAAGAGGCCACAAAAAATGTTCAGACTGTGGAAAGAGAGTGAGAGTGAGATGTTTATATTAGGTGTATCCCAGATGTCACTTTCCAGACAAAGGTGTGTATTGCGTGTCTCCTGAGAAACTGTGTTGCCCAACGATGGCTTGACATGACTCATGGTTCATTTTCACAAATATACTACATTAGGCTTATTTCTAGTCAATTGCAGTTGGTCCACATTCCCCAGACTGTGCCACTGCCAGCCCCGGTCCCAGCTCCCTGGACTGCGCCGCTGTCAGCCCCGGTCCACATTCCCCAGACCACGCCGCTGCCAGCCCCGGTCCACATTCCCCGGACTGCGCCGCTGCCAGCCCCGGTCCACATTCCTCCGACTGTGCCGCTGCCAGCCCCGGTCCTAGCTTCCCCGACTGCGCCGCTGCCAGGCCCGGTCCTAGCTTCTCCGACTGCGCCGCTGCCATCCCCGGTCCCGGCTTCTCCGACGGCGCCGCTGTCAGCCCCGGTCCCGTCGGCGCCCCGGCCGACTCCAGTTCCCCGTGTCCCGGCGGCGATGGAAGTCTTTCCCACATCCCACGTCTCCCTCCTGGAGCCGACCGCCGGGAGCGAGCTTAGCCCTCCGGCCGTTCCCCCTCCACCCACTCTCGCCTGGCAGTTCCGTGGACGCCCGGAGGCGTCCGTGGAGGGGGGGAACGGTCCCCGAGTCCAGTCGGCGGTCCGGCCGACACCTGTCCCTCGAGTCCCGTCGGCGGTCCGGCCAACCCCAGGCCCCAGAGCCCCGTCCAGGCCCGTCCCGAGCCCAGTCCAGTCAGGCCCCGTCCCGAGCCCAGTCCAGTCAGGTCCCGTCCCGAACCCAGTCCAGTCAGGTCCCGTCCCGAGCCCAGTCCAGTCAGGTCCCGTCCCGAACCCAGTCCAGTCAGGTCCCGTCCCGAGCCCAGTCCAGTCAGGTCCCGTCCCGAGCCCAGCCCAGTCAGGTCCCGTCCCGAGCCCAGGCCAGTCAGGTCCCGTCCCGAGCCCAGCCCAGTCAGGTCCCGTCCCGAGCCCAGTCCTCCAGAGTCCCCGCATGATGGCCGTTCCTCGGCCCGTCCTCCTGAGTCCCCGCATGATGGCCGTCCTCCGGGCCGTCCTCCTGAGTCCCCGCATGATGGGCGTTCCCCGGCCCGTCCTCCTGAGTCCCCGCATGATGGCCGTCCTCCGGGCCGTCCTCCCGAGTCCCCGCATGATGGCCGTCCTCCGGCCCGTTCCCCAGGGCGCGCCGGTCCGCCTGGTGGCCGTTGTTGAGAAATCCCGGACGAGCCCCCAATTGATGCGCTTCTTACGTGCACACCCACGTACGGACTTCTTCAGGTTCTCTGTAATGGACAATAAGACACAAGACCAAGTATAACAGTTTGTCAAAGCTCCGGCCGAAGGAGATATCGTTCCTTACAATGACTACGCAGTCGAAGCCTCACGAACGAAATCTCCTCTTCCCTGTCGTGGCTTCGTCTTTTATTAGATCTTTTACACAGAGAAGTTACACACCAGCATACGCCCATATCACATGCTGATCGTTCCTTGATACATGTCAACGTGACCGTCGCTCTTTGTTTACTCTAGGGGAAGCATAGTTCTTCCCCTTCGCACATCCTGTTATTCAGCAAGATGGTTTTTAGTCCTTGAACTTTGCCATAGTTCTGCTTGTGTAAGAGGTCTTGCATAAGTAAATGAATATAAAAACCGCACAAAGCAAATGAATATAAAACATTATCATAGAGCATTTGATATTTCTCAACAGTCCCCCTTTTGAACTCTACGAAGAGTTCACACTATGATAGGAGACAGAAGCATGGTTATTTTTTAGCCTTTTGGTATACATAGCATGTTTACACTTTTAATAGCAATGTTGTTGTAATTTTAAGAAAATTCACACTCCCCCTTTTGGACTCTAACAAGAGTCCACCCATCATGAGATTTTACTTCAGCATTGTAACTCCAATTCCAGTACCTCTTTTTCCAGGTCCCCAGCTTCCCCCTCAGCCAGCAATGGCATCATGGCGTTACGAACTTCTGTACCCCCCACTGCTCTTGTTATTATTTTTTCAGACAGCCCCCTAAGACATGGAATGCAACAGCACCCACACAAGGTGAGGAGGGCAGCAAAGACTGCTATGGACAGCAGAATGGATGAGACTAGTGACTTATATTTCCCGAATGTATTCATCCAGCTGTCCCACATGGTGGTATCAACTCCAGAATGTTCTTTCATCTTTTCATTCAGGGTTCGAAGTCCATCTATGGCCTTGGTCAATCTACCGTCAGGAGCGGTGTTGTTGGGAATGAAGGTACAACACTGGTTTCCAAATAGGGCACAGACTCCCCCTTTTTCGGCCAACAGCATGTCCAAAGCCATCCTATTCTGGAAAGCCATAAGAGAGGAGGCCCGGAGCTGCTCGTGCACTGATTCAAACCCTTCCTGAGTCCAATTTCCCAATAATTTATGCGGTCTACGTTTTTGTTTGTAGTACACCATGGGCATATGGAGGACTCAAAACCACCTGCTATTTGATCCGTGAGTTTATACTCATCTGGTACGCCTCTGGGGACTCCTATGCCATCAACATAAGTGGGGTCACCTTTTCCCAACCACTCATATTTTGACCATTCTGAACTAGTATAACCGCCAATCTGAAAGCCCGACATTGTCATGGTCCTTGAGCCATTGGCTCTAGGGTCAAAACACAAGATCATTTGCGATGTTGCTTCAGACGAGACCCCCGAGCATTGGGGGTAGTGGTTTACACATTGTTTTGAGTAATGGATTACTACTGACCTCTTGTTGCGACCGTTTCGGAGATGAGTTGTATTTAACGAGGTTGTCCTAGCTGTTGGGCCGGACTTAGATCTCTCAAGGGACTCTATTCCCCAGATCATTAATAGGACTACGAGGGTGAGTCCTATGCCTAAAAAGAAAAGGGTCTTTTTCCCAAATCCTATTTCCTTTAATGTACGCGGTCTGTCGTGAAAGGTACCAGGGCGATCTGGATCCCCAAAACAGCGTCTAAGCTGTCTTTCCATCTTAAGGGCACGGGGCGGCGTTAATTATGTTTTGTATCACTGAGTAAAAGACGACCAGAAATAACGTTATCACTATGATACAAAACAGGGCCACCACCAGGATGAGTACTGTCCACTGGAATTAGGTCAAGCCCCCTGAGAACATCCCTGTCGAGGAAGCTTACAATACCACCGGAGGATTAGAGTCACAATGCCCACACTTAATACAGGTATACAGTCGTTACAATTACTTTTACACACATATGTCCACACGGGTATTATTTTGAGCAAGCAAACTTTCTTTAAGTCCCAAGAGCCTGCATGTATGGGCAAAACTAGCAGCTATTGCAAGGGTTCCTGGCCCACAGAAGGGACCAAGCAGCCGAAACAGCCCGAGCCCGCTGTCCGGCAGAAACAGCCCGCTGTCCGGCAGAAACAGCCTGAGCCCGCTGTCCGGCAAAAACAGCCTGAGCCCGCTGTCCGGCAGAAACAGCCCGCTGTCCGGCAGAAACAGCCTGAGCCCGCTGTCCGGCAAAAACAGCCCGCTGTCCGGCAGAGACAACATGTGTCCGCTAGTCAGCCCACAGAGACCCCGTCCACATCCAGGGGTCCAGATTACTCCATGGTATCACCTCAGAGTGACTCACGTGTAAGTAATACTCAAACAATAACAACTAGTTGTTTTAATTGTTTTTTACCTTTTAACAATATTTTGTGCACAACAATAATAATAATAAAATACATTTTGAATCTGTGTTGCAGGTGGAGCTGGAGGGGTGGGTGCGTTTGTGGGAAAACCCCAATGGTGTCCCATCTGCTGATGTTTCCTGGCTTAAAGAGGACACAGAACGAGGCCTGTTCACCCCCGTTCAAATGTTCAAGGACAACACTGGTCAGTTCAAGAGGCGACGGGTGATAAAATCAGACCGCATGTGGTTTTATCCACCAGAACCTCCTGGCTATGTCAAGGGTGCTCTGCCAACTCCACACCTCTTTTTTCGGAGCCGCGTCTTTGTGTGGCGTCCTGTTGGAGTCTGTAGATGCTCCCTGAAGTGTCCTCGAGGCGATGACTGTGTCGTTCATGGACAGAATGTGCACCTCTACAAGTCTGGCTACCACCACCGGGTATAACTCACTTCCCTTGAGTTATTACATTATGTTATAACTACGTATGAGAACGTAAAAAAAAGAGCAAAGAAAGTCATATGCTGATATTGGTCCTTAATTGTTTATAACATATATATAGATATATAATAATGATATAATATGTGCTTTAGGTACGTCACATCTGTGACGTTTCCAGCTGGTACACAGTGCTCACTGAGGTCCTGTGCTGTGGACCCTGCACAAAGGCAGCCAGGAGCGGAGGAGGAGGAACAGTGGGTCGGTGGCTTGCGTGGGACGCCGCTATTTTAACGCAACTCAGCGAGGCTCATCAAGCTCTGTTCCCTGCTATCCTCACCAGCAAGTAAGCATACTGAATGTGTGCATTTTACAGACTAACTTGAAAGTAAGCCATCAAATCCACCTCACCATACTGATTGTGAATCTACTTACAGACGTGGTGTCGATAAGAGGGTTGTGCGCCTTCTAAGGGACCGGAGCGAAGGGAACACTATGGTCAAGGTGTGGCGGCAAATACAGGAAAATCATGTTGAGGAGTACCTTCAACAGAAGGACCTGTACACCACACTCCTCATGACTGTAGTGGAACCGGGAGGGATCGTCTCGGCATTAGGGCACTCATTCCAGGCTCCACCTCCTCCAAGAGAGCTTCCCTCCGCGCGGCTCTTGCACCACGCCTTCCTACTGGCAGAGGCCAACAATGTGCAGGATTACCGCAGCCAGATCCTCTCCACTTTTGGCATTGTGCTGAAAATGGATTCCACCAAGAAAGTATGTTAATAAAACATGTTCCATAATGCCATACTGTATGATGCAAAACATGGTTTACACAGTTGTAAAAGGATTTAGAAAAATCACATATCAATAGAATCTAACAGAGGTCACATTATGCAAACTTGACAAATTGTTACAGGTGGTGAAGAAGCTGTCTGGGGAAGGCCGAGGCTCAGCTGAGTGGTTCACCAGCATCGGGAACGAGCACTCACAAATCGTTTCATTTGTGTTGACCTGTGAGGAGTCCACTCCAAAGCTGACACCAATGTGCCATGGAGTCATGGAGAGGTTCCGGCTGGCCGATCAACCTGTCCCCAAGATCCTCTATGTGGACCGCGGGTGTTGCCGCTCTCAGGGTCCAACAGCTTTGGAGACTTTGTTCAAGTCTTGGGTGGACCATGGGATGGTTGTACGTTTGGACATCTTTCACTGGCTCCACCGGTTTGACGCAGCTCACTGTAAATAGGCTGTCTTCAAATCGGCTCTAGCTGGGGCAGTGCTGGCTTACAACCGCTCGGATCTGGAGCTGCTCATCGAAGCCGCCAGAGCCAAGGAACCGGCAACGATGAAGTCTGTCTCAGATGAGGATGTCGTCCGCTGCTACATTTCCAGAGAGCAGCTCAAACATCATGTGAGGAGGGTCACACTTGGAGCTCCGGAGACATTCCGGCTCATCCACATGGCCATTGAGGAGCTGAAAGGTCCCGCCGGGCTGGACGAGAGCGGCGTGAGCCTCTTCAAAACACCCGGTACAAAAGACCTCATCCAAAAAAGTTATTAGAACATAACACAGATTGTGTTGCATACAAAGTGAACATAACACACTTATGCATGTGTTTTTACAGAGGCCATGGATGAGATGTGGGCAGCCCAGCAGCGACACCTGGAGTGCCTCCAGGATCCGCCAGACATGAACATGTATAGGGTGGCGCGTACCACCACCATCAACAATGTGGATGTGCCCTATTATAAATGTCTGCGTGGAAGCAACAGCCTGGAGGGATTCCATAAATCTCTGCCACATATGATTCCAGGTGAGTCCAAGTGCTGTCTGTGTAGTATAATTAAATGAATCATGTGACTTTGTCATTATTCTAATACCTTTCATTGCGATGTTCAACAAACAAAAACCTGACAACTGAAAGAGAGAAATCACAGACTAAATGCACAAGGGCCTAATTAACTGATGAAACATAAACAAACAATGTATCCTACAATATACAACAAACATGCAACAGATCTGGAGATATGTGATTTTGCCTGGACAGGATGGAGATCTGAAAAGTAACCAAAGCTGTCCAGAAAATCAGTAAAAAGTACAATAATTCCCTCAGATATGTAGTGGTATGTATATAATTTGTGCTAAAGTCCAGTACTCTGTTACATGTACTTGGTTACATTCCACAGTTTAATTTGCTCACCTTAAGATAACTGTACTTATGTTTATGTGTAGTTTGCATTGAAGCTAAACTCTGCTCCGCTCTTCTCGACTCAGGTCCCCATTGCGCAGCGCGGCCCTATCAGGTTTACCTGTTAAGCGGCATCGCGCGGTGGAATGCAGACAGGAGCTCGGATGCCGTGTTTGGTGGCAAAGGACGGCACCACAGGACCTACTCTGCACCGCTGATCGACTGCCTCAACACCCGCTGTGAGCAGTTGTTCGGAGAAACTGTGGAGGAGAATTTCCGGGCTCCTGCCAATGTTCTTTCAGGCGAGCTCCTTGGGCTGGAATACCTGTTCAGCCAGAGCACAGGGGATTCTGAACCCTTCTCGCTGGAGGACATTGTCAACGACGGACCTGGCCCAGAGGAGGAGGTGTTCCATTATGGGCAGCCCGATCCAGACCCAGAGGCCGACGAGGCGTACCAGAGCGACGGGGAAGCGCATGGTGATGTGTTGGATGCCATCCTGCCCCACATTACACTCACCAGCGATGAAACCTCCACTGTTCACCCTCCGGCCTTTGTGAGTAACTATGAATATGGTAGAATTAAATGTAATGCATTTATGTGCACATTTGAACTTACTGTATTTATATGGCAACTTCTTAACAGGAGGATGCCTGCAGTCCAAACCCCCTTCCTGGATTTGAAAAGTTGGAGAAGTTCTGCTCTGCTCTGGTGGAAATTAGCCTGTCAGAGGACAAGCTGACTCTTTCCACTGAGCAGAGGAACAGAGTCCTTGAAGCGTGGACGGCAGTGGAGGAGCATGACAAGACACAACAGCAGTTCAACCAGCTGTACAGGACACACTGGGGCAACACCCTCTACTGCCGCACAAAAAGGGACGATCTTGTTGAGGCTGCTGTGATACAGAAGCTTCAGATGGCTAAGCGCTACGCACCAGCTCAACAAGACGTCAGTGCTGAGCACAACAGACTGATGTACACGCTGGTGAAAATGCTGTGGTTGCGCTCACCTCAAGGGTCTCGCAGCAGTCCTGAGAAGAACTCAATCTTGAAGGCATATGAGCGCGTACAGCACATTATTTTGGTAGAGGATCCAATCCTATCCAAAGCAGGCATTCCTCTGCCAAAAATAAACATCAAGACTGTACGGGACTTCATCCGTCGGCAAGAGCGCCTCATCAACCTGCATGCCACTAAGCAGTCCTCCATGGTCACAAAAACGGCCTCAATATCGTCTGCTGCCCTCCCTCCAGCACCACACCAGCCTGCAGTCCTCCCTCCACCGCTCTACCCTCTGATGGAGTATGTGCCCACACCCAGCACGGCAGGGACTAAAGTGTTGAAGGGAAGGACGGACATTACCATGCCACTCTCCCGGCCTCAACCACCACTGCCACTTCTGCTACCGTCACCTATAAAAACCCCTGCCACCTGTACCATCACCAGACCTGTGCCCTCCCACTCTACAAGTACAGCAACTGCTGAGACTGCTGGCCCCTCCACACGCCTGATACTGCCTGCTGTATCAACTCCATCCCTCCATCCAACTCTGCCCACAACGCCTGCTGCGTACGATTTGAGCCCGACATTCTGGGCAAGATCTACGGAGTACAAGCGCAAGGGTGCGGAACAGCCCACCAGAGTTGGAGTGAAGGTGTCGCGGGTTCACAGTCTCCCTGTATGTTCATGCTGTGGGCAACCGACCCAGGGACATAAAAAGTATTAAAAAAAATCTTTCTGCCCTGTAAAGAGGATGTCAACATCCAAAGGTCTGGACAACACAGTGTACGAGAGCTACGAACACTTCACTTCGGTTGTGGACATGGTGGAGAAATAGTATTTTAGATTTACATGTATATATTTGGGCATATTGTATATAGTTTAGCTCGTCATGCACACACTTGTGCATATTGTAAATAGCTTTGATTGTCAAGCACACTTGTGCATTGTAACAGGTTTCCTCTTAATTCCGGAATGAACCAGGCTGCCACACCGAGAGTTGCGTTTTTGAATGCTTTATTTATGTTCGCTCGTCGCTGTCGCTCTCACTCCGCTCCTCCTCACATCCGGCGGCCCCCAACGACGTCACTGCCGGGGTTTAAATACCCGCCCACACACACACACACCCCCGCACACACCCACGCACACACCCACACACACACAAACACTTATTACTCCCAGGTGTGGCTCATTCGCCACCATTCCCCACACCTGTTCCCCGAGCCGCCCCTCTCTCTTCCTCCCGTGCAGCCGCGCTAACCACGCCCCTGCCCCACATACCCCCACCGCCCGCTTTAGGCCGGGGTGCCACCGGCCTAGCCAACTCCCCCCCTTCCCCCCCTTGGGGCCGGGATAGGAAGTCAGCCACAGCCATCTGCGCCCCCGGCCTATGGACCACCTTGAAGTGAAACGGCTGCATGGCCAGATACCACCGGGTGATCCGGGCGTTGGCATCTTTCATGCGGTGGAGCCATTGGAGTGGGGCGTGGTCCGAACAGAGGGTGAACTGGCGTCCCAGGAGGTAATAGCGTAGGGAGTCGACCGCCCACCGGATCGCCAGGCACTCTTTCTCGATGGTACTGTAGCGTCCCTCCCTGTCGGATAGCTTCCGGCTGATGTAAACCACGGGCCGGTCGACCCCCTCCACCTCCTGGGACAAAACAGCCCCCAGCACTCTGTTCGACGCGTCGGTCTGCAAAACAAAAGGGAGAGAGAAGTTAGGGGTGTGGAGCAGCGGCTCCCCACAGAGGAGCAGCGGCTCCCCACAGAGGAGACACCCCACCGGGGTGTCTCAATTTCGTGCACTATGAGGTTGGTGCGACCGGGCCGGAGCGAGAACACGTCCGCAAAACGCCCCTGCAGCTCGGCAAGGTCTGTTTGCTGGGCCGCGGAGAGGTGGGCGTCAACCAAGAGCGAGGCGGGACCGGCCGATTTTGGAGCCTCGGGCCCCAGCTCCTCCCTCTCCGGGACTGCGGACACCAGCAACACAGACTCCGCCTCCCTCCACGCTTTTAGGAGGTTAAGGTGGTATATCTGCGTACTCCCGCCCCTGTCCGACCGCACCACCTCATAGTCGACCTCCCCCACCTGCCGTGTGACCACGAAGGGCCCTTGCCACTTGGCCAGGAGTTTTGAGTTGGAAGAAGGGAGCAATACA
Organism: Cottus gobio; assembly: GCA_023566465.1. Classification (NCBI taxonomy): domain Eukaryota; kingdom Metazoa; phylum Chordata; class Actinopteri; order Perciformes; family Cottidae; genus Cottus; species Cottus gobio. The sequence continues at coordinate 22,882,423 of CM042215.1, forward strand.
AGTACCTTGTCTCCCGGTGCGAATCGTCTCAGCCTGGCCCCTCTGTCGTACAGGCGTTTCTGCCGCTCCTGGGCCTGGCGCAAATTTTCGCGTGAAAGCCGACCCGAGGCGTGAAGCTTTGCGCGCAGGTCCAGGACGTACTGTACCTCGTTCTGGCTGGTGCTCGGCCCCTCCTCCCAGCTTTCTTTAATGAGGTCGAGCACCCCCCGTGGCTTCCTGCCGAACATCATCTCAAAAGGGGAAAACCCCGTGGAGGCCTGGGGTACCTCCCGCACTGCAAACAGAAGAGCGTCAAGCCATTTATCCCAATTACGTTCATCCTCGCTAATGAATTTACGGACCATGGTTTTCAAAGTCTTATTGACCCGCTCCACCAGCCCGTCGGTCTGCGGGTGGTAGACGCTGGTCCGAATCGACTCGATCCCCAACAGCCCGTAAAGCCCTCTCAGTGTGCGCGACATGAACGAGGAGCCTTGGTCAGTCAGGATCTCTTTCGGGATCCCGACGCGGGAGATGACCTGAAACAGCGCCTGCGCGACACTCTTTGCAGAGATGCTGCGCAACGGCACCGCTTCCGGGTATCGCGTTGCGTAGTCCACCAGGACCAACACAAAGCGATAGCCGCGTGCGCTCCGGTGAAATGGCCCGATGAGGTCCATGCCGATACGTTCAAATGGCACCTCTATCAATGGTAGAGGGTGCAATGGTGCCCTCGGAATGGCCGGGGGATTCACCAATTGACACTCCGGGCAGGATGCGCACCATCGGCGCACATCCGCCCGGATGCCCGGCCAATAAAATCGGGTCATTATCCGGTGCAGTGTTTTGTCAGTTCCCATGTGTCCAGCCATTGGGTAATAATGAGCCGCCGGGAAAACTATTTCCCGGCGGCTCTTTGGCACCAGCAACTGGGTGTCCTCTTGCCCGGTCTGGGTGTCACGACTCACCCGGTACAACCGGTCCCTGATTACTGAAAAGTGCGGATATGTCTGCGCTGCGTCGGGGCGCACCAGCTGACCATCAATCTTGATCACTTGGTCAAAGGCCGACCGCAGGGTCTCATCCCGAGACTGCTCCAGTGGAAAATCTTCCATGGCGTGAAACTCGGGAGCCGGCGGAGTCTCCACTGGAGGCTCAGCCAGCTCCCCCGCCCCGGATGCAGTGTCGGGAGGACCCGCGTCCCCGCTGAGCACCGCACACATATCACACTGCCCTGGCTGTCGTGCCCGCACCCCCGCGGCCTCCCCCATCAATCTATCAAACCCCGGCCAATCAGTACCCAGAATTAGGGGGTGCGTAAGGCAGGAGCTAACCGCGACCTTCACCCTATGCTTTTTCCCCCCATGTCTAATCTCCACTGGCACTACGGGATACTCGTGAATGTCCCCATGCACACACCTCACCCTCACCCGTGCTGCCTCCACCAATGCCCCGGGTCGAAACCAGGTTGTGGTGGATCATGGACTGAGTGCAGCCCGAATCCACCATCGCCTGGCGTATACCCCCTGCTGGATTCTTACCTGCACGCGGTATGTCGCCCCCGGTCCGGGGGAGGGAGCTGGGGCGCCGGCAACCCGGATCGTCTGCCCCACCTCCATGGCGGGGCATTCCCTCCGAAAGTGTCCGGGCTGCTGGCACCTCCAGTATACCTGCCCTGGCGGTTGAGGGGCCCCCTGTGGGCTGGGAAGGGTGCGGGCGCTGGGCGGGGTCAGGTCGATGGCCGCTGGCGGAGCCGGTGGTGGCGTCTGGGGACCCTGCGGTTGCAGCCCCCTCCGCGGGCCGGCTGCCGGCAGGGCTGGGCCCCCGCTGCCCCCCTTCGTTGGCGGGTAGACGGCCAGGTGGTCCTCAGTGAGGGTGACGGCCTCTGCCAGGGTCGGGGGTCGGTGGCAGCGCACCCACGCCGCGGTCCTGGCTGGCAGTCCCTCGGTTTGATTTTAAATAAGATGTTTTTAATTTTTAAAAAACAGTCACCTGAATAAATTATACAATGTAACATTTGCTAACACAAATATATATACTTGAGATTCTGTATTAGTAGCACAATTGTATTGTATTAAAGAATCAATACATATGACGTCAACAGTCTCTTTGAATGGGGGCGAGGCGTATTCCAATGGACTCCTTCATATTCCCCAAATATGAGAATCTTGTGTGCATATTTTCCAGGGCCGAGGGACTCCGTTTAGTCTCTCCTGTAAACACATACAAAGAAAGTCTGAAAGATCTACAGGTATGAAGGGACATGTCTAGCAGTGTGAGTATCAGTAGTGGCACACAATTTCCAGACACTTTCCAGACACTTTGAGAAACTGGTAGTGAACAATAGCATTCCTCTGGCTGGTGTGCTCAGTTATAATTACTATGTTAAATTGTAATCCTAAAAACTGATTTGTTTAATGACCATAATGTGTTGCTCATACCACAGTTTGACAACTTGTGGGCGTCAGTGACCATTAAACCCGTTTAGGTTATTCCACTGCAGATTGAGCCCTTGAAGGCACCATCTATAACCTTGAACAAACACAAAGTTTATTCATGTGGTGGCGCTAGTGATACACTCCGAACCGTAGACAACGGTACGCCTCACCCCACTCAGCTCAGCCAAAGGCGAAGGCGAAGGCGAAGGCGAAGCCTAGCGCTGGGTGAACCACCTTCTTGATCATGGTATCTCCCTTGCCACGTAAGTATGAGTTGTACACATCCTAGGCAGGGGAGTCTTTCGCGGACAAACCATGTTGACCGATGGTCAACATGTCAAAAGTAGTTTGAACCACATTTTAAATTCATTCAGAGTTCAAGAATAAAATCCTGCGTTCTCCACTTCTCTCACACGACACCCACTTCCTGTTTCTTTGTTCACTGATGGTGCACTACTGACATACTGCCATCTAATGGTCTGGAGTATGAACAACACTGGTGGTTTAGCAAATATAAAGATTGCAGTTCTACAATAAACTAAACATAATTACCTTGTTTTAGTTATTTATTTTATTTTGGCATGACAGGATGTTTACAGATAGCTATCAATACTGTATTACAATTTTTATTTATAATTGTACAATTAATTATTTAACTGACACAACACCCAAGAGCAATAAAAGAAGCAACAAATTATTCTACTCCTGATTCAACTTCAATCTGTTGATTTTTTTTAATAGGTGTCTTACTATTTCACTTTTATTTTAGGGTTTTGCTGTTTAAGTATAAATATATACTGACAAACTGAAAAGTAAAACAAAATTGCCATCATTCACATTTAAAGCATCTACAAAACTAATCTCATATTGCATAAAAAGCATTCTAAACCTCAAACTGTTCCTTTTGTGTTAAATGCTCACAAACGCTGACGCTGTAACCTTGTTTCAATATAAATTTTATTGCAGGACATACGCAAAAGCCATACAATATCATTAGCTTCACATTACAATGCAGACTCCATCCATCCATCCATACAATGCAGACTCACATCCAGAAATTGGGCTTTAGTCTCTTAAAAATAAGGTATCCTCAACAACACTTTGACAAATATAAAAAAAGAAACATAATTTAAGTAATTTACAATATCCACACATACTGCAGTAGAGTGCACAAGGACGGGGATATAATTCTGCCACATTGGCTAAATTAACATGGGCAGACTGTTAGTCCAAATGTCCTAAGGCAGGGTGGAAGTTGATCAGTTGAGATTGAGCACAGGTTGAATTCTAAATGTAAATTTTCATTTCCCTGCAATTACAGATTCCTTTGAGTCTATCCCATTCACATTGTAAGTAATCTCGCCTTATGTGGCAGAATGCTGAGCTGAGCTGACCTATTCCCAAATGTGGGAATCTTGATTGCGTAATATCCGGTAGTGGGCGCTCTCTCCTGAAAGAGTGTGGAATATTAATCAAATGTATTGAACCTTCAAGATCCAGTTTTATGAATGATGATCGTAAACTAGTATATTGTTAATAATCAAAAGGTTGGATGTTGATTGCTCTGATTAAGGTAATGATTTCAGCATGAAACATCTCCGTGTGAACATTATTAATTACCAAGTGAATTGAGCGAATGATCCTCTAGCACCGGTCCCCTAGCAAGGCACCAGCAGATCAGACTGGTTGTACTCGTCACTACTGCTCATAGTGAAACTGGATAAGTAGAATTTAAAACAGTGCTATCTCCCCACACATTCAGACCTCTTGATCACATCTGTTACAAGGTATTTTATTTTTGTTTCTTTCTGTTGTACAAAACCATATCATTACTAAAATAAAAACATACATGTATAACATATATCTAATGTTAGGAAATGTTAGAAGCGAACCTCTTTTTAAGTAAATCTATGAAAACAAATAACGCCCAGTAAAGTCCTGCATTTTACATTTTACTTAAAGTGAAAAGTGAAGGATAGGCATTATGCACACAATGCATTATATTACAATTGTTCTGTTTTGTGAGTCGAATCTGTAACATTACCTGTAACGATACTTACAGATGTAGTACTACAATTTAACACAAGTAGTATACAGCTGAGGGTTTTTGAAAGTTATTTTAGGGAGCAATGACAATAGAATAGTAACATTATTCAATATTTCCCCCATCTACACATCATAAATACATCGATGTTTTTAGCTAGGAGGCCCTGGCAGTGGCCGCCTAACAGTAAAGTTGGCGCCTGGGGTGTGTTTTGTTTTCTTCTTTTTATTTTTTAAATTTTTTTTTCCTCAACCAGAATGTATTTAATCTCTGTTTCTAACCGTTAACAGCCACGACTTGGGCTGTGATGTAACATGTCATTTCAAATCATGGCTGGTGTAGAAAGGGCAGTGTCGAGTGTGATGTGGTTTGTATGAGCGATTCATGAGAAAGCTGTAAGCATCAACACCACAGGTTAAGCATTTAGCCTGCTCAGGACGGGCATGTTCTCAAATGATTCTAAGAAATGTTCATATTTCTCAATAAAAATTAAAGCTGATTTAATGTTTTTAATTCTGTAGTCGTGTTTTACATCCTGTAACAACCAATCCATCGTCATATTCAAATTAATTCCATATGTAATGCCCTTCACAACTTAAAATCCATCAACCTACACAGTGAGAGTTTTGTGTCATTAAAACTAAGTTAAACCTTTAACCCAAAGACATGAGACATTTCATATTTGTTTTTAGAAACCTTAATTTATTATTATTCAGTCGAATGTCCTTACTGAAATCATATAAGATTTAAAAAAAAAAAAAACTGAGCCCCGGAATCAGATTTTCTACCTGTATCTGGATAATCATCGGGTCAGTCGTAAACAATCAAAGCTGTAATCCCACCTTGCTGTTTATTGTTAAATTAAAACAGAATAACAAGCATTACAATATAAAATCCCTTGTATAATTTGTTATTGACTGCCAACCCATGTTTCGTAAAAGTTTAATGCTTTTTCCAGATACATAAATCCTATAAAGACTGTCGTCTTACAAGCATTTCAATTTATTTTTTATTTTTTACATTTTCATGTTTGAGTCAGCCGTGAAGCTAATAGAAAAGGTGTTATTTCTGTTCCTTTTGTTTGACTTCCAGTCTTGAATGTCACAACGAACAATGCTGCTATGTTGATCCCTCGAGGACTTTAAATTATGTTTTCTATATTTATTCTCTCAGGGCTCAATCGCAGAGCAACAGGGTTTCTCTGAACACAGAGTGTTTGTCTAGCGTGGCACCTTTGACCCCTCTTCATCCTCAGGTTCTGGTGAACCGCTCTACACCTCCAAAACTAGCCGGATCATAATAGACCCTTTTTGTGAAACAATAATGAAGCATTTTGTTAAAGGTTCAATTTTTTTTTATTGTTTTCAAAAATCACACTAATGTATCACAGTCTGAGCGTTCTTTAACACAGAGCCTCCCTGGTTACAATGAATATCATAATGCAATCTTTTCAAGTCATTGGCAGGTTTTTGTACACAAACATCTACAAACATGGCATACAAAGTAATTACAAAGTAATAATTTGCCAAAAGTATCAGACATTGAAGATTGGTTTACCATATGCATTGTGTGATGTGCTCGGCATGGGTTCGAACAATATTCAAAATCTAATCTGTAAATATTTACAATAACCCGGTCCTACGCATCTATTAACTGACTAATGATTACATGTTCCTCTATATACGAATCAAGTTTTCTCCAGTAATTGCCCATTTTCAGTCCCCCTCCAAAAGTCGACGGCCTCTTCCAGAGCCTTAATCTTGACTTTATCTCTCCCCACCAGAGCTTCGTAGATCTTGCCGAGTTTCTTGCTGAGGTGTCTCGTCATTTTGAGACTGCGAAGAAAGGCCTCTGAAATGCCATGGATCCTGCAATCAGACACATGGATGCCGATTTTGGAAAGACTTCGTTGAATGGTTGGAATAAAACAGTCCGTCCAAAGTATTTTCAACACGTCGTCGTAATGATTTTGCAGGTAAAACTCTGGTATCACCAGCAGGATATCGTGCTGTATATCCCTCGAATGGTTCTCTTTACAGACAAAACAGGTTTCGCCTGTAAAGTCGAACACAGCAACTTCCAACAATCGAGCTACTACGGTTTTCACCGTGTTGAAGAGAATGTCAGTCAATGGTCCGTCCGGGGTGCTGCATGGTGATGATGGTGAAGACAGAGTCTCGGGAGAGGATGGCGGCGTACTTTGGCTCTCTGCCGCCGGAGATGATGGAGGGGTTAGAGGACAAGACATGGTGTTTCAGAGTGTGGAGAGTGGCCTCGTTTTATGGAAACTGCAGAGAGGGTTTAGGGGGAGGAGTCGTCTTCAGTATTAACATACATGATATTGTCTCGGTGTTTGAGGATGTACTGCTATCCCATTGAGGCAAGAGAAATAGCAGCAATAGCCTCCAGATGCTCCCAGCAAAAAGTTACGCCAACAGCAAAAACGGTATGATTACAATCGTAACGTTCAGAATCTGTAATACAGATATATTAAAGAATAATTATGGTCATCGAACTGTGTGCTGCTGCTGCTGCTGCTGCTGCTGCTGCTGGAAGGTAGTTTAAAGTTAAATTCTAAAAATAGTTTCGTTCATATTTTAAAAACAAAACGGGAAAGACATGGTATCTGTATGCATGGCCTAGCGTTGGAAGAGTGTTCAGTATACCTGTTAAACATCGGTCGTTATTTATACGTTTTCTTCCGAGAGTTGTAGGTGTCAGGATAGTTCATAAACAGTGGTCATTTTATATGTTTACTTGTGTGTATGGAGAACTCTTAGAGTTTATTGGTTCTTCAGGAAAGATCTTCAGTTGTTTATAGCCCCTGTGAGAGCTGTCTGTGTTATCAGTTAAACGCAGGCTGAACTCACACAAAGACCCTGGGTGGGTGGGCTAGAGGGAGAGAGGTAGAGAGATGATGTTCATTTACTTTTAGATGTGCTGATGGTAACATCAAATTGTGAAACCATTTTTTTAAAATAAGACTTTTTTATTTAATTCACATTAAACTCAGAGCTGCTTTTGTGATGGAAACACTTTTTAAAAAGTAACACCTAGAGGGGAGTGACTCTTTAAGAATGTGTAAAGTCATGCACTATATTCTCTAACTGTTGCTGAAAATAACGTATTTTAACTATTTTCCTGTGTATATAAGTAGATAGCAGGAGTTGATCTCTTTTCCTAATATGTGCTATTGTTAAAGTCAAAGACTTTTTTATTTAATTCACATGAAACTCTGGGCTGCTTTTGTGATGGAAACACTTTTTTAAAAGTAACACCTAGAGGGGAGTGACTCTTTAAGATTGTGTAAAGTCATGCACTATATTCTCTAACTGTTGTTGAAAATAACTATTTTCCTGTGTATATAAGTAGATAGCAGGACTAACAGGAGATGGTCCCTCTGTTCTGTGTCTGTGTGTGTGTGTGTGTGTGTGTGTGTGTGTGTGTGTGTGTGTGTGTGTGTGTGTGTGTGTGTGTTGTAGCGGAAGGGAGCAAAGCCGACTGGACTCTTTTTCTCCTGGCCAGTCAAGAGGGCGGAGTCAAGGAAGGAAGTAAACGAGTGCACCTGTGCGCCTATATTAAGAGGAAGAGCAAACATTTGAAAAAGAGGACAGTCTGTGGCAGCGATCAGAGACATCCCAGAGCCAGGATATCCACATCATGGGCATAGCATAGCATAGCGAGAGCATCGAGAGACACCTGGAGAGGACTGGAGAAAGAGTCTGGACGGAAAGGAGGACACTGAATGTTTGTTCCGGACAACCCGGCAGCTGACGTGGTTGATTGGCCTGACCGAGGGTGGACTCCGGATACCGAAAGGAATGGCCGGACCCTGGAAGGAGGCTACAGCGAAGCTACGCCACTGCATTGAACTGGACAGCTAAGTCAATCCCCTCTCCCCGGTTCTATAGACTTGAGTTTCTCATTCCTTCCAAGCACTCTTACACTCAACCATCATACGCTGAAGTGGACAATACTTCACGTCTCATCTCAGAACAGCTCCTATCATGTGGTGATTACCCTAGAGTCGATTAACCTGTAGGAACGTTTGGATGAACAGAGCGTTGTGGTGTGAAGGGAATGTACTATGTGCTACTTGACTGATGTTCTGTCCTAGGAAATGCTAATTATGATTAATGGTGCTAAGTGAAGGTACTATGTGCTAATTGACTGATGTTCTGTCCTAGGAAATGCTAATTATGATTATTGATGCTAAATGATGGTATCATGTGTTAATTGACCGAATGTTCTTGTACTGTATTCTGTTATGGTGATTATGAGAGAAACCTGACTGAATTGGACTTGTCTTACAACTTATCTTCAGTGCATTGAGTGTCATTTTGGGGGAGGGAGGGTGAGTGTGATCAGTGGGGTTAGTGATTATGAACTTTTGTAGTGAGCTTAAGAGACTAGCCAGTTAATCCGATGGTACAGGTAGTTATAAAAATTGATGGGGTAAGGATTTTAGAAAGAGAATAGATCCTCCCATCTGGCGCCCAACACCTACCCACCATCTGAAAGGAAGTTACGCTACAGTGTGTGCAGGGCCGGCTCTAGCCCTTTGGTTGCCCTAGGCGAGATTGAGTTTTGCCCCCCCCCCCACACAATACTTTACATCACTGAAGAGACATACAGGTATATTAACTTAACTGCTTTACTTTGCATAGCAGTTTTTCACCCACTTATAATTCTACTATTCTACATTGCAGTTCAACAATAAATGGTGCATGGACAACAAACACCAGAATTGTTTCAGAACATTTTATTTTTTATTTTAAATAATGTATTCCATACTCCTCCATAAACTGTGCAAAACACTCTTAAGCACCTGTAAGGACATTTAAGCAAATTATGACCCTCTATACCCTCTACAAACATGCTTTTATAGATACTGTACGTACCAATACAAAATTAAAAGATTGAAGTTCTTAGTAGTTATATCCCCATCTCAAATAATAGAAGATGAACAGTTGTTTCTGGCATTTCTATTCACCTTCTAAATTGACACAGCATTACAATTTGACTCGTCTGGACTTCCTAATGACAAATTCGTTGATGGTATCATCAAATGATATTTTACTTTAGACCTCTTGGTTGATGCTCATCAGCGCAAACCCAGTGAGGCGTTCCTGACTCATCGTTGACCTCAGGTAGGTCTTAAGTAATTTTAATTTAGAGAAGCTTCTTTCAGCAGAAGCTACTGTCACAGGTAGTGTGACAGCAATTCTTAGGGCCACCCACATATTTGGAAAAACTTCTTCAAGTTCAAGTAATCTATAGGTTCTCCCTGGATATCAGGAATTGCGGAGGGTGAGGTGTCTGCAGGCGGCAGTGTAGTTTCACTGGTGCCCTGAGTGCTTGATGTGGTCCTGGATGTCCCTTCACCTTCACCTGCATTCAAACAAATTGTATAGCCAGACAAGCGGTATTTAATATAATAAATAATCATGAATGTGGTTGAACTTCCTTAAGAAAACAAGCTATTGTATTTAATACATGTTTCTATTGTACTTTAAAGTATGGATGTGGCTTGAATAAATACTATTAAATAGACTCACCTGATGCAGGCTGTGTGTTCCTGGCCTGTGTGTTACTGGCCCCTTGAGTATTACTGGATGTCCCTTCTCCTGCAGCTGTATTTAAACACAGAGTTCATCCATGCTGTTCGTTACACAATTGCATTTGGCCATTTCTATCATCCTACCACATAGTTGCATTGTACAAATACATTTTATCTGACCATGTAACTTGTAGTAGATAAATTACAATTACTGCCACCACTGCTACAAGGCTAAATAATGCTACTGATTACAATTAGTAGTATTAATGTGATGTGATTATGAAAGTAATAATTGATAATAATAACAACAATAACAAAAAAAGCAACAATAGTACTAGTTGTGTAGGCTACTTACAAAGTTCAGATGGAGGCGAATCAGGCGTCCTTTCTCCAGCAGGTGCCGGCCTCTGCAAAAATTGCCTGAGTGCATCTGGCCAATTTAAAACAAAAATAAAAACAAAACAAAACACATATACATAATCGAATAACGAATATATATAATCGTTGTTATATTAACTTTGTTCAAAGCTTTTTTTGTCACAGTTGAGAAGGACATAACTAGCCAATAATAACATGCATGTGGTCTGGGGCAGTGGTTCTACTGGTCTGGCTGCACCATCACCCCTGAATGAACCGAGATCCAAAGCAAGGAACATGTTCAACTTCTCAAATGGATTTAATGAAAAGATGGTGCAGTTTGAGCCTGAAATGGTACAGAATCTCACATGCTAACACAAAAAAACTAGTTTGAAATATTCCCTTTTACACTCAATTAAAAACCCCAAAGTGCATCTTAAGGACACAAAGTAATACAACACACATAATCATTTTATAACTTCAGCCTTTTTAACGGACTCAGCAGCGCTTTCATGCACAAACATAAAAAAAGGTCAGGAATGAAGTGAACTATCACAAATAGTGCGTGTGTAAACTCATGCAAGCAAAGTGTGTTGTGAACGCAGCACTGAGGAGTGTGAATAGACGCACTCTGCTGCATTCAAAATTACCTTCAAAATAAAAGCACAATATTTTTATATTGCCCATGCAAAGGTCCGCAACCCACTGAAAACGGGTACGCGACGAACCGGAAACGGATCCGCGACGGACTGAAAACGGGTCCGCGACGAACCGAAAGCGGGTCCGCGACGAACCAGAAACGGATCCGCGACAGACTGAAAACGGGTCCACGGTGGTGATCATGCCTTCCAAGCCGTCGCTTGGGTTGTCAGAAGTGTCTCCTATAATATACTATACATTTATATAATGGTATTATATTTTTGCTACTTAGGCTGTTGATCTCTTTGGTAACTTGTTCTAAAATCTTTAAGTTCCCCCTCCCCTGTAAAATGGTTGAGTCCATGAGTCCGCTTTGCTCTCGTCACCGTGGTTGCCCATCTCCCGCAACTAACTGGAGACAAGCCTACTGTAGGCTTCCAGTGATGAAAGAAGGTACAGTACTGCTGAATCGTGAATCAAGAAAATGTGATACAACGGAACTGTCTATCTATGTGATAGACAGTTCCGTTGTAATTTCAATCGTTTATTTAATTGCTAGCTTGCAAAAGTCGGTAGCATACAGTAGCTAGCTCGCTATACAGCTTGCTTGTGCTAGCTAGCCTTGAAGTTACCACTGTTAGCTTAGCTAACCAACGTCTTACTAACGTCTTTAGTACAGTAAGGTGGACTGACAGAAAATGTTATAGCAGTTTTTTCTCAGTTTTTATTTTCATTACGTATGTAACTTAACTGTTAAGCTATTCCGAAATCACATTTTAGATACCACTAGCCGTTTTCTCACAAAAAGCCTTTTTCTGGTTGTTTTTAAAGGTACTCCGTCATGTAGCCTACAGTAAACTCAGTAACAGTAAAAAGTGTGTGTTCTTTTGTCCACCCTATCTTTCGCTCGCTAGTTAGTCTAGCTTTGGTAGAAATTATTGTGTATGTGATAACCTAATACATACAGAACAAGCCATTAGAAATTAGTTTGGCCATTTAGAAAAGTATTTGTCATTATGAAGGGAAATATGTCATGAACATTTTGTGCTGTGGGTTCTGAATGCAGTTCTTTTCTTTTTTAGAGAAATCAAAGTTGGACTGGAAAACTGAATGTAAGTGTTAACACACATCTAATGGGCTCCATTAGACCATAGTCTATTTAACTTACCATCCAAATGCCAGTAAGCACTAAATCAGTTGTAAATCAAACTGATGGCACTGTTCAGATATCAGATCCTTTTTTAAAATAGATTGTCAAGTCAAGCTGTCAGCACGTGCTAAGTGTCTTGATTTGGATGAGTTTGTGAGACGATTTGCTGTCGAACATGGCAATCGCCGTATTGTTCTTTTTTTAGCTCCATGACCTGCTGTTTAGAATTGAATATACATTCATTGTTTGTGAAATTAAATAAAACTGAATTGTTTTGCTGCTGAATATGTAAATATATGTAATTTCTGACAGTGTTTTAAGTCTTATTAAAAAAGACAAATATTTGTTTTGGCTTTTTGTAACAATATTTAGACTTTTGGCAAGACATTGCTCTTGTCTGTTTTCACTATCTGGATTTGTATAAATACATATAGACACCAGGCATGTCTGTGTGTGTGTGTGTGTGATATGCCACCCTTGAATTTCAACTTGCCACCCTTCTGCCACACCTCTGCTGGGTCTCTCAGGTCTCTACAGTTGATCCAGAATGCTGCTGCCCGTGTGCTAGCGAGAGCTAAGAGGAGAGATCACATTACTCCTATATTGGCTGCTCTCCACTGGCTTCCTGTAAGACAGAGAATTGTATTTAAAGTCCTTCTTCTTACATATAAAGCCTTAATTGGTAATGCACCATCATATCTTAGGGAGCTTATAGCACCATATTGTCCCACCAGAGAGCTGCGCTCAATGAATGCGGGGCTACTTGTGGTTCCTAGAGTCTTAAAAACTAGGATGGGGGCCAGAGCCTTCAGTTATCAAGCTCCCTTTCTGTGGAACCAGCTTCCACTTTCAGTCCGGGGGGCAGACACAGTCACCTCATTTAAGAGTAGACTTAAGACTTTTCTCTTTGACAGTACTTATGGTTAGGGCTGGCTCAGGTCGGCCCTGGTCCAGCCCCTAGATATGCTGCCATAGGCCTAGACTGCTGGGGAACACTTTAGGATACAATGAGCTCCTCTCTCCTGTTCTCTCTCTCTCTCTCTCCTCCTCTTCCCCTCCTCAGGTGCTCCTGGGGTGCTCCTATGGACTTATATTGCCAGGGAGCATCTTGGGGAAACACAGAGGGATTTATATCTTCTTCTCCCTCTCATTTTCTCCTCTCTATACTTCTAGATAAATTGATGTCTCTTTAATGCTCATTACTAACTCTACTTCCTCTCGGGAGCCTTTGTGCTTCCTCTCCTCAAGCGTCCATGGATCGTGGCTGTCTGAAGCCGGTCCTGTTCCCTTCCATTGCGGCCCTGCTGATGCCCTTCATCTTCACCTCCGTCTGCTGTCGTGGATCATAGTCATCTGGGTCGTGGCCATGCCTACTACTCAGGAATAATTTCTGTGACATCCATTGAATGTGCTGTAACTCTGTTATGTTGATTCTGTACACATGACATCTATTGCTTCTGTCCATCCGGGGAGAGGGATCCTCCTCTGTTGCTCTCCCTCAGGTTTCTTCCCCTTGTTTTTTGGTGGGAGTTTTTCCTGATCCGATGTGAGGTTCCGGGACAGGGATGTCGTATGTGTACAGATTGTAAAGCCCTCAGAGGCAAATTTGTATTTGTGATTTTGGGCTATACAAAAATAAACTGAATTGAATTGAATGTAAAATCTTCTAGAATGCCACTGATGCAGCGTATAAAATAAAATTCACCATAAACGTATTCATTAATTAATTAATTAATTAATTAATCTAATATTAGACCTAATCTAATTAATTAGACCAATAATGTGTTTTTTGTACCTTTTTCAATGTAACACAGTGAGTGACAGGTGTCCAGCCAATGATACGATACGGTTTACTTACGCTACGCAGCCAATCTTAGCATTGATAGTGCTTGCATATGTGCCCTGCCCATACGCACCATGCAGGTTAGCTAGCTAACAACAATGCGGCGGAGTTAAGAGACGCAACCCCTTATCATGGCGAAACGAACGGGCAGCGCCAGCGACACATCCACTCAACAAGCCAAAGTAAAAAAGAAATGCGGTTCTTTTAGGATGGAATGGCTGTCGGAGTATGTTCAAATAGAAGAACAAGCGGTGAGACTGGGTGAGAACAGAACAGGACCCTCAGCCAGGCCAAAGCAGGACTCTCACATATAACATACTATACATCTCATGAACAACAAGATTTTTGTCTTTTTCATTTTAAGTGGGCCAAATCGCTTATATTAAAAGTAAACTAATGAAAATTGCTGCTGTAATTTGATTCTTTTAATAAGCCATGTAACTTGCTATGATCCAAGGTTTTGAACAGGTGTGATACTGGTGTGTGGCCACAGCTTGCACATCTGATGTTGCTCACAGTAGTCCTTAGTGTGCTCAGGGAGTTTGTGTGTATGCCCAGAACATGAAAAATTAGAGGGAACATTGCTGGACAGTACTTAAAACTGGTTCAGGACTTGCATTTGGACCCGACATGCTGGCATATGTAAACACTTCGCTTAAAATATCAGAGCTGATAATTTCCCAACGCTTGGCTTTGTGCCCGTTTGTTAACATTTAACTGTTAAACTGTTGCTCCTATATCTAAAGTCAGCTGTATTTCCCACAGAGCCCTAAAGACTAAGGGCAACACCCCCAAGTATGGGCTCATCTTCCACTCCACCTTCATTGGCCGTGCTGCAGCCAAGAACAAAGGCCGCATTTCCAGTTCTTTTTCTAACTTCGTTCGGTGTTTCACTATGGGAATCGCCTCGGCGTGACCAACTAAGGAAGCTCCAATGACACCACGTCTGTCAGTGACAGACAGGTCGAACTGTGCCGGGGCCCCGCCCCCTCATGTTACCACAGTCGACCGCCCCTTGCAAATCATTCTCGCTTTCTTCCCGTGAAGAAACTATAGCTCCCTCAGCTTATCTTGGCTAGCTTGGATTTTTGCTGCTCAACAGTTCACAGACGACCCGTTAAGGACACGTCGCCGAACGCAGTTCCTGGCTCTAGTCTGGATTTTGCTGGGTAAGTACTTCGTGAGAAGTACATTTAGACGCTACATATAAGTGACAGTGTCCGCGTCAAGGCGAGCTGTTCTCCCGACTACTCGGTATTTGGTTACCGGGATCGTCGGTAATTGTAACTATTACTTTCAGGCTAACGCGTTACGGCGAGCCTACCGGGTCTCGATTAGCATTCGTTTGCTAGTCGAGCCGAATACCCGGAGTTCTGCTAACGTGTCACGACGAGCGAACTCTTACGGTACACAGTTAGCGGGCTAAACCCCGTTCACTGGAGCAATTTACCGTCAGGCTAACGCTAAGTGCGGCTAATTGTTCATATATTTCTTTCCCTTGCCAGTTGCCATGTCGGCCGCTACCCCCGCCAAAGGGTCGGAACCGAAAGCCAAAGAGGCTGCATCCCGCCTGTGCCCTGCGTCATGCGGGGCATCCATCTCGGGCAGGGACCCTCATCCTATGTGCATATCCTGCATGGGCGCTAAACACGCTCAGGCATCGCTGGCTGACCCACAGTCATGTCTGCACTGTGCGTCAATGCCTGAGAAGGCCCGGGAAAGGAGGCTCAGAGTGGCGGTATCCACTAAGCAGGACCCCGTGCTTATCAGGAACCGCCCCAGAAGCCGCGACCAGCACCCATATGCCGCGAGCCTCTTCCAGCTGGGCGGACATGATGGATGTTGAGTGCCCAGAAATGCCTCCTCTTTTCGAGGACCTCCTCGAGGTGGAGCCGGGTGGTGAGGACGCAGAGGGCGATGCCAACTCTGACTGCCTTGACTTGGATGAAATGGAGGATGATGAGGAGGATGACTCCACATTTCCTGTCCAACAATCCAGACCCCCCAGTGCATCTGAAGCTGTCCCCCCAGTGGACAGCGACTTGTACAATGTCTGCAAACGGGCCGCGTCCAAGTTGGGCATACAATGGCCGGCAGCCAAGGATGCTACAGGGGGAGAAAGAGACCTGTATGACGGTAAAAGGCTGCCACCAGCCCAACCGCCATCAAAACAACTTCTGCCAGCAGTGCCTATCTGCATGAAAGAAATGGGTAGATACTGGTCCAGTCCGTTTAAGAGTAAGCTTCCCACCAAGGGCTACTCAAAACTGGAAATCGAGGGGATGGGAGAGCTAGGTCTGGCTGGACCCCCAGAAGTGGAGCCGTCAGTGGCTTATCACCTCCACCCAAACCGACGCTCTCTCTCAGCTTCCTCAAACATCTCCCTGCCTAGTAAAATGGACCGCCTCACCGCCTCCGTTTTGCAGAGAATGTATCGCTACGCAGCACAGTCAGTATGCTCCCTAAATGCTATGACTCTGCTATCTGCGGAGATTCTGGAGGAGATGGGCGGGCAGCTGGACTCAGGGTCACCTAACCCAGCCCTATGGGATGAGATTTGTGTTGTTAATGATCTCATCCTACGCTCGTCTCGCGGTGCAGTACAAGGCTGCGGCCGTGTAATGGGCCTTGCCGTCTCAGGTGAGAGGGCCCTGTGGTTAAATCTCTCAGGCCTCAGCGAAACTCAGAAGGCAGAGGTAATGGATGCGTCATATGACCCAGCCAAAGGTCTGTGTGGCCCAGCTCTTCAAAAAATGAGAGACCAGCACCCTCAGGAAACAAGAGGGTGAAGCCTTTGACCTCTGTTTACCCCGAAAACACATCCCTCGTACCCCACAAGTACCCAGGGCTGGTTTTGCTGC